>VCMQ01000044.1:0-98595 GCA_007113905.1 Teratosphaeria zuluensis | reverse complement strand
TTGGGGTATGCTTTTGTGCCGTTGTTGGTGGGACATATTTTCATCAATCGGGCGGTTCCGAATCAGTTTCCGGGTGGGCAGAGTAATGTCAATTTGAGCTATGTTAGTCATGCGTTTGCGAGGCACCACGTTATTTCGTATGTGGGTTTCTCGGCGTTGATTGGGGTGGGGGTGTTGCATATTACTTGGGGTGGGCGAAGTGGTTGGGTTTGACGCCGGATCAGGTCACGAGGAGCAGGTAACCCGTCTTCGCTCGCCGTACTGACGTACGAGTACCCTACCGCGGAGGTTTCGAGCGTGGCGATGCCTCCGTTTGGGATGCGGGGGCCTGCGGAGGTTTTGAGAGAGAGGATGGCGGTGTGGGTTTTGGAGGTGCAGGGGGGGTCGGAGGCGGAGTTGGCGTGGAGGTCGGTATCTTGGGCATCTGAGGGGAGGGCGTGGAGGGTGATGGTGGAAGTTGGGGGGTGGGAGGAGAAGGTGATTTCGCGGGCGATGGAGGGGGATTTGCGGGGGGGGAGGGAGGGGTGGATGAGGGCGATGTTGTTGTCGGTCTCGGAAGAATTGTCGTTGTCGGTGTTGGTAGCGGTGAAGCGATACCAAGGTACGCAGCGCACGTGATTTTCGAGGGGGAGAGTATTGTATATATACAAACTCCTAAAGATTCCCGTCGTGTACGGCCCAGCGGCTATGACGAGGTTGGAGAAGTGGAGTTGTTGGCTGGTGTTGGCAAGGAGATTGACGATCGTCGCTGCGGACGTCGTGATGCTCATGTTCTTGTGCTTGCTGTTGTCGACCGCGTCTTTCGTTTTGAATACAACGCTGTTGAAGAGGAACTGCACGCCGAGGCGCCTGCAGGTGTCGTAGAGGTAGGAAGTGAAGGCGGAGGTCGTGAGGCGGCCCATCGTGTCCTCGGTGGATGCGGCAGTGGTGAGGGTTTCGGACTCGGCGAGAGTGAACCAGGATGGCGGCTTGATCTCGTTGTCGCTGTCATCTGGTGATACGATACGCACGCTTTCCTCGCCTTGGAAGTTGATCGCAGAGTTGGGATCGTCGAAAATCTCCTGCCAGGCTTCGGAGGCGAGGTTGAATAGGTCCTCTAACCTATCGTGCGCTTTGCGCGCGGTCAGAATGCCTGCGCAAGCGCCCGATGCGAGCGTGCATGGCTTGTCTCTGATCTCGATGACGATGATGTTGTGCTGGATTCTGTTGCCTGCAGCAGTGAGGGCGAGTTCGCGCGCGATAGAGAGGCCGATGACGCCGGCGCCGACGATGATGGTTGTATGCCCGTCCATGTCGTTGTGCTTGTGATGGAGGTGTGCAGGTTTGGGAGTCTCGCCAGTCGAGTTGTCGTTGCGCGATCGCTTAGGCTGGTCTTTCACGTTCGTTGGCGCGCGTGATCTTTCGTCTTCTGCTGCAATCTTCCTTTTTAGCTTCTTGCTCTCCTGCTTTCCAGCACTTACCTTGTCGTTCTGCGGATCCATCAGTCTCATTGTGCCCCAACTCACGGCATCCAAAGCACCTTCCTCCTCCCTTGCACTCGTGAGTTCCGCAGCCTTCCTTTCCTCTGCCTCCACCTGCTCGGCTAGGCGGCCGCTCTGCATTCTCAATGGCGGTAGTGCCAGTATCTCGACACGCTTCTCCCTCGCCTCCACCAACAACTTCACCCTCAGCCCACCATAATGCGGGTACTGGCAATGACAGCCCCTGACCAAATTGTCCTTCGCCAACAACGCCGCCCAACTCTGTCCACCTGCCTCTTCCACGCACTTGCCACAGATGATTGCAGCGCATCTGCTGCATCTCCATGCTTCACCAGTTGATGGTGAAGTCATGCAGACTTTGCAGTTCGCAGATGAGTTGGGCTCTTTTCCCATGTGTTCCACCCGCTTGAGGTGAACACGCTGCTGCCGCCTGCCATTGATTGTGAAGAAATAGAAAACTGCTTACCTTGGTATGTGATTGCTGTTGCTGGTGTGTTCGCGAAGACTTCTGCAAGCAGAAGTGGTGTACGTAGTTGAGAGAGAAAGTGGTGAGCCTGACTCGTGGTCACCGGTGTCACGAGCTGATGCTGCATAGCAACGATGACGTTGCCGTCAATACAGAGACAGAGTGAGCAGTCAATACAGTGACGATTGATTGTTTGGCTGACCGTTGATTGCATGTCAGGTCTTGATCTCACTGTCAGTCACTCAACTTATCATTCTTGGCAAATATGAGCCCACCGATGCAGACCAGCAGTTCATTGACACAGCCCAAGCACCACAGCTTCATTGCTACCTTTCGCCATTATTTCCCACCAAGTGACTGGGATTCCACCAGCAACAGCCCATGCAGTTTTCTAGCCCAAACCCACCCACCAATCGCTATGTACTCGCAACACCCACTCCTCTCATACCATCATGACGCGTCGCTCATGCAAACACTGTTCATCACTCATTCTACCGCCCACCGCCTTTACCGCAATCTTTACATGACTGTACAAGGAATGATGCAGCACTGGCAGTCATCGCCACACCAGCAGGGCATCTTGACCGGAGGGTTGGCCAGCGGACCTTTCATCGGCGCCGAAGCTGAGCTCGAGGACGACGTAGCGGAGGAGGAAGCCGCGGTGGAGGGAGGCATGTTGGCGACGAATAACAAATTGAATTGGGATCAAAAGTGTTGCCTGTGGGTTTCCAGAATGGCCGTATAACTTTGGGATAATATCAGTCTCTCATGCAATCAACGTGCTATGCTCGAGTACGTACCGTAGATGCAACACAGCCTCTCAAAAACACCTGCGCTTGCTCCGCTGTCCTGATGATAGGGAGATTTAGTATACGTCCTGAAGTCGCATGTGAATCCAAGAAACCGGGATATCCCAGCGACTAATCACGACGCGGTATGACGACATCCCGTACCGCCATGTGGCAGAGATGAGAATGAACTGTGATCTGCATAGACTACATATGTACAGCATCTGAAATTCTTATATCATTCTGTTAATGGATCTTCGACTGGATACAAACAGGGAAGTGCTTCGAAATGCCTCTAAATACCACAACGAGCCGTCATCCACTGGCCACCGCCTCACCAGCCGCGAGAACACGAGGCCAACATACAGATGTCGCTGCCTGTATCTGGAATGGTTCACTCACTGCCTCACGATCGCGCAATCATATCCGCGCGCTGCCTCTCAAAAAAGTCGCCAATCACTCTCGCAGCCGTCCGAAGAATTCCAACCGCTTCCCATAGCCCACTGTCGTTTGTCCTTTCATGAGCCGACCCAGCTGCCACACGATTGTCAGCCAAAATCGGCAGGACCATAAATGTGAGCCCATGATCGTTACTGTCTTCCCTAACATCGCTACAGCCGTAGTCGATCTCAAATTCGCCTTCCAAAGCTGTGCGGACCTGCTTGAGCAGCTTATTGCAAAGTTTGACCATGCCGATGTAGTTGATCCGGAGGTCTTGCATGATGGATGGCATGGTCTCAGTGGCCTGAGCAAGGGACTGTGGTGGCGTGAGCTGTTTTCGCCGGCGGGATTGCTTCTCTCCCGGGTGCAGAGATAGCAGTTTCTGCTCCACAGCGCCCTCCAGCTCCGAGGTGGCGAAGCGCCTATCCTCAGCAGTCAGATTTTGGAGGAGCTTGCCTGCTGCATTTGGTTTGAACTTCCACAGCGCCTTCTTGTCAAACGCCCTGGCGCTGCCCTTTGCGCCTATCCGCAGCGTCGAGATGCGACTGGAAGGCGAACGGGGTATTGGGTCGATGCGTGCCGAAGAGAGCAACAACATGGACATCCATAATGCGCTCTAGTGCCGGGTTCTCAAAGTCGATAAGCGACATTTGCCGCAGTGCGTTGTACAGGTGGGCGACGCCCATAATGGAGAGAAGGTGGTTGGCAAGATCAATGCCCAGCTCTTCTACCTGGAGCGCCATGTGTAGCGCCAGTGTTCCACAATAAAGGTTGTTCCAAGTGTACAGGAAGTTGTTATCGGGATGCGGCCGAATCAGCTGCGGGTCAAGTCTCTTGTAATTCTCATCGTGCTCCTTGCTCGGTGGCGTCCAGTCGTGAATTCCGCTTTCGGAACTCAGCTTGTATGTGGGCCTTCGTCTCCGGGTCTACAGCAGGGTCTTCCATGATATCCTCCTGCGGCGGGTTGGCCTCGATCATCATCTTCTTGTATGTCGGAATTTATCAGAGACCTCAATGTCGTACTTTGTACGATAAAGCTTCAACATGGTATCCTGGCTTTTTCCGAGCCAACGAACTTCTCTCGTGTCCAAAATGCCGGAGAGATCGATAGTGGATTGGAAAGCATCCTGCACGTGCTTGGCCTCCTGGAGAAGGACAGCGCCGGCGTCAGGCTTGTCAGAGTGCAATCTCACATAGTCGAGCCAGATACGAGCAGCGAGAACAGAAGTCGTTGATACATTGCCTTTGCTCCAGACCTGTCTGAGCTGGGTCCTGAGAGCGTCTTGCACTGGAGGCGCGCCAAAGTCCAGTGGGTCTCTTTTCAGCTTCCGCATGGACAGGTGCAGGTCATCGACGAGCGTCATGTCGAGGATCAGCTGACATAACAGCCGGTCTTCCTTCTCATACCGTCTCATCTTCGGACTGTCCCGTAAAGAAGGGTCAACGATGTAATTGAACCGCATCGGCGGAATCGCCACTGGATGACCTGCCATATCATAGGCCTTCTTCATCTGAGCGACCTTCTTGAGTACCCGAGCAGTAGGCTCGTAAACGAACTCGTCGAACTCAGTGTAGACAAGTCTCTTGGTTGAAGCCATGTACTCATCGGGATCTTCACCTCGCAGATTGGATTGCATGTAGAATAATGTCAGTGCAAGATTGTCGTGTGGGCGCTCCAAGTAGAAGTGAGCGCTATATTTCTCCAAAAGCTGTTGCTCGGCCTGGTTGAGCATATCGAGCGCTGTCGTGGTAGTCACAGTAGCGGTGACAAGATCGACATTGCCTGATTTTTGCCTCTTCCACAGATCGCAAATCTGTTCATGGAGTCTGTGCACATCCTCGAAAAAGCAGTAGATTGCGAAAGCCACTTCAATGTCCTCGGCCAGTTCGAGGTCGTACGCGGCAGGGCTATGTTTTGCTTGCACATGTTTCTGGTCTTGAGATACCAGATCGGCCGTCGTCAGGTCGAGCTCGGGGTCTTCAATCCCCAATGCTTGGAAGCGATTGGATATCCTATCGTCCTTGCGAGAGCCTGCTTCTGGCGCTGTGGTTTGGCGCGGCTCTCTGAGGTGATCTTCTGTAAAAGAGGTGAGACCGGCGTCCTTGAGGGTGTCGTATGCCTTTTGCAGAATGCTGATAAAGTATTGGTGAGCCTCATTGGACTGATGGCTACCGCTCTTTGTCCGCTCGAACCATTCTGCGAAACGTTGCCGTGCTGTTATGGCACGCTCAAGAAGATGCTGTACATCGGATGGTAGCCCAATGGTCTCTTTGGCGTGCTTCGCCACAGCCTCAGCCTGTTTCAAGAGCTCAGCAGTACTGATTTTTAGAAGCTTCGTTGGGACCGCTGTCTGCGAAGAGGTCAGCACTCCGTACGACGGCACAATCGCATGTATGCCTCGAAAAGACCAAACAAGGGCTGGTCGCAGACCCTCGAAACTGCTCCTGAGCAAGACATCGTAGGCTGTCGGGAAGTAAAGTGTCCAGTCCCAGCCCATGTTCTCGATAACAATGAATATTCCTTCCATCACATTCATCATCGTTGAAATTTCTGCAGCGCACCATGTTCGAGTATCAAGCATGGCAATATAATGCGATTCGTTGCGGCTTTTTCTATTCCACTGGAAAACTTACCGACGCAGCAGATGGAGTGACCGTGGGCGCAGAAGCAGCACGCCTAGCGAGCGTACGTGCTCTTCCCTTGAGCTTTGGAGCTTTGACGACGCCTGGCGATAAGGTCACATTCTTCTGTTCTGGCTTGTCCGTGAGGCTTTTGACCTGATATCCGCAGCGTCCAGCAGCATTTGCTAGCCACGTAGTGAAGACATTTGTGTCTTCCTTGTATCGAAGATAGCTGGAGTAGAGCAACTCGGAAAAAACCACATTGCAGACAAAGGTTTAATTGTCATTGAACGTGATTTCGTTCCATGCGGGCGCAGCGAACGGCGGAGAGCTAACGACCGTGCTTCTCGATGACTCAACTCAGTCAATGGCCGGACGAGGCAGACCACAGTTGGGCGGGAGAAGAGGGACGAGATGTTGTTTGAAGGTAGGACGCACCTGCAGAACAACATGCATGAAGTGGAGCCCTCGACCGGGAAAGTCGGCCCGCTCGTGCTGCACAAACAACACAACCCTTGCAGTGTTCTCCACCAGCAACGCCGTCCCAAGTATGCAGGTGCTACCATAAATCATACAAGTGCAGATTCCACGTCTGTTATGAAATTCCCAGGCTTTCAGCTAAGTAACTTCCGAGTTCTCCTGAAACCATGAATGGCTCAGGAGTTCTTCAGCCGTCGGTCGCTCCGCTGGCTCGTACTTCAAAATTGATCTAATCAGCTCGGTGATGACTGCAGCTTCTTGCTCATCGATATCATCAGGCTTGCTTTGCTCGAACAATTCTTCCAAAGGCTTGTTGATGGAGGGCTCTTCTTCAAGCACAATCTCATCTTCATAATCAGGGTGCTCATCATCATCATGAAAATCTTGAGCAAAGTCGTCTTCGTCGACGTCCTCGGCCTCATTGTTTTCATAAACTGGGTCTGCCGTTGGCGATCCGTCGCATTGTAGCGTTTGAGTGTGACCGTCTTCATCGTAGTTTGGCTGGATGCGCTCCCCATCGGGACCAAACCACTTATCTCGACGAGGCCACTTCGCCACCAAGTGCTCAGGAAGCGGGCCAAGAACATCGATGAGGTCCAGAATATGGTCGTCGTCTGCATCATCCGGTTCGTCGTCACCCAAAAGGACTGCAGAAAACAATCTGCTTCCTGTGAGTAGTTCATAAATCAGGCAGCCAAATGCCCAAATATCGATACCAGGGCCGAACGGTTGTTGGGAAATGAGTTCTGGGGCACGCAAGGAAACTGGTGTCACGACCGAGGGCGGCGTATGTCTAGACCAAAAAGCTATTGTCCATCAGCCTCTCATCATCGAGCAAAGTTTTATCTGGCGGCTTACCAGCACCGAAGTCAGACAATTTGACCTTGACAGGCGACTCGGTTGAGACGAAGCGGTGCAGTGATTGCCCTAATGCAAGATACTTTGGGCCCCAGAGATCGGTCTTGCCATCTATCCGACGCAATGGCTGTGAGATTGCATCTTCACTTTGCCGAGGCTGCTCCAGACTAATGAGATTCAATGATGGAATGCTCAACAAGACATTTCCAGGCTGGACATCGCCGTGTGTGATTTGGAGCTTGTGTATATATGCCAGACCAGACAGCAGCTGCCGGAGAATGGCTTTGGCCATAGTCTTGGGATAGCGAACTTGACGGGTTGCCATCTTCGGTTTGTTACAGGGTAATTCTTCGACCATCGATGCCACACTTGGGCCCATGGGCTCGAACACCAGGCAGTAGTGCGTGCCGTTCGGGCCATCGATCGTGAAATAGTCGTTCAGCATCACCACGTGCGTTGCGAGAACATTGTCCTTTGCCTTCTCTGCCAAGTATTGGCATATGGACAGCTCAGTGTTATTCTCACTGGACTCCTTGGCACGCAGGATCTTGAGAGCAACGAGTGTGGAAGTTTTGCAGTCTGGTTAGTCAATGTGAAATCTGAACAACAGAATGAATCAAGGGACACACTTGCGATCAGATGCGAGCCAAACAGTCGAATAGGAGCCATTGCCTAGCTTTCGGATAATCTGGTAACGACCATCTCTAATTTCGTCACCAAGGTGAACAGGATGAAAGCCTCCAGGCAGGTAGTCCTCAGGCGACTCAGTCGCGAATCCCTGATCATCGAACCGGCTTCGCTTGGTTGTGGGAATTGCTGGCGGGGAGAGAGAGGCCCGACCGCGCTTCATAGTACTCAGCTGCGGTACGTCGAACAAGGAAAGACATGGGAAGCTGGCATAGTAGACCGATGAAGTTCAAGGCGGGCATGACAGCAGCAATGCATATTGAACATTGTGTGGTGGACTGTTCTGTGCAGATGACAGGCGCCGTGCTATGCGACATCGATTACTCTGACCGTCATTAGGTCAACATGGGTGTCGTGAAGTTAGCAATCAAGATACGGGAAGTACGTCTTGCATTGTGGCTTCAAGAGACTGGGAATATCCCAACAGCCAATCACGACGCGATATGACGTCGTCCTAGCACGCGGCCACGGCGTGTCCTGCCGCAGTTGCCACGACTTGACGCGGCGTCAACCTGAAACAGTCGTTGGCAGAGTTGGTCAGAGCAGGGTCTCAGCGCACAGCCTCACAGTGTCTGCTGTGCTAATAATTCTTGGTCAGCTCTAGAACATTCACCAAGAACTGCTCACCATACCTACCACCTCCATCGATCACCTGAATCGAGCACCTTTGATCAATAACATTCCACACAAACGAAGTGCGCAGTCAGAATCAACTTGCCAATCCAAAAAGCCACGTACTGATGCTTGCGCAGTACCGAACAATCAAGATGTGCTCCCACAACCACACCACGCCAACACTGGCTGCCAAGCCCATCAAGTCCACCGGCATCAAGAAGCCTGGGCCAAAGCCCTGCATTGACATCCCTTGTGGCCCAGACTGCGATTGCGAGTTCTGCTGTATGTTTTCCCACTGCCTTCAGCTTTTGCAAACCTTTACTGATCACACAACAAGGCATCCCATGCACAGTCATGTGAGCAACAGCATTACCGAAAGTGCAAGCTGCTGGAACAGCTGAAAGGATGAAGCCATAATCTGGAGTTTGCTGCAAGGAGTTGGAGTTTTCTGAGCGCCTATGGCCACTTCACACAATTCCGCGACTAGCCGAACTTGCCTATTGATACCAGATGCATAGATCTTCATGACCTCCGATCAATGTACTCATCTCCGCCAATGTCCACGCTTTCCTCTTACTCGACGCTGGCCCGCCCTGCTCCGAACCTGTATGACGAGCCAGAGTCGAAGGCGACCACTTTAGATCACGCAGCCCGCCAAGGATACTGGTCATTCACTCACAGCGATATTCTCCTTACTATCTACCATCATACCATAGCCAGAATGCCAATTGAATTACTCTCGCCATCGTCCATCATTGAGTCAGACCGGCTCAATCAAGATCAACAATCTAGCCAGAAGAGCAAAGCAGAGTGAAGTGTTCCGCACGCTTACCGCCTCAGAGTCAGCGATCGATACTCTCTCGTTATCACGCGCTCAATATCAAGCAACGGACGAACGCCTCATGCCCTGCTTTCTGCCACGACTCGCCGTGCCATCTTGGACAATCCCCAGTAGATGCTCGGCCGTCAACGCCATGACTCTTGACAGCCAGCTACATCGTGTGATGGCAGCTCAACTTTCGACCAAAAATGCAAGTCTGTCTGCTTCGCTGTGAGGGGTTTTTTTTTCTCATTTGGGCTGTTGATGCTTGACGCCATGGGATCACGCTTCACTTGGGCAACGAAAAGCAAGATCACCACGAAGATTACGTACGTCCATGTCAATCGCGTTGCCATCTTCAGAAGGCATTGCGCGTGGGAGGTGCGACAAAAGTAGGATCGGCTTACAATCAGACTGGGAAGGTTCACAGCTAGCTGGAGTAATGAAGCATCGTGTAGTGTGAAGGAGACTCGGCAGATGGAGCATGTATGTGCCTGCCCGTCTCAATGTATTACACAAGCTGGTTCACACTTGTGATAAGCAGCATCTTGCGTATGTTTGTGAGCAGGGATGTTCTTGCCAATAATTATTATCATCTATCACATTCGTTGAGTCTGGATTCATCCTCTATCACTGCGCTTGCCCGCATCATGTCTGCTGTGCAAGGGGGTATCATACTGTTACAGTTGTCATCTCCAGACATTATCATACTGTACTACGCTGGTTGGTAGCCCATCTGCATCTGCATATCCGATGGAAACCCCACGTTGTACTCGCTCGCGAAAGAATTCCAGAAATCTATTACGAGTCAGCACATGTCACGCACACATTGTAGCTGCTCCCGTAGACGTACCTTGGTCCCAGAACTCCCCATCGAGGTTGTTCAGAATCTCACCAGACCACATCAGATCATCTGGCGGCGTTGGCTGCTGCTGCTGGTACCCCGAAGACGCAGTCCCCGGCGTCTGCTGCGCATAGTTTGCTCCGCTGCTAAACGCCCTCGCGAACGTTTGATCCGTGATAGCCGCTATCGAGTCCGGCTGTTGCTTTGAGAATTTGGCTTCGTACACTCCCTTCATCCATCGCAGTCGATGCGACCACTTCGAGAAGCATTCGTTGTTCACTTGCAGTCCATCTGGCCGGGACTGCGAAACTCCCTCATAGTGCAGTGCTGCCCGCTCGACCATGTCTGGGAAGTCGATATTGCAGCATTTGGCAAAGTCCCATTCATCGGCGTCCAGGCTTGCCAGGCGGGTAAGGGTGATGAAGGAGTGTGCAAATTGCCCAAAGATAGAGAAGGGCAAGGTAAGGTAGGAGTCCGTGGGCAAGGAAAAGTACTCATCGGCGTATGCTTTTATGGCGCTAACGCATTTGTAAAGACCATCCAGGTGATTCCTGAGCGGCTCGCCCTTGTTATCTTGTACAGCCATGAGTGAAAGCTCCCATATGAAGATTTCGACGGTCAGATATTGCATGCGTAATTGCCGGTTCTCATGCATACGATGTACACATGGATCGCTCTGCTTGATTTGATTGAGCTCTACTTCGAAGGCTTTGGCGTACAGCTGTATCGGTGTGGTGGATGCGTCAATCTGTGTGATGTCCTCGGCTAGGTGCTGCAGGCGAACAAGCTGAACCAGCAACAGATCGCTGTCGTACTCTTTGGCTCGAACAAGGTTGTCAAGGCAGTCCGTCATGTACTTCGTCCACTTTGGAGGATCGATCTTCTTGAAGGAGGTTCCAAGCATCGATGCCAGGTAGAAAGTGCCAAGCAACACCCGATGCTCCTCCATGGTCGGTGCGCGCTGCACCAAGTTAGGCCCGTGCACCGCTTTTGTCGTGGCGCCCTTAAAGTCAGGGCATGAGCCCGGAAGTCGATCGAGACCGAGATCTACTATCATTGACATGGCCAGGTGGAGTAGGTTGGTGACTTGCTGTCCCCAGAAGATGTGCGGGTGATACCAAGACACGAATATTAGGAGACCTTGCAGGATGCCGAGGTTCTTCTCGTTATTGATGAGTATGCGTTCGCTGACATCCCGGATGAGTTGCTTGACCATGGCTTGCTGCTTAGGTAAGTCATGAAAAGAAGTGACCGTAACGATGGCGTGAAGAAGCAGTGGCTTCGAGCTCTGAAGCTCGCGCGCAGTGACCGTCTCAGAGATCACTACGAAGGGGAACATGGGTGCCATCAGCCGCCGCCATCGAGCGAGCAGTAGCTCAGCTTCGTGCATCCCGACTCCAATTTGATCGTAATTCGAGGTGATGGTCAACTGTTCCGGTCTTGAGACTTGCCGTGACTTGCTGATGTCAGGACTTGCAGAAGCCACAGGTTGACTTGCTTGTGACAGACTCGAGCGCTCTCCCTCTGTCAGGTCGCCACAGAGGCTGTCAAGCACTTCCTGATGTGATGCAGAACGCTGAGCGATGCCATTGTCGCTGACTGATGTCGGTGGAGATGGCTGACCGTTCACATTCTGCGAGGCCGAGAGAGCGTTGACTAGGTGCTCGATCTTGTTCTCTAGCTGCTCGAGCTGAGCAGCGCGGCTACGAACGTATCAGCACAACCATCACCGGAAGCATGGTCATGTGCATGGTCAACACATCTCGGTCGAGCAGGCAGTCGTGGATAAGGCAAATGAGGTTGAATGGGTGTCGAGTTCATGCAGGAAGATAATTGGTCATTGTCCGGATACGAAGGCGGTTGCAACAGAACGCAGCAAATGCTTGCGGATCGTCTACATATAATCAGTGCACTTACCTTGTCTTTGTACTCTTACGTTTTCGTATACTAGGTTCTCGCATAACACAATCTTTCTTCAATCTGAGACATCTAAGCAATCCGTCAGCATGCTATGGACCCCACTGGCTCTGCAAAAACACCACAATACCTTTCGCAAACCGCGGTCCCTTGTCTCTTGACACATTTTGCCTTGGCCTTGCAACAAGTGAGGCAGCTTCTCACGTTTCCTCTGCTCTCCGGCTGTGGCAAAGCGACCGGATCCATGTTGCTTGCGATGGCGCCAGGGACGGCGTCCACATCCATAGTATCGTTCCGCTGTTATGCAAACGGTCGGTGATGCCGCGCAAAGCGAGAGCATTGGCATTCATGGCTGTGTAGTTGTTGATTAGATGTTCTCGAACGGAGACGGGCTGATTTGTAAACTCCGTCGCGGCCGGTCAAATCCAGCTGTTCCAAAACCCATCGGCCGAATGCGAGAGCGATCAGCGCTGATTGGCCTGCTCGCAGATCGGAGTTTCAGAACTATCCGTGTCCGCTCCTGCTTTCTTGGTCATGTTGCTGGGATATATCAGCAGGCTCCCAGATTCCGCAAAATGCGATAGGTGAACTTCACACCAACTAGAGCAGAAAGGAGAAGGCATTGCGAGGCCATTGGAGGCCTCTGGATATGGTTCGCGACTCGGCGCAACTTCAGGCCATTGACTCATAGGGCTATGTGTACTCGACTCTGCTGGATGTAAGTGCTGAAGCCCGATCATCAACGGTAAGTATTTCATCATATGTTGCGACAGACGGTCGCATCGTAGAGCTCGCGCCACGCCGATTTGGCTGACGCTGGACTGTTGCTTTTCACCAGCACTCATCGCAGTCAGCCACTTGAACAATGACCTTTGACTTACGAGTCCAGGACTGGGAATTGTCTCGAGCACAAATGTTATTCGGCTTGACGGTCAGACAGCGAGGCGCCTGCATGCAATGGCGGCGCCAGCATGAGACTGACAAGCCGGCACGAAGCAACTAGGGGATTGCCAATGTGGAGGGCTTGATAATGCTTGATCTTGATCAGTAGTACGTGCACGCTCAAAAACAACAACAGTAATTTCCACCTTGGTACGCCCAATGACCATTCCCTTGCACGCAATCGCACGAGTGACCTCGGCATCAATATTAGAGTCCCTAGGTTTGCGCGTCGCAACTTAGGCAGTCTTTGCCCACGCAGCGAGGAGGCCGATAAGAGAGCTCGTGGTACCAGCCAGGCCAACGATGCCGTCGTCGAATTTGGCGTAGCCAAGGGCGCTGCTTGGCACTGTCGCATCGCAAAGATCAGATAGAAGCTGCAGTTGGGCAGCAGCTCTCTCCCTGTACTCCACGTCAGCTTGACCGATCTCTCCAACGTGGCCCAGCATACGCACTTCTGCAACTTCTTGACCTCAACCGCCTTCTCTGCATCCTGCGAATCGGTCTGCTTCTTCGCCGCCATCTGCAAATTATACAGCGTGTACACGCCCGCAGCGATGTTACACATTAGCCCCGCCAACCAAGCTTTATAAGCCTCCTTCTGCAGCCTCGCCGCGCCTTCCCACTTCCTGATACCCGCAGCGTCCAAGTACGTCAAGGCATCAAACGTCAAGTAGAAAGCGTAGCCGAGCTGCCTGCCCACAGCCAAGTACTTGAGGATCGGGTCCAGGTTCTTGCTGTCAGCGGCTACGGCGGCGGCTTTGAAGTGCTCGAGATTCTTGCCAATGCGCATGGCTTTGCGCACAGTGCCGAAGTTCTTCTTGAGGCCTTCGAAGAGGGCGACGGTAGTTGCCGGCGAGTTGGTGCGGTAGGTGTACCAGGCTAGGAAGCGGGAGAAGTATTGAATGGTTCGTAGGGTCTTGTCGCGGCCGACTGTGTGTCATCAATGCGATCAGCTGAATGCAAAGGTCGCGTGGTTCTGGCTGCGACCTACCTGTAGTCGCAAGAAAGCGATTGGTATGGGCCACAGCCGGGTGGTAAATGAGAGCGTCGGCGACCATCTTGATAAAGTGCCAGCAACCTATTGCTGGCGCGCGTTTATGTTTCTAATATGCTGTAGATGCGTCGCTGCGACCCAGAAATACTTCAAAGGATGGACAAATGGAGATTGGCGAGGTACAAAAGTGTGACCGTAGAAGGAAGAGTTGCACGAGCTCCTCCTTCCGCCAGCGGATCGCTGTCGGCAATCGCATGTGAATGCAAGGCCGAGGAAAGAGCTGGCTGAACTGCGGCTCGGCCATACAGCCGAGCACGGGCCTCATTTGCAGAATGCCAAACTACAGCATCTCGACATTGCATCCATCCCCGGCGCCAGCGAGGTCATCTTATCGACATCAACAATGGCGAGGAAAGGTGAGGCGATGCGCTTCCACGTGTTGCATGCGGCAAGTTGACAGTCTTGATAGCCAAGTCCCGTACCATCGCGGTACGTCTCATCTCCATGGCCATGACCGGGTACTACAAGACCTTCTCGAGGCCCCGAACGCATAGGCCTTTGAGCATGCTGAAGTACGACCCTGTCGGTATGTGTCGCGCAACACTCGATCAGACGCCACACGAGCGCTGATGTTTTGATAGTCAAAAAGAAGGTCCTCTTCCTTGAACAGAAGCGCGGTAAATGAGCGAGACGACGATACGCATATCCATCTGCCCACCGCCCAAGCGACTCCCTCCGCACCCCACGAACGACGATTCAATAAGAGCTTGTGGGCTCTTGGGAGACAACCTAGGCATGACGCGACCGGGAGAGGACGAGGACCATCACATGGTATGAAAGGGCTGGCTCATGGTGCAGCTGGGGAGGGTGCAGCCTGTGTGTCAACATTGGTGGCAGAGTCGAGCGTGGACCAAGAAGCCAGTGTTTGCGGAGCTACGGACAGCGATGTCTGTAAGGAATACCCTTGAAGTCGTGAAGAAGCGAATCGCGCCAAGAGCATCAGCACCCCACTCATAACATCATACCATAGCCTAGCGATAACCCCGATGTAAGATACGAAGCCTATGTGCTGTTGTAGGACAACCTCCGACTCGCCACTCGATGAGGAATCATTTCTTGAGCTCAGCGATGAAGCGAGCACCCATCGGGTTATCTGTCACCCATTAGGCAGAGATCACACGGACCACGGGGCTGATATACTCACCTCTCGACATCTTCTTGCCGCCCTTCAAACCTCGAGGGACCTGGCCGGCTAGCGTGCGGACACGAGCTGAGGAATTGTGGCTGCGGCTCTGGGTGTGACTGCCAGCTTGAGCACCAGAAGACAAGCTGGAGGAAGAAGGCACGTCGTAGATTGATGGCTTACTCTGTGGCTGCGTATTGGTGCGTAGGACATATCCAGTGGGCTCGTTGGCTGCTCTACCGCTCCTAGCAGCCATGCGCTTCTTGCGCTCGGACTCGTAGGTCTCCACTGCATTGCTCTCCGCCTTCCGCTTCGCTGGTCCAGCTGTGGCTGGCTCGCGATGCGCCAGACGAGGATCAGCTGTCGGCATTGTGTAGTTTCTGGACGTACCACGCTTCGTGCCACCTGAGCTGTTGCCGAGAGCGTGGTACGTGTTGAGCTTGCGAGCACTCAGGGGGCCAGAAACGAAATCTGGTGAGCTGCTGTGCGCAGCCAGCGGGCGACGAGCTGCAGGATTGATCGAACTCTCTGTATTCTCGCGAACCATTGGCCGGTACATACCCGACTGTAAGTGTCTTGCCTCCTGACCATCACCACTTTCTGAAGGGCGACGCTTCACGGACATGTTCGGGTTCGGATGCGCCTTCTGGAATGCGAACGTTTCCGTCGCCTTCTTCTCGTTCCAAACCATGGTTCCTGGCAAATGCGTCTCGATTGCCGCAATCGCTAGCGCTGTGTCGTCCTCAAAGATGTTAAAGTTGGGCGGTGGCTGGCTGGTCGTACGCTGGACTTCACTATTGTCTTGTGAAGGCATACGCGGTCCCTGCAATACTGTCGGGTTGATGGTGCTGTGCACAGAAAGTGCCGAGGACATGTGCTGCAGGGTCGGCGGGTGCCATGAGCCAATAGTGTTATTGTGGTTTGGAGAAGCCAAGGTCTCGTCAATCAGCTGGGTCTCGTCGACAACCTCAGGTGGATGGCTGGATATGCGCGAGGCTGTGTCAAGCAGATCATCTTCTGAGTCGCGCCGGATCTCTGCCCAAGGTGCCCTGGACCTGCTTGCGGCTTGCTTTGGTCGCGACAGACCCTGCTTGAATTGCGACTCCTCCACAACTGGTCCGCGCCCATAGCTGTCAGGACGCAGCGCATCTGGTACTGGAATCGGTCCATACTCGATCACTGCGTTGTTTTTGCGATCCACCTTCTTGCGCATTGGTCGAGGTGGCTCATTCTCCTTGTCAGACACAGTTGGCGTGACCTGACCGCTTGGACTGCTCGCATTGTGAGGCTGCTGTGAGCTCTGGAAGCGATCCGAAAGTGGTCCAGGTGGCGGCGGTGGCATAGACGCAGAGCGGGTGGCCATGACCTGCTCAAGCTGCTCGCGGAGTCTCGCGACCTCTGCACGAGCCTCATCCCTCTGCCTGTCAGCATCCTCGGTCTTGCCTGCCGCGTCTTTCAGACGCTGCTCATGGTCCTTGACCTCCTGCTCCCAGCTCTTGCTGACCTCTACAACGTACGCCTTCTGCTTTGCCTCCCCCTCGGTCAGCTGGTTGCGTAGCCCAGCAATCTCTTCATGGAGTGCTTGCAAGTGCTTCTCGAACCTGGCCCTCTCCTCTTCGAGACTCTGCTGGCTGGTGGCTTGGTAACGCTGCAGCCCCTGCTCAGCCTGCTCAGCGTTCACTTCTGCACCTTTGACTTTTTCGGCCAGCTCCTGCAATGCCGCCGCATTTTCGGTCGAAAGCCTGTCAAGCGCAGATTCGACGTCTGATTTGCCCGCTTGCGCACAATGGAGTGCTTTCTGGACCTCATCGAGCTGCTTTGCTAGTACAGCGTTTTCCTGAGCTACACCTTCTGCTTTCATCTGCCCGGTGGCGAACTGCGTGGCGAGCTCCTTGCATTGTTCCTGTAATCCAATGCTCTCTTGAGCCTGGCTCTGAAGCTCTTTGATGGTAGCTTTCAAGCCTTCAATCTCGTTTGTGGTGGCTCTTAGTTGCCTCTGGAGCTCCTCGCTGACCTTCGCCTTGGCCTGGCTCAGTTCGCTGATCTCTTGCGTCATCTCTGCGTGCTTGGCCCTCAGCTCCGCATTCTCCAGCCGGAGAGGCTGCAGTTGCTTTTGCGCATTGTCATACTGGGCTTGGATGCGCTTTACAGTATTCTCCATCTTACTCTTCTCCGCCATCTGGGTCTTCACGGACTCCTTGGCCAGTTCTTCGCGCAACTTCTGCAGCTTGATCTCGAATTGACGGCTCAGCTGATCGCGCTCTACTTGGAAGTCAACGGCGTGATCATGGTCATTCTCCCGAAGTTGGCGTGTTTGAAGCTGCTCCTGCAGCTTGGCGTTGCTTTCTTTCAGCACACTGCACTCTTCGACTCTCTGAACGAGATTGTCCTTGGCAGCATTCAATGCTTCGTGCTGTGACGCGAGCTCGGTACGCAGATCGCGAATCTGGTTCTCATCTGGCTCAGGTCTGCTCTCCAGGTGTTCGACCTTTACTTGCAAAATGGTCCTCTGCTTTTGAAGTTCTTGTTCACGGACCTGGGCTGCAGCAAGTTGGTTAGAAGTCACCTGTAGCTGGACTTCGTTGGCGGTCAACTTCTCTTGCAGAACGGCGATTTCCTCACGCTGTGCAGTGGCCGCTTGGGCCTGCTTTTCGCGTTGAGCAAGCTCGGCACGAAGATCCTTGAGCGCATCACTGAGGAGCGTCTCGATACTATTCGCAGCTTTGTCTTGCGCAGAGGCATCCTCAGCCTTCTCCAGCAGGCACTCCACATTCTTGGAGAAACCTTCGACCAAGCCTTTGATTGACTCGATGTCGTTGCTGTGATCACTCTCCTCGCAATTGAGCTGCCGGACGGTGGACATGGTCTTCTCGATCATCTCCGTTGTCTCCTTGGTCTTGTCACGGACCTCGATGTCTGCATGCAGCTCAAAGAGCTTGTCGAGTGTTTGCTCGCTACTCTGCTTAATGGCATGAAGGATCTTGTCTACGCCGCCAGTGGCGTTGGAGAGCTGCATCTCCAGACGAGAGCTTCGATCACGCTCCTCAGCTAGCATGCCTATGCGTTCGTTCAATTGCTGCTCCAGGTATTCGCTACGGAGGCCTGCTGCTTGGAGGTCGGACTGCAGCTCGTGGCACGCCTTGATCGCTTCATCCTTCAGCTCGATCGCCCGGTTGGCACATTCAGAAAGCTCCTGATGCAGATTGTTCTGCTGACTCATACGGTCTTCTGCATTCGCAGAGAGCGTCTCGCTTCTGCGTCGCGCAGCACTGGCATCTTTCTTCAGGGCATCTACGTCGTTGCCAAGACCTTCAATGAAGATCTTGAACTTGTCGACCCTCGCCTCGTATGCCGCGATCTTGGCCTTTTGCTTTTCGTCGGAGCTGTAAAGGATGTGGAGTTGCCCGTGAGCTGCACTGAGGTCTTCTTGCATTGCTTCTTTCTCATCCAAAAGCTGCTGCATTTGTGCATGTAAGGCGTCCCGCTCCCGTGAGAACTTAGCTTTGGTTGCCTGTCGCTTCTCATTCCACTTGTAAGACATGATACTGAGGTAGTCATTGAGATCTGAAGAAGCTGGATCGCTGGGCGGGAGTTCCGCAGGCGCTGGGACAGTGGCTCGCCTGATTTTCTTCGACTTCTTGCGCTTTACAGGTCGCGGTGCAGAATACTCGGGCTCGACCGATCTGACCCTTTGGCTCTGGTCTTGAGACGGGATCTGCTGCTGGTACTCACCGTCGTCCAGCTCGACGTTGGCATCAGCCGGCTGGTGAGGCTCATGTCCGACAAGCTGATTGAACTCGGGAGCATGTGGAACTGGATCAGCTAAGTCGAACACTCCGTCGAAAGGCTGTTGCTGCCATGCGGCAGCCTGGAGATCTTCTTGTAACTGGGTGTTCGGTGAGCTCGTACCGTGCTCATACTGCATATGCTCATCGATCGGTTGATCTGGCGTGGCAAGACGGGCCCGCTCTGGGACCTCAGTCGACTTTCGGAAATGTCCACCAAATTGCAGGTCCTTGATGGCCAACGGCTCAAGCTCCTCATCTTCTTGGGCGTCATGCATACTGCCGTCAAAATGCTTCTGCTCCTGGCATGGCTCTTGGGGTGCTGGATCTATATTCTCACGAGCGTCTTCGAAAGTCTCGGCAGCGTCTGCATGATTGCCGTTGCTGACGTCTCGACTCTCGACGATAGTCTGCTGCGCTGAAGACTCTCCAGTGGCAATGTCATCTGTTTGCTGCGTCGGTGCTGTTTCGAAGCGCTCCACCCCGGTTGCCGCTGTGGCAGAGCGCCAACCGTGGCGCTTCTTGCGCTTGCGCTGGTGATGGACCGCACCATCGGACGGAGGTACAGCAATTTCGTTGTCGTCCATGCTTGGCGTCTCTCCAGCCGGTGGTGACGCGTGGCTTTGTTGGGTGTGTCCGACTGAGACGGCCTTTGAGCCAGCCTGATTTGTCTCCGTAAGCATAGCGGCAGGACCGTTACGTGTTCTATGAAAGTTGAAATCTTGCTTCTTGGTTTTGCTATAGGCAAATTCACTGCCCTCGCCACGAGATTGAGCGGAGTTCCCGAGTACCGTAGGGAGAGCACCGGCTGTCTGAAGCGAAGATTCCTGTACGTGACTGCTGGCGGCAGTACACGCTCGCAATGTATCCTCATCTGTAGCGGCGTCAATGCCCGTGGAGTTGCTGCAGTCCGATGCGGGCGTCGAAAAGTGTTCGGCTTGATGGTGAATTTCGTCATTCTCGTCTTGAGTAACAGGAACATTTGGGTGTTCACGATGTTCGAGGCGCCCGGAATTCTGCTCGTCTGGAACCTCAATGGACTGGCGAGTCTGCGTGTACGTGGTGTGGTCATCCATCATCTGCATGTCGTCACCTGATGGAGCTTTGGCTGGTGGGCTGGCCCCCATCGTGGTAAGCGCGCGGGCTATTGACCAGCTGTGTCTTCTGCACCTTGATCACAATCTGATGGTGATGTACCGCGCGATAAAGACCATGATTGTCACGAAAACAGATTGTGCGTCGAAGAATTTGACTCTTCGGCCGGGTCTAGGCAGAAGCCGCCCACTTGGGTAGTCGCGAGGGCGCACCTTCCTCTCGAAGTACGGAGTAGTAGGCATAATCGGCAACTTCGGAACGTCGCACCTCGAACGACATCAACGTACAGGGCAGATATGATTACGCGATTCTAGGACTCATCTCAGGAGTCAGTCAAGACAGCTTGCCTGCCCGGGTGACTGGTTCTTTCGTGGACTCATTGTTGGACTCATTGCAAGTTAGGGTGACATGTCCTGAACTTCACTTGTAGCCTCTTGAATATGTCAACCAGGCATCTGCATTGACTGGCAAGTCCATGAGGGAGGCACCCAATGCTTATATATGAAGAGTGCCGGAGGAATGGAACATAAGTCGGCTGACAGTTGCGGCTTTGTTCAGCCGGTCAGCCGTTGAAGAACGACCTTATCAACTTTAGGAAACACTAAATCTAATGTTCACCCTGTGATACAAACAGGCATGAGGTTGTTAAGAAAGTCAGACTTTGTGATGACAAAAGGCAGCCCGCTGCTTGCAAGGCATGAAGTCCTTCTTGATTCGGTCTTTCGTTCTGCCAACAGCGCCCAAGGCAGCGTCAACAGACTTGTACATACTGGAACTATTGGCAAGGCGCATGCATGCTATGCATGTTCATCCCGGTACAAGGATATGTCCTCTTCGGAAAACTTGGAAGCTTCCGAAGACCCTGATCAGCCGATTGGCGAGGTACCAGCTTCAGGAAGACGATACTCAGCGAATCTCTCTTCTCAGATCGATGTCAAATGAGCCTAACTTTGAGCATTCAGTCTACGATGTTACATGAGGTGGACGAGCCCTGCTGCGACTCCAACGACACGCAAACCAGTCGATTGCAGCACCTAGTACAATGCCCGCAGATTTCCGAACTTATCAATCTGAGGACAACCTTGGCAGAGCAGCTGTCCTACTCACCTGTTTCTGCCTTGCGGTGATCTTTCTTACTCGGTTTTACAGCGGACATGCATATCGTCATGCCGTTACAACTTCTAGGACTGCATTCAAGCACCAAGTAGCGCCTTCGCCGTTATTGCCGTACTGGGTCCCGTGGATCGGCCATTCATTGCGTTTCTTCAGGAAAAGTCCCGATCGATGGTACCCTCGCGATGGATCTACACCACCTCAAGGAGTCTACTCAATGTTACTAGCCGGCCGGAGAACTCACATTGTCACGAACGCAACCGCGATTCGGTACCTGTTCCGGCATGCATATACCAACGGACTTTCCAGAGAGGCGTTCGTTCGGGAGCTTCTCGTCAAGTGCCTCCTTGTGACGCCGCACGACACTTCTGTAATTAACACTGGAGAGGGCAGAAGGCAGCAGGAGGAAGTCTTCCACAGATACCTCGCGAGACGGGAAGCCGTTGCTGAGCTTACATCAATTTTCTCAAAGAAGCTGCACTTATTGTACCGAGACACTGTCAATGGAGATCACACCCTCGAGCACATGGGGCTTTATTCGTGGCTTAGGGACCGTATCTTCGCCATATCGTTGAGCGCTTTCTTTGGCGATGAACTTTTGAAGATCTATCCCGAGATCTGCAAAGACATATTTCATTTTGATGAGGACATGACCACCTTCTTCTTCGACATGCCGCGGATACTGAACCGCACTGCGTGGCATCGGCGGCAGCGGATGCTTGAGAAATTAGCAAGATGGGATGCGAGAGTGCATGAGTGGGCCAAAGGTGCACGCACGGATTCCGCAACCTCATCGCCTTGGGATCCAGTACTTGGATCCAGATTTTGCAGAGCGAGACAATGTTTTTACGACGAATATGGACTTTGTTCGCAGTCCAGAGCTGGTATGAACCTCTCAATCATGTTTGCACTTGCCAGCAATGTCATACCGGCGATTGGATGGATGCTCTTCCACATCCTCGCTGGTCCAGACAGCCGGCGCCTGCGGTCACTGGTGCAGGAAGAAGTTAACAACGCTACACGATCAGATGGCACACTTGATGTGAGAACCTTACTATCCGCCAGTCCTTTACTACAGAGCATCTGGACAGAAGTCCTCCGACATTACTGCGACAATATGATCGTGCGAGAAGTCAATGAGGACGTCGTGATACCTGTGGACGACCAAGGTTGCAAGTCGATTGTAATGAAGAAGGGGGAGTCTATCATTTCACCATGCTGGGTACCTCATCATGACGCTGCCAATTGGCAGGATGGAGGACCAGAACCATCACCGGTACTATTCTATGCAGAGCGCTTTGTTGGAGAAGGCCTCTCGCACGTGAAAATGAGCGCACTAGGCGGCGTGTCCACAGCAAAAATGTATCCTTTCGGTGGAGGCAAGTCCATATGTGCTGGGCGGGTAAGTCTCGCCATTTTCCATACATACCTTCCCGCACTACCATACTCATGCAAACAACAGATATTCGCCAAGGAAGAAGCCATTGTGACTGTTGCGCAGACGCTGTTGAGTTTTGACATTGACGTCCATGGCTTCCTTGATGCTGGTGGGAAGCCGACGAGTAGCTTTCCGACACTAACACCGGCCCTGCCAGGCGTAGTCATATACTCACCTCGAGGCGACGTTTCTGCCACTTTGCGGAAGCGAGTCTATAGTCTTTGAACTCTGCCGGTAACAGGAGGAACTGAATGAAGACTTGTATCCAGAAAAAGCGAGCATCAGAGTCGCACCTTCCTCCTCCTCAGCATTATCGGCACGCTGTCATCAGGCGTCAACGCAATCCAATTCTCCACATTCTTAGGCCTGGCCTGGCCATCTGGTAGCTTGACCTCGTACTTGTCCACCAGCTTTGCCGTCATGATCTTGAGAACATGTCCGGCATAGAATCTGCCCGGGCAAGGGTGTCTCCCATACCCAAACGACAACTGATCCAGACCAGTGGTGGTGAACTGATACTTGCCTTCATTTCCAGGCTGATCTCGCAGCTTCTGGAAACGGAATGCGTCGAAGACCTCGGGATTGTCCCAAATCGTGGCATCGTGACCAATCTGGCTTGAAGCAGTGCCGATGTATGTTCCCTTTGGTAGCGTAGTCCCATCTTTCAGCACCAGCTCGCGCCGAAGGATGTGCTCTTGAGCTGTGAGCTGAGACGGGTTGCACCGGGCGCTCTCTTTCACGAAGCTATCGAGTTTCTTCGCCTTGCTAATCATATCGTCGAGACTGATTGATGCTTTGTGCTGCTCCCTGGACTCGTCACTCCCGCCCATGATCTCGTGCCACTCTTGTCGTAAAGGTTGGATGACTTCTGGATGAGCGGCTATGTCGAACCATGCGTGGCTCGTCGCTACATATAGCGATTGTATCGATGCGACGTTCGTGATCAGCTGGGCGTGCGCTTGGTATGCCACATTGTACTTGAGTTCCTTCGGAGCATTCGTCATGACCCAATCCAGCAGATCAGAGTATGTTTCTTCGCCCGACTCATGCTGGAGCTTTCTCTGCGCAATGACCGGGCCCATGATTTGCTGCATCTTGACATGAGCTCTTTTGAGGCTCCTGATCCACGGCAAAAGTGGAGCCACGACATTGTGCAGGATTGGTGGAACCAAATTCACAAGAATGTACATGGCGATGAAGCTGTTTTTAAAAAAGCCCAGCTTGAGATCGAGGAAGGTGGATTCTCGACTGAGCGGCAGACCGACCAGTATCCTGCCCGAGACAAGTGCTAGGATGCGAGGCAGGATCTTCATGGGATAGACCTCCACCCAGTCTGTGATCCTCATGAGACCGAGCAGTAAAAAGTTGGCCAGGCCCTTGACTTACCGTCATCACATTCCGGAAGGATCAGATCAAACGCATAGTCCGTTTCCTCGGCGATATCGTACAGATGGTTGGCTAGCAATGCACGTCAATTACCTGTAACCACGAGACATCGCATAGACGTACTAAGATGCCGCGATAAATCGATTGCCAGCGCTTTCAACATTGGTGTGTCGCCGTTGGCCCACGGAACTTTTATTGTTGTAAGCTTGTGGGCGAATCGCTGTTGATTTGCTCAGTCTCTCGAGTGCCCAGGGCCATCTCTGAATGTTTTCACTTACAGTATCAAGCGCATCGTAGAAGCTCAACTCGTTCTCAGGAAGGCTCTTGATCGTATCATAGATCTTGGGAGGTAGAATCACTGTGTCCCACTTGCGCCAAGAGCCTCCAATGACAAAAGGTCCGTCGCGATGCTGCGGTGACGGTCAGCTTTGTGCCCTACTCTGGTCAGTTTCTGCTCAAGGACCAACCTGCTTGTAAGCATATCTCAAAAGTGCTTCAGCGGTAGCGAACTGGTTCTCTTTCGTACCGCCTTTCACCACTTCGTAGCGCGGCAAATGGCTCAGTGAACCTGTCCTGGTTCTCTTCGCCGCAACACTAACAATCATTGCGATCGTGATAGCAGTGGCAAGGAACAGAACGTGCCATCCCCACTTGTATGGGTCATCGAGAAATAGCACACCATTCATGATGTGTCCAAGTCGACCGGTTCAGCGATTGATCTTCGAATGCCACTGTGTCAAGCTGGCTCTTTCAAACGTGTTCAGTTGATCGATTACAGCCAGAGCACTATTTAATGAGCGAAACTCATCGAACTAGGTGTCCGTATATTGGCGTTCCATCAATCGGTGGCTAGGTCCAGGTCAGCTCGCGAATCTGTGTTGTCAGTAGGATGTCACGTTGTATGAAGAGTTGGTTTTTGCAGGGTCTGTAAGCACTCCTACATCATAATTTTAACTCAATGCTGCTCTAGATAAAGCATACACCGTAGTGAGCCGGAGACCTGTTGGCCAGAATCTGATCCGAGCTGGACTCCAGGGACACCTTGCTGCCAGGACGTTGTTGAAATCGACGGACGGACATGGGAACTGGACGTGCACTGTCATTGCACGTCCATACGTAACTACGGTGCCCTGGATCACCTTCGAATTCAGGCTCGCCAGTCGTTTCTGCTTGCGAAGGGTGGATTATTATGCTTAAAAAAGCAATCAAGACAAGATCTGAGTAAGGGCTTGTTAGTCGCCATCTGGATTCGATTCTGAATGTCCTCGGCGGCATGCATCTTACAATTGCTTTTCACGATTGTAAGCGGCAACGGCACCTCGAAGGACATCACAACCATAGACTCGATTGAGTTTTGATCGATGGATCTGAGGCGGCAGCTCATGCTCCATCTGGTAGCGTCAAAGGCGCAAACATGGTGTAATGGCCTAGGCTCATCCTTGTAAGCTTGGTCGTAGAAGTTGGCTGTACTCGAGCTTCATGCACCTGAGCGGCTGCTATAGACTGCTACACGAGACCGTGCGGGAAGCGCCTCAGCTTTCGCAACGCTGTAGCAAAATAGACCTTAGTCACGAGCGATGCGTGTGGCTTATGCTCTTTGCCAGGAACCTCCTTGGTCTCTCCGAGCTTGCCAGATGATGCTAATACCACATCAGGAGCACATCGACGGAAAACGCCCAAAAAGTCGCAGACAGCTCCACCCTGACTCAAGGGAAGCCGCTCAACACCACCGGAGGCCAAGGTCGTCAAAGTTCGCACAAACCCAATGGTCGATATCCTGTGAGTCTCACATGTGTAGCTGTGCAACTTTGCGTTGGCCGAAGGTACCATGCAACACTCGGGCTCGTTCTTGCTGATTCTTGTTTGCCTTTGAGTATTCAGCTCATAGCTGCGACGGTTTCACGTGGCTGAGCGTTCTGTGGAAAGAAGCAATTCCTGTTCCGGCCACGGAGTTGCAAAACAATGCATGAGTGAGGGAATATCGGACCAGCAGCTCCCCAAGCACCCGATGAGCTATGCTTCATACATGCTCAAAGAGAACTCATCCGGTCATGACAATCCTGCAGATGGTCATGAGCATTGCCCCAACAGCAATACAGCTTGCGCTGAATATCCAGACATCTGTAGATTCGAACGTAATCAGATACCGACATCTGCGTGTGAGAGAAAGACGTACTTGTGTAGCTTCCTGTACTAGCCAAGATCGCTCCGCAGATCGGACTACCAATCAACACACCGGTTGATGGGATTGCAAACGCCATTCCCATTCTTGCACCAACAAGTTCCGGATCAGGCGTCATTTTAATGATCGTGACCTGGCGAGTATGTCAGAGCTTATCCAGAGCGCATAGTCTCAAGCCTCATTACTGGACTCAATGCTACAATGGCACCGGAAAAGAAGCCGTACAGTGCCCCTACGGTGAGTACTGATATAACCGTACGGGCGAAGACAAAACCGAAGCATGAAGCAGATGTTGCGATGTAACACAAGATGAAAGTGTCGAAGACTCCAGCTCGCAGTGCCACGAAAGGAGGAATCAGTCGACCAAAGACGCTCCCGGCATTGATGACAGCCACCACGCTTGAGCCCATATGGAAAGAGACCATGCCGGTATCGATGGCGTACAAGCTCGCATAGTAGTATGGAGCTTGAATACCAATCATGGTGAATACACCGCCGATGAGATATATGGTGTACCTCGTCTCGTGAAAAGCTGTCCAGTCGATTAGGCGTCGGCGTACTGCAGGTTTCACTTTGACGCTCATCGTGGTTAGCGAAACTGCTAATGTGACGAACGCGAGCAACGCAAGTGACCTGACAGCCCAAGGGTAACCAGCACTGCGGATCTGAACCAGTCGACTGAATAGACTTGAATAGACGAGGCCTATGCAGCTTCGTTAGTGATGCCTCATGGCGGATAGAAGCCTGGCATTCTCAGACCTCCTATTCCAGTCCCTGCACTGGCGAGTCCTGCAGCAAGGGGCAGCTTTTTCTTGAACAATGAGCTGGGCAAAGACGCCGCCGGTGTGAACATCAGACCCCACCCCAAACCCACACAAATGGCTTGGGAAAGGAAGATGTGGCAGTATTGGCCATGCTCAGCAAAGCTCAGCGTCACAATGCCGCCAACGGTAAGGATCGCACCAGAGCACAACAAAAGACTGGTATAACCAGAATCGTGCAGTGGCCCTGAGAGAAAGCCAACGGCCAGGACCAGAGTATTCTGTATGGAGCCTACCCAGGCTATGTGGGATGGAGAGTACGTCGACAGCAGATTGAGCTGATAATAAGTCTGAAATGCTGGATGTGGCTGTTGAGTCATTCTGATGACAGACTATGAGCAAGCAACACACACCTCCAAACGCGTTAACGGCTCCCCATGAGTTGAACCACACGAAGAACGCACCGGCTACCACGAGCCATGCTTGGAGACCACCCTCAGCAGTTTCGTTGGGCTGGGCCGTTGACGTCCGACGCCCATCATAGAGACTTGACGTGCCATCGTGTCCATCAGTAGGCAGTAGAGCTCTCCGCTCTTGTTCCTTTCCTGTGCGGTTGCAGGTCATGGGGCACATCCTTCGGCTCTTGCAGTCGTGAGCGGCATGACCTTTTCGTGCGGTCAAGACGCAGTTCAATGTGACTATATTGATGCGCTATGAATCAGGTATATCGGTACCCAGCAGCTGCATGTTCGGGTAGCCTAGACCGAGACTGCTTCGATCGTCTTGAAGCTCAGCCGGCAGGCCCATGAATAGTGTCAGACTAATCGCGAGCAGACCACAAAAGGCTCCATGACTGAATGGCGCTGGCATCATGGCTTTGCGCGCGAGTCAATCCAGGTTGCAGCGACTTTCGACATTGAATTTTCGCCAGCACGTTTCAGATGTCGAGCGGGGACAGGAGATCATTGGGTCGGTTGATAAGGTGTATGGTCTGTTGTCCTTGTACTTGATGGTCTCCAACGCACTGGCCCCTGCAAAGCTTGGCGGGGGATTGTCCAACTCTTTCACTGATAATTGCCTAATAACTCCCGGACTGGAGACCCCAACGTTAGAACGTGATCCCTTCGAAGTGGCCACACATTCAATAAATTTTTGAGTAATCAAGAACTTCTCTTCCTGCCTCTCTTGGACATCCCAGGCACCAACCACAGAAAGGTGAGAAGCAATAATCCACATTCAACGACCAGCGTGCGGCATTGACCAGCTTTGTGGCGAGTCCAAGGTGATGATCCATGGACAGCAAGGATTGTAATCATGCTTATTGTCACCAAGCATTGACGTGACAATCTCCGCGCGCATCTTATCGCGGCATTCTGAGTTGTGTCTTACGTCCAACTTCAGGCAGCGAGTCCTTTGCTGACATATTGGGCCTCCAGATCGGTACAGGAAAACAAGTTCAAGGAATGCTCGGATGTACATAGGTACAGATGCGCTGAGATCTTGCATGGAGACAGGAAGCAGAGCAACGTCTTCTACCAACACTCCCGCAAGGTCATCCTCGACCTGCCATGAACTGTAAGATGACGGCACCAACAGGCTGATCTTTGTCATACGAATAAGCTACATGGACTCGAGTTGTGGACACCTGTACAGTGTCCTTGCACCTTCGTACGTTACAAAGCCTCCCCAGACCTTGCCTCGGTTGCCGTTTGGAGCACAAACCGATCTTTGCAAGCAGAGGCTGTTGGCTGAAGATCGATCGCGAAGGTGGCCTAGGATACTGTAGCTATGCATGGATGTGCAAAGTTGTGGTATCACGGACCAACTTGACGATGGACTTCCAAGTCACCGCCACACGACATTCTGTTAGAACATGATCTGCTAGGGGTTATGCTCGTATGGGCCTCCCGATAAGAGGATGAAGCAGTCTTTAGTAACATGTTCCCACTTTGAGCCCAAGTCTGCATTCACCGAACATCATACCAATCCATGTAGGATGACTGCCTCAATCGAACAAGAACACACATACGGCACCGTCCGCTTCACGGTTCCAGACACCTCCATCTCCGCGCACGATCGCGCAATCTTCACACTGCCCGGGAATAAAAGCATCCATGACACCGAGGTCGAACTTCACGACATATCAAATCCCGAAATCCAGAAGCAAAATGATATTCTGCTCGGTGGTGCAGGCCTTGACCATCAAGGCCTCACGTGGGTCAAACATAAATCCGCGCTTTCGTACAAACAGTTCCTTTCTGGAACGAATATTGAAGATGCCTACTGTCCCGAGCTCGAAAGCTTAGTCAAAGAGGTGACAGGCTGCAAAAGGGCTCTAGTGTATTGTGTGGCGTTTCGCAGGAGGGTTCCGAAGGAGCAAACTGTTGACGAAGTCGACCTCCGTGGGAGTGAGATTGACCAATTTGTGGGCTGTCAGCCGAGAGATCGAGTCCTGGGTGTGCTTGCCGTTACCCGCTGTACCTCAGACATTTGTGTAGAGCGAGGGCCTGCTGACGTCTTATGCAGTGGCCGGAAGGGATGCATATTCCACGGAGCCTTCGCGACAGGTTCATATCGGTATAGTCTCAAGCAAAGTGTGCTCTACTCGTAGGACGAGTGCTGACTGTTGTGCGAGTAAACAGATATAACGCCCGACGGCTTGTTCGAGACCCTGAAGTCATGCAGAAAGGACATCTCGGAGGCTGCCAAGGAGGTCCTTGAGGCGAAAGAAAGAGGTGCGGATGTTCCACGATATGGAGCCTTCAGCGTCTGGGTACGTCGTCCTCTGTCATTTGCGATGAATCGCGGTCACGGTCGAGGCTGCTGATTTTCCGCACAGCGCCCACTCAAAACTGTCAAACGTGATCCCATTGTAATCTGTGACTCGCGGACCAATGATCGCAGCGAGTTGGTGTCAGTCGAGTTTCGCGCATTGAGCGAAATGACGGACAATGCTGAATACACAATGCAAGCTTACCTCGGCTTACCGCCCCAGGAGCCGGCGAAACAGAGGTGGTAGGTCGTAGCTGACGCTGAACTGAATTTTATGGAGAGCATAGACTTACGGGTCCACCATTTGTGTAGGTACTGGATGCCGAATCAAACGCCTGAGGACGTGGCATTCATTAAGTTTTCGGACTCATTTGCGGGTACCACTGCAGCAGACGGCACGATGATCGCACCTGGTGCATTGCATACCTCTGCAATCGTTGCAGGGACGCAGGATGAGGAGGTGCGGGAAAGTGCTGAAGCGAGGGTGTATGCCTTCTGGTAGGATGTGTCGCTGCATTCGAGCAGTGAGCGGTGACTGGGCTGGACCAGCTATTGGCCGCGGCATATAATGTGTACAAGAGTTCTTGATTCGGTAGTAGTGTAGTCACTAGTCAGGCCGTGAATGGGGCATTCATCCCCAGCCGTCGCATGTTACGTAAGCCAGGCTTAGACCAGATGGTCTCAGCTAATTACCTTTAGCAGCTGCCCTAGATAGCTTCTTGAATCAACAACCATAATATCGTAGAACCAAAAGCCGAGAGTTTCGGCGATGAAGACTTCGATCGTGTCCGTCTCGATCCTCTCATGTACTGTTGACATGACTCGGTGAGAACGCGCTCAGCCATCAGAATATGCGAGAATCCACGAGCATGTGACAGATGGGCTGTCAACATCAAGCAGAGTCAGGAGAGTTTGTGGTAAGCACGTGGAAGCCCCACTTTTCTTGCGCGGTGTGCGTCAAAGCTTCTGACCCTGGGCTTTCTGGGAACTTGTCCACTCGACCAGCCATATATAAATTGCAATTCCGCATTTCATCCCTCAAGCTCACATTCGCCGTGATACAGCTCAAGATTTGAATCGGGATCTTGCATACTATAAGCGACATTTTTAGTGCGCACGGAATGGTCTTCTGAAGAATCACGCGACACCACGATCTCCAGTCCTAATTGCACCCAGTCTTGGTCTATAGCTACCGGATACCTGTACCTGCCAAATACAACATGGCTACCGAGTCACTCGCAAATGGCAACACTGCCAATGACGGCCTCACCGCCGCCGAGAGGCTCATGAAAGAGCACACCGAGCACGAGGCTCACAAGGCCACCGTGGAGGATGCGGTCGACGAGGACACCATACAGCACCCGCCGCCGTCCGCTGCAGCTTCCCAGCCGACCAGCACTGACCCGTCTGGTGCCGCCACGCCGTCCGCTGACGCCACCATGTCTGCCAAAGCTGCCGGCAAACAGCCGGCAAAGGAGGCTCCTGCTGGTTCCGCAGCAAGCAAGCCTGGTCTTGATGTCGCCAGCGAAGAGCTGTTCCCGAGTCTAGGCGCCCCGAAGAAGGCTGCTGCTCCAAGCCCATGGTCGAGCAAGCCTGCTGCTATTGGCAAGGCTGCTAATGGCATCGCAAACGGCAACAATGCTTCCAACGTCTCCTCTCGCACTTCCACTCCCGGCTCCGGCATGATGACGCCAGGCTCCACTGCGCCATCTCAGGGTGTTGCGCTCAACCTCCCTGGCCGCAACATTCAAACCTACCAGCTGCCCACCGATCGCATGACGCCTCGCAACCAGCTCAAGAAGCCCGTCAAGGACATTCTGCGCGATGTCAACAAGCGCTCAAAGGCTAAGGTAGAGCTGAAGGAGGGTCCGCTTGGCCATGTGACACTGGTTGGCAGTGGTCCCACCAACGATGTGCAAGAGGCGTTCAAGGAAGTGGTGGGCCAGCTATGCGGTCGTCAGACTCACAAAGTTCCCGTGCCAGCCTCTGTTCGTGGCAAGATTGTTGGCAAGCAAGGCGCTACTATTCAGGCTATCTCGAAGCGCACTGGCGCCAAGATCAACATCTCAAAGCAAGAGGCGGCAGAGATACTCGAGGATGAAGACTTGGACAGCACAATCGACGTCACAATCGAGGGTGACGTGTTTGCGGTTGAGCAGGCTAAGAAGGACATTGAGCGCATAGTCAACGAGCATACCTCGACTCTGAGCACGAAGCTGAGGAATATCCCTGCAGAATACTATCCGTTCCTGGCTGCCCAGCAACAGCGCTTGATGGCTCAGCAGCAAGGCCGCAACTTCAACATGCAGATCCCGCATTATCAGAACTGGAGCCAACAGGCCGTGCCGCAGCTGCCTGCCAACGGCCAGCCTGCTACTTTCGTACCTCAGGCGCACATGCCCATTCAGCTTTCTGGTGACCGCCAGGCTGTAGCAGACGCCAGGGCTGAGCTGGAGCGCCAAGTCGCAGAGCTGCAACGCCAGTTGACATTGCTTCGCACACAGCAGGACCAGACCCGTCATCAATTTATCGTTGGCGACAGAGGCTCTTCACTTCAAGACTTCTTGGCCGATACGGGCTGCTCTGTAATTCTGCCTCCACCAGGCGAGAACTCGGATGACATCTACATTGTTGGCCCACCAGACCGTGTCGAGGCGGCACAAGAAAAGATCTTCGATCAGCTGGCAAACCTGCACGAGCGGCCGGTAGATATCGCCAAGCAACACCAGAGCCAAGCCCACGCACGTGCTGTATCTCGTTACTTGCAACAGCGCCAGGCCCTAAAGAACGTGGAGCAGAAGCATAATGTCAGCATTGTTGGTGATGGCACAGGCAACTTCATGGTGTACGGCAATGACGGCAAAGACGTCCTGAAGGCACAAACCGAGATGCGTAACATCGTGGCAGGACATCCACCGACGCGTTTCCAGCCGGTTGATGTCGATCCATTCTACCACTCTCATCTCAGGCAGCAAGCCGCGCAGCAGATCCGTGATACCCATGGTGTGCGACTGATTGTGCCCGAAGACTCTGAGGACTCACCTGTGCTTCTCGTATTTGAGGACCGTGCGCCTTCGCCCGAGTATGAGCTGCCAACTCGGCCGCCTGCAGCTCAAGATACGGAAACTTTCCAGTCCGCATTGCAAGCGGCTCAGCAGCAGATCCTCAACCTCGTCAGTGGCCACCAAGACATCGTTACTCGGGATCTGGAAGCACCAACCAAGTTCCACGACAAGATTCGACGGCACGTCGATAAGCATCACCAAGGCCTTCCAGGTCAGATTCCCGTCCAGGTGAACTACGGTCGCCAGCAGCAGGGTCAGCGAAACCAAGCATCCAACGTCAACTTGCGTGGACCCCAGGACTTTGTCGATGCGCTGAATGCTAGCTTGCTGGCGTTCATTGAACAGGAGCACAAAGACGAGCTCGAGCGCGGTTTCACGCTCTCTTTCGACTTCCCACAGAAATTTGCGAACCACCTGATTGGGCGCCGAGGCGAGAACATCAACCGTCTTCGAGAGGAATTCGACGTTGACATTCAGCTCCAAGATGGCAAGTGCGAGATCAAGGGCCCTGAGGCGAAGGCAAACGCCGCCAAGAAGCATATCTTGGACATGGGTCGCAAACTCGAGGACGAAAAGACCTACATCATCAACGTACCTGCTCAGTACCATAGAGACCTCATCGGCGCCAAAGGTAGCCAGGTCGAGCGTCTGCAGAGCCGCTACGGCGTTCGCGTGAACTTCCCGCGCGCGAAGCAAGCCGATGACGCCGCGTCGGAAGCAGGAGACCGCGGTAGCCAACAAGGACCAAATGAGGTTATCATCAAGGGTCCGACGAGAGGTGCTGATGCCTGTCGCGACGAGCTGCTCAGCTTGCTGCAGTATGTCAAGGACAACTCGCATAGCGCTACTGTTTCGGTGGCTCAAAATCAGCTTCCGTCGCTGATTGGAGCTGGTGGTCGTGAGATGGAGGCGCTGCGTCTCGAAACTGGCGCACAGATTGATGTACCGAACTCGCGGGAGGTCGCTGGTCCTGATGGGCGCGCAGAGATCAAACTCAAGGGCTCCAAGCAGGCCGTTGAAGCTGCCAAGAAGGCGATAGAGGCCAAGTCTAAGGAGTTTGACAACACGATCACGCGGACTCTGGATGTTGAAAGGAAGCATCACCGTGTGATCATCGGCTCCGGAGGTAAATCGCCTGTCTTCCGAATGCTGATTGTATTGCTAACCAGTCCCAGGCTCAAACCTCCGCAACATCATCACGCAGGCAGGTGGTCCAGATGAGCCTCGCCTGCACAACCGCATTGTTCGCTTCCCGAAGACAGATGCCGAAGGTAACAGCATCCGCGTGGAGGGTCAAAAGGCTCTGGTCGAGAAGATTATTGCAGCCATCGAGGGCCTCGTCGCCCAGCAAGAGTCCCAGAAGACTGACATCGCCGAGGTCAACCCGGACAAGCACCGTCTGCTGATTGGCAGAGGTGGCGAGAAGCGGAGAGAACTTGAGCAACAATTCAATGTGCAGATAAATGTGCCACGCCAAACCGAGACAGGGCCAGCTAGATCACAAGTCAAGATTGCTGGCCAGCCTGATGACGTCGAAAAGGCGAAGGCGCACATCTTGGAGATCACAAAAGATCAGGAGGGCGAGACGATCAACATCCCTCGGCGTTTCCATCATGCCATTGCCGACAATGGCCAGTTCTTCCGTCGTCTGCGCAACGACCACAAGGTGACTGTCGACCACTCTGGTCAACGCCCACCCCCTAAGCCATCCACTCCGACTGCCAGCCGCTCTGCCGGTACAGGTGCCACGCCGCTCATCACTGATGAGCCGGGCGTGTCAGACAACACGCATCATTGGGAGACTCACGACCTGCACTCCAGCGGCGATGATGGTGAGATCCCGTGGGTGCTCTCTGGCTCTTCGCCTGAGGCAATCCAGGCCGCCCGTGCCAAGCTCGAGAAGGCGCTAGAAGATGCCAAAAAGCAGGACACGATGGGCTTCCTTATCCTGCCTGACCCACGCGCGTACCGCCATGTCATTGGTCCTGGCGGCAGTGAGATCAACAGAATCAGGAAACAGACGGGCACGAAGATTCAGGTGCCAAAGGACCAGAACTCCGGGGAGGCGATTGAAATCACGGGCGCCAAGGACGGCGTTGAGGAGGCGAGAGACATCATTTTGGAGATTGTGGCCAACAACTCCTAGACATGCGAAAGTCTGCCGAGTGTAATGGAGACAAGCTGGAAGCTCCGATGATGTAGATGGAGAAGGAGGAGATTGTCGATTTGTTGTCTGCTGCTCTTTAGCGATACATTGAACATTTGTGTTGTACCATGAGTAAAAATACGGTCAAAATATAGCTATCAAAAGTAAGAACTCATACAGATCAAGTAACCATATCCGTCTCTCTCCTCTTTCCAGATCCGAGGATACGCGACGGCATACCGATAATGAGATCGTTCTCGTACGCCGGTTCCTTGGCCGCGGCCAGGCACGTGAAAGTCGCACTAAGCGATCCCTGTTCGGGAGTTCTTATCCAGAATAGGCCGTCGGGAAGCGAGGTCGATTGCTTCCGCGATCCCCACTCGCTGCGATCAATCAGACGCGGAGCATTACCGTACAATTGCCCAGCTGGACTTTCCGGACGGGCCATCACCCCATTGAAAGCTGCGACCAACACATATTCTGCCCACCGCCCAGCACACATCGACAGATTTTGTTAAAGAGCAGTACACATTGCTGGAGTGAAGAGTTTGAGCTACAGAGATCGGATAAGCTGTCAGGAGGAAATCCAACATAGGCGAGAGCTATATAGTCGGACACAATGGCGGAGACCAAGACGTACACATACTCGGACGTGTCGGAGCACACGAGCAAGAAGGATGTGTGGATGGTAATTCACGACAAGGTCTACGATGCGACCAGTTTCGTTGACGAGCACCCGTGCGTAGAGAGACTGGGTCTTCCGGCATAGAAGTGGGAGTGCTGACTGTGATGTAGGGGTGGAGAGGAAGTCTTGCTCGATGTGGGTGGACAGGATGCCACGGAGGCGTTCGAGGATGTCGGGCACAGTGACGAGGCGAGGGAAATTCTGAACGGGCTGTTGAAGGGTGATTTGGAGAGGAAGGTACGTTGCTATCATCTGCTCTTTCCGCTTTGGTAGATGTCCTCTGATTGTGGCGGTGTGATGTGCAGGAAGGCGACCCAGCCCCGAAGACTTCCACGTCGACTTCCTCCGCACCGAAAACCGGCAGCTCCGACGCAGCAGGCCTTGGCATTGGCGTGTATGCGATTATTCTGGCTGGTGGTGCGCTGGCGTTCTTTGCGTACCAGTACCTGCAGAGCTCGAGCCAGAAGCAGTCTTAGGTGGGGCTTTTGGGTGTGGGAGCTTTTGTAGGCGGTGGGCTGTACGCGCTACCAAGGATCGAGGGTATGGAGGAGAACGTAATCTTGCAGCGAAGAGGAAGAGCCATGGAGGTTTGAGTGGATGTGGCGTGCAGAGGGGAAGACGAGGTAGATATTGTGGTAGGGCTGAGTACCTCAAGAGATGTGACGCTGCTACTGTGCAGGGTGAATATAGATGACTTTATTACTTGCTGATAGCTTCACCGTAGGAGTGCAATTCGTCCAACAAGCCTGGCCTGGAACCAAACTTCATGTGATGGCTGGAACCACATGATGCTTCGCACGTACTGTTGTCAGCATCGAGTGAGCAGATCGGCAAGCAGTGGCGTCAGAAATGTCAGGAAACACTCTCTCATCGGCCGTAGGCACAATCGATTACTGGCCGGCTGCTCAATATCTGAGCGCAGCACAGTTGATAACGACAACACGCATTATGGGTCTAAGGCCCGCTCAGAGCCGTTCAACTTCACTCCAAGGCAAATGAATTTACACTCCAGCCTCTTTTGGGCTCTTTACAGCTAAATCTGCTGACACGTGCCCGGAGGAGGTTTCATATGCGCGACCGAGCAATTCACTTGGTTTACAGACCAACCATGCAGAGTCACATGCTCTGCTGGCTGCCTGCTGGCACAAGTACATAAGCGGACTGATCTTCCTCTTTGCCACTTTCAACCTCCGAATACCATTGCCGACCATCAACAGCCCTGGTCGCACGTCAAGCACCCCTCAATACACCACAACACCACAACAATGCCGAAGCGTCAACGCGAGGACCCGCTCGCGGGCGCGAAGCTCTGCACAGCCTCGCGAGTCACGACGACATTCAGGTCATCCTGGATGTCCTCGATAACTTCCGCAAGGAGGGCATCGATGAGCATGTCCCACTGCCGCAGCCTGTGGTATCGGGAGACACCTCGTCTGGCAAGAGCTCGGTCCTTCAACGCCTTATCAAGATTCCATTCGCGATCGGGGAGAATGTCGTCACCCGCTTCCCGACTCTGATCTCGATGCGCCGGGCTCCTCACAGCGAAGTGCAGATTAGCATCGACCCAGCTAAGACGAGAATACCCGCTGAACAGGTCAGGTTGAAGAGGTTTGGCAAAGATTTGGCATCACTGGACGACTATGCCGATGCCCACAACGACGCTGCTGAGATGCTCAGCTCCGGTGGCCAGAACAACACCGGTCTGCTGAGAGACGTGCTACGTGTGGATATCTGCGGACCTCAGTGTTCGCCTCTCTGTCTTGTTGACCTGCCGGGCTTGATACAGGCTCGCAGAAACAACCTGACGGAGGCCGACAAGAAGATGAGCCATAGCTTAGTCGAGGAGTACCTCAGGAACCCGAAGACCATCATTTTGTGTGTCGTCTCGGCGACCAATGTACGTACATGTGAATCTTTGCAGAAGCTTTGGGCGTGTACTGACAACCGAAATCACAGGACTACGTCAATCAAGAAATCACTGATAAAGCGCGCAAGTACGACCCTGAGGGTGCGCGTACCATGGGCATCATCACGAAAGTCGATGCCGTACAAGGTTTGGAGAAGGAGAAAGCATGGATAGAGCTGCTCCGGAACACCGATAATGTGTTCAAGCTGGGCTGGTGTGCTCTTGTGAACAAGATCGAGAATGTGGAGGACGCCAGTCCCGAGGAGATTGACGAGGCAGAGGAGTCATTCTTTAATCATGGGCGTTTTGCAGACCTCGACAAGTCGCGCCTGGGATTAGCTGCGCTTCGGACCCAGCTCAACCTCGCCGTCCACGCCAATATTGTTCAGGCAATACCTGGCATCGGTGAGGACATCGAACGCCAGCTCAAGGATGCTGAAGAGGGCCTAAAGAAGCTGGGTGAGGGGAGGACTGACGAAAAATCCATGCGCGCTTTCCTGGTCAATCTCAGCACCAAGTTCTACCACAAGGCCAGCAACGCTCTTGTCAGTCATAATTATGGCCAAGATGCTTGGTTCGACAAGATGCCTGAAATCACTAGGCTGCGCACGACGGTTGCGAAATTGAACGACGACTTTGCCCATGCCATGCTCCTTTACGGTGCTGGTCGCCGCATCAAGGACTCGACGAACGTCGATCCTGGCTTCCCGGGCACAACGGAAGTCGGCAAGAAGAACTCCTACTGGCGTTGGGCGCAAGATGGTAGGCCAATCACGCGCGATCAGGCAATTCAATGGGTGCAGTCGGAGATTGAAGGCATGCGCGGCTCTGAGGTACCCGGTGAGCCCGTTCCAGGTATCGAAGCCCACCTCCACCGCCAGCTGATCGCCGAGTGGGAGACTTTGGCTGGCGAGCACGTCTTTACTGTGAGCCAAGTTTGCGACACGTTCTTGCAGCATCTGTTGAGAGAGATCACTGGAGCTTCCTACAAAGATGTGCTCAACAGATTGTATGCGCATGTCAGACAAGCTATGAGCATGCATATCGATGCCGCGACAGCTGGCATGCAATGCCTCGTCAACGATGAACGAGTGCTGAGGATGACCTATAACAGACAGTACTCGGACCTGGTGACTCGGCAGAGGAACTCTAGGCTTGTGGAGCCGATCGAGCAGACCATCCTGCAGCAGAACATGGCCAACACTGGCGGTCCGGTTCAGCATAACAGCCGCGTGGTGGTTGAGTATGGGTCTCTACGGAACACTATCATCAATTCCAGCCCGAGCTATGCCACGATCAAGAGACAGGCTGCCGAGGAGGCCCTCGACCGCGTTACGGCAACCTATCGAACCAACATCAGCACGTTCATCGATAATGTCGCCAAGCAGGTGATCGAGCGCGAGATCATGCAGAAGATTCCAGGCCTTTTGTCCGTACAATGGGCGTCCCAGTTGGGCTCTGAAGAGCTGAATGAGCTGGTGTCAGAGCCGATTGCGGTCCAGAATAAGCGGAGCGAGTTGACGGAGACCAGGAGGAAGATGGGTGTGGCGTTGAAGACGTTTGACAGGGAGTTGGCACACCTCAAGGACAAGAGTGACGCACCGAGATGAGAGGCGGCGGTCAAGCAGAACGTAGACGTAGTACCCGAGCCGCACTTTGGCAAGGTTGAGAGATGGCCGTAAGACTCGCATTGAGCATGCAAGAATACCAGTGGGCTATGGCATTTGTGGTATATAGCTACAAATCGTACTTGAGGTTTCGCGGAGATCAGAGGATTAAACCATTCGAAATTGTACAATTTATGCAGGCCAATGTTGTATATCTGCCCCTAGACGCCAATCTGCTCTCGGCAAATAGATGATTGGCTGAGTCTAGTGCTCCTCTATCGCGCGCAGGGAGCCGCTCCAAGATGAAACAGTCACATGGACCAGGGCTGGAGTCTCCGATCGCTTCATGTTGAGCATGCGACGACCAGCAATACAGACCGGGCACAATTTCTGGTCTGCAGCAGTCTTGATGGCGCGCGCTTGATGGCGGACATGCGGTACCACAACAACAACTTCATTCACTTCACGGCGATAACAATAGCCATTGACGCATTGCGCTGTGCAACGCGACAATACGGTACCGAGCCCTGCCACTCTTTCAATAGGGCCGCCGCACCCACGATCTCTACGACGAACCTCTGTACACATTCACGATCGCATCCTTTGTACGCCACTCACGACATTCATTACCGACTCGCTTTGACAGCGACACACGAGGCATTGTACAGCACACAAAGCCGGCAGCCGGCTAGAACCTCACCAAACCGGCGGAACATGCGCAGGGGCATTCCTCGAACAGCCCACCTTACCTCGAATTAACGAGGTCACTACACTCATTTGAAGCCACCGAGAAAGGCTGTTATCTGGACATAGCGAGCTTCTGCTGGACAGGCTTGAACCGAACAGGTGCGAAGGGAGAGACAGTGGCTGCGACGAACGACCCTGTCGCGGCTCATTCTGCGACAGGACCTGCAGCAAACGTCAACGAGGCAGTAAGACTGCTGTAAACCTCAGCGGCGACATCAGAGTACTGCCAGCTGGACTGCGCAGCCTCACTCACCTCAACTCCCACCATCATACACTAATTACACACCGCCGATATGGGCTGCGGCGGCGAGCGCGAAAAGGGCCCACCCGAGTACACCCAGAAGTGGGAGTTCATCACACTGTCTGACTTCCGCCATGCCTCATTTTGGACATACATTGCGTACGGCTGGCTCTGGTTTATGGCATTTGTCGCAGTTGCCGTGTACACCCTGGACACGTACACCGCCGTCAACTTGCTCGCTTTCAATACCTGGAGTTCTTCCGTCAAGGCGACGCTTAGCATCAAATATACGAAGTGGATCTTCTCAGGATGTATTATACTGTCTTGGGTTTTGTGCATATACGGCTGGATACGAGCAGTGCGCGTGATCAAGCGTGGGGGCGTCGCGGAGAGCTACATGGACCCATTGGCTGTCACGTTGCAGAGCATGAGGAGTCAGGGTTGGAGAAGATTCCTGGTCTTTACGGAGTTGACCAAGTCGAAGAAGGGCGTTGACTACATCGCCTTCTTCGTCTACTTTGCATTTCAGGGCGCCATACGAGTCATCCTCGCCGAAGGGCCGCGTCAGGCCGTCAATGCCTACACACTGTACAGCGTCATGGATGCCAAAATTGAGGTGCACAACGGACCGAGTGATGGCCACAGCTCAATACAGCAATTCTTCATCAACTTGCAAACATTGGCGAACGAGAACACGCGGCAGACGCTGATCTACTGCTCCATGTTGACGACACTGGTCATTTGGGTCTTTTCCGCATTGAGCTTGATCATCGCGACAATCTTGTATTTGATCTTCTTGTGGCACTACATTCCACAGCGAGATGGGCGATTGAGCGTTTTCTGCAGAAGGAAGATTGACAAGAGGCTGGAGAAGGTGGTCGAACACAAGATCAAGGCAGCGCTTGAGGAGGAAGAAGCTGCCAAGAGAAGAGAAGCGAGGAAGCTTGAGCGTGAGCGGAAAAAGCACGGCGACACACTACCTCCGCCAAAGAAGCTGGGAGAAGTCGGGAGACAGCCTACATTGCCGCAGCTGGGTGATAGCCCGGATTTGAGCAAGCATCAGGATGAGAAACAAGATGGATTCGGTCTGAAGAGGCAAGATACGGATACCACTATGACAACCCTGCCGCCATATTCGATCCGACCGCCGACAAGGGACCAAATGGACAGGCAGCCGACGTTACCGGACATGAACAGGCCTCCTATGCCGAATCGGTCCGCGACTGGAGCGTCGGCATGGACGAACCAAAGCTACGAAAGTGATGCACCGCTGCTGTCAAACGCAGGCTATGCAGGCGGAGACGGCAGGGAGACTCCTGGTCCCGGCAGGCCACCTTTTGGCTCGCAAGACTCGAACATGTCTCTCCACTCGCAGCGGCCGATGATGGGAAGGAATGGCTCACAGGCTTCTATGCAACAGCGCAGCTTCACTCCCATGGCTGCCAATGGGCCGAACGGCTCGATGTATGGTCGGCCAGCACCACGAGGTCCTCCTGGTCCTGGCATGCGTGGACCGCCGCCGGGTCCTGGGCGCTTCCCGGTAAGGTCAAATACCGGTGGTTTGGACGATGGCCAGAGATCTGCCAGCAGTCCCGTTGGCCCACCTCCTCGATCGAATACTGCGACCGGCTTTGGACCGTCGCAGATGAGTAGACAGAGTCCTGGCCCTGGTCCGTACACTCCTGGCGCCATGGGCCCACCACCGCGCTCAAATACTGCCATTGGCTTTGGTCAAGGTCCAATGGGTAGGCAGAGCCCTGCGCCCGGCCCGTACACTCCCGGACCTATGGGTCCGCCGCCACGCTCGAATACATCGCAAGGATTCGGAGCGCCAGGTGCTGGACCTCCACCATTAAGCCGGCAACAAACTTTTGGCAGCCTGCACAGCCAGCAGAACTCGTTCAGCCGTCCTATGATGGCGCCACAGCAGCGCAAGCAATCGTCCGACTCGTCTCTCCACCAGCCTTACAAGCTCTCGGCAGAGCCTGAGAGCTACGAAATGATCTCCAACCCCACTTATAACAGCAACGTGGCCTCGTCACCTACCGAAATCAGCCCGCATGCCCCGACTGAGCCAGTCAGATCCTACACCCCCTTCAACCCTTCACGCATGAACACGCCTTCTCCCGCTCCTCCGGCAACAGCGCCGATGCTACCATCTGGCTTACAACCTGGTCCAAAGCGCAATATCACGGTCTCGGGCCAACCTGGCGTAGGTGACTCTTATTTTGGAAATGTACAGCATGTTCCGCAGAGGAGTGTCACGGCGCCGATTGTCGATACCAATAGGTTGACGGTTGCGAGCCAGGAGGCGAGGATCTCGACGGGTGGGGACGGGTATGGTGATATCTTTGATGCTTATGGTGGGCCTTCGGACCGAGACTCGGTTGCGCCGCCGGAGAAGAGCGTGAGTCCGGAGGAAGTGAGAGGTCATGGAGGGTATGGAGGATATAGTGGTCACAGCAACGGATGGTGATCTTGCAACCGACTGTGAGCGAGGGTCGAGGAAGGAGGCAACGAGTATATGATTTGCGCAGCCGTCACAGCTGATGAATTGCCTTCTTTTTGGAGGGTACAGCGTTCGAGCGAGCTGCAACTTTGTGCATGCAATGATGTACAGATGCGCATTATGAACTTATACCCCTTTGCTTGTATACAAGACGCTGCTGCGCGATTTCCCATTTCAGCCCGCTGATCCATGCGAAGACAACGAGTGACAGCGTTGCCACGTGCGACGAGTGTGCGGCGACTCGCGTACGAGCACTTCATCGTTCTCACAGCTTCGCGACTTAAGCCGCCCGCGATCTTTCGACATAAATAGCGTATCAAGATTGAGACAAAATGGAGGACGCGCACACCAGAGACGGCTCGCGCAGCATGGACGAAGACTCAGCTGAAAAGAAGCCGGTTGCCATTACATCCGCTGCCGAACTGAGTGGCACAGCGATCATCAACCTGATCTGCCTGGTCTGGGCAATATTCCTGATTATCCCACTCGCTTGCCATGCCCTCTCGGCGGCGGGTAAGTTCACGCTGCGTATGTCTTTTGTGTGCTTGCTGTACTTCTTCATGATGAAGGATGAGATCGAGCTGGGTGTGCGGTCTAGCGCGTACTGCGCATTGATCGTTGTAAGTAGTTTCGGCCAAATTGGAGTCTGTATGGCGGATGACTGACGGTTGCAGCCTACAATCACGACGCTGAAGTACATCATCAGGCCGGCTTTTGATGGGCTGCTCGAGCTCCTTTTCTGGGGTGCGTACAGGCGGGTCAAGAATGTGCGGGATGCTAGTCTGTGGTTGTATGGGTGGGATGAGGCGGCGATGGACAAGACCCTCATTACGGTCACGCTGGCTGTCTTTTGGGTGGTTGTGAGGAGGGGTCGTCAGGCACTTGCTACCGGATTAAGCGATAGCGACGAGGAGTCGGGAAAGATCCATGAGAGGGAAGGAGGTGGGATCGAAGTTGTCGACACAGAAGCATCGGCGAGTCTTCGAGCGGAGGAGGTCATGATCACACAAGTTGGACAGCCGGCTACGACAGATTCGGCTCAAGACCCTTCTCCGGTTGCAGCAGTCGATGCTGTCAACCGCCCGTACGGAGAAGAGGTCGATGGCGAGAAGGAGGCAATAGATACGCATCCAGAGGCTTTCTGAGTCCTTTCTTGCTGCTGTTGATGGCCAAAAATGTGGAGGACGCCATTGGCTTTGACAGGTAGCTTGAGAGGCTACTTTCACTCGTACTAGAGCGGCAAGCCCATGACGCTCGAGCTTGGCGATGCAGAGTCCCTGCACTGAGCATGAAAGACAGTATTGCCTACAAGGCATCCATGCGCGCTGACGAAATAGAAGTGCTTTTGTCGCCTTCGTTGCTTTGGTTCGAGGGATAAATGATATGCAAATGGTGCGCCTAATGGAGTTAATATCATCGAGATGATTACTGCAATTGCTATGTTTGACGCCGCTGACGAGAAAAATGCAGTCCGACCCATCTGTGAAACACGGTCTCCTCAGTCTCTAGTTCGATCTCAGTTGTCTTGACTTCAGCTCAGTCAACAGTGCCTGATTGGCATGACTGACAGTGAGGGAAGCTTTGACATGGCATTTGACCTTTGCATCAGCTAGGTCGGCGCATACCAGCTTGAGTAACAATGAAGATGATGGATGCATCTCAAACCATTGACATCGTCGACTTCTCACCGTCAACGGCGCTCAGCACCCGCCCACATAGCCTCCCTTAGCTTCACGCCCTCTGGCCGCTCTGCAAGACAAGCAGAAGAAGCACGAGAACAGACTGGACAGAAGCGCGAGGCCAACAGATCAAGCTCTATGGTACTGAGTGCTTCGGTTGACTTCGCTACGTGTTTAGCAAAATTGAAAGTAAGACAGGCAAAAATGAAAAGCACTTTACCTGCGTATACCACAGACAAAGTGGAAAGAAAACGTACAGCAGTGGGCATTCTCACGTGGTCGCCCACCATAGTACTAGTCCACCGGTTCACAACTTACCTTACTAAGTTCTACAGTCCAAGTCAGCTTAGCTTGTCGTATGCAAAGTGACGCATTCCGTGCTTACCAAAGAAGCGTTTCCGACACGTAGTTGGTCTGGATTGCGATCCACTGTGCAAGAAAGAGAGACGACCTGACGCAGGAAGCTTAACTGGCATGGTGAAAGTTACTTTCTGGTCATTCGATTCGATGGCAGGACTGGTAGGAGCAAAATGAGTCCTTAGCAGCGAGGGAAGTGGGGAAGGTAAGGCAACAGAGTCAACATCTCATACGTCTATCGCCTGAACGAAATTACTACAAATCACAGCTCCGACTCCATAGCACCGGGTACCACCAGCCCACCGAAATTCTTTATCAAGCTGCCCGTCGCCAACAATACCATCAGTCTTCTGCAACAACCCGCCGCGAATCCCTAAGCCAAAGACTCCTGGTTCTGCTCCTCGTCGAGACAAAGCCGGCGCCTGCACTGGGAATCGATGGTTGCGGTGGTTGGCTGAAGCTGGTCGGATACAGCCAGAGATCTCGAGACCAGTGAAGCGACTCAGTGGCACTGTGTCGAATGCTGTGCTGCTGAGATGCTGAGGCCGAATTGATCCGTGCTGCGAGGGAAGGGAGAAAAGTATTAGCCAAAGCTAAGCGAGCAGAACCTCTCAGGCTGAAAGAAATGTCATCATAAGAATTCAGATCGTAACAAAAACCTCATGTAAAATGAGTGCCTGCCATCGAGGAACTACCCGCCTTTTTGTAGAGGTGAATTGGTAGCATCCCAGACCAATGATGAGATGACCAGCGTGCCGGAGGATGTCCTGGGCGACTGGGGTGTCTGAGGGTCATGCCGAAAATGCGCTGAGGTCTGGGAGACGTGGGCTGTTGGTCAAGGGTTGGCTTCCAGGATTGGGGTCGAGGGTCGTAGTTGAGGGTCGTAGTTGAGGGTCGTAGTTGAGGGTCGTAGTTGAGGGTCGTAGTTGAGGGTCGTGGTTGAGGGTTGGTGTTGAGGGTTGGTGTCAGGACATCGAGAGATCTTGGTGACAGATGTCGATTGAAGTAAGTGTCCAAGCAGTGATCGATGAAGACTGATGAATAAACAGATGGCAAGGACGACATGTCGTCGAGCAGTATCACTATGTAAGCACAAAGTCTCAAGGTCTACATGTCGGCGCTTAGGGCAAGAAGAATGGGAACTTTTTCGGAAGGGTTGTGCTCGATTTGGAGGTAGCAGCATTGCTTTGGGCAGTCAGCAGCTACTCTATAGTAGGAATTTGATGCAGGCGATCGAGTTCAAAGGATAAATGAGCTCAACAGTTGTTGTCATGATCATGGCCGACTGCATTGACATGAACCTGTATGAGACAGTATACCAGCTGCCCATTTGAGCTCCTGCAGTGCTATCTGAGCTTCGAATTTGACGCTGCAGATTCTAGTCAACTTGTAGCCGCTTCTGGACGAACGAGATCCCCAGTCACTGCAGCGCCGCCAACTCTTGACTTCAACAGTCTACCTATCGACCACCCTCTTTGTGCAGCCCAGCACACCTTTTCCTCTCACATGTCTCTAAGTCCTTTCTTGCTGCTGCTGAAGGCCATGCGGAGTATTTGAATGCCTGCAACAGCTAGCTTGAATGCCACTTGGAACAGTCCGACATCCGTAGTGACATTAGACATTAAAAGGGCCATTCTCGCATGCAGTTGTGCATCCGGAGCCTTTCTTCTTCATACAATCGTAAACCACTTCGGTTCCAGCTTGCCCTCCTCTACTAGCTCCACCAGCTCTCCATCCATGATAGCAGGGACTTCGCATTCAACGACTAGGCTCAAGACACCCTCGACTTCCGTCTTGCGAAGGATCCAAGGCAATCTCGAGCCCAAAGGCACCACAACCACATCGCCTGCCTTGATCGGCTCACCTACAGACGTGGACGCCTCTCCATCCGCATTCTAGCAGTCGTGCGGAGCCGAGCCAAAAAAGCCATGCTCGGGGCCAAAGATCGACCTGCCGTAGAGATTGTCCCAACGATAGTGTGCTTCGGTCCAAAAGCTTCTCGTGGTCAGGCCGCCTACGCCTTTGCAGCCCACCAGACTGTCGAGCTTTGACGCGTACGCTAGCTGAAGCTCAAAAAGCTGTGCTTCCAACTTGACTTTGTCCGCATCGTGAACAGTTGAGGGCTCAGCCACAGCACGCCACGCCGAAACAGGTCTGTCGAGCCGCGACAGTGGATGAGAAAGAGGCATAATCTTATGGCGAGATATCGCAAGAATTGGAGCCAAGTCGGGAACTGCGTTCGTGGCAATGTGGTTGGTATCGAGAGAGATTCTCGAGCTATCTTTGAAGAAGACTCTATTGCGATCCACGGGCGACACCTCTCGCCTAGGAGCTGTAGCACCGACCAATGTATCGAAGTAAATTGCTTTGATCCGCAGAGTCACATGGTCATCACCCAGTACTACCTGTGGTTCAGTCTGCGCACTTGCTCGGAATACTGGAATGTAACCCTTATGACCAGTGTCAGTGTCTATCGACTCGTGAAGCAAGGTCGTTGAGCGATTGAAGCGCTCTGCGTAGTCCGGGATCCACGAAGGAAGCTGATTACGCATATTATGGCGGTTGTGCGTCCACTCATTGACCAGGAAATCCAGACTTCCTGCCTTTTTCGTGAGATAAAGCGTCGGCTCGGCGTAGACCTCAGCTATACTTCGGCCGTAGTCAACACAAATAGCGTTCCGATCTTCCTTGGCCGTAGACATGGTCTCTCAAGTCCGTCGCGCTCGACTCGCGCCCAATCTTCAGGAGCTCCCACATATCGTTGCTGGCCGAGGAGGAATAAGTCGCCTCACGAATTCTGCTCAACTTGAGAAGCCTCACCTGCGCCTGCCTCCAGACCTCGCGTCCTGCTTTCTCGCCAAACCGACTCAGGGCCGTGCATGCCGTCCACATGAACTCCTCCCAGTGCCAAAGCTGCGGACCGATACAGACGACAAGACGAGCCGTAACAGCCATCTCCTGGCTAATCCATATCCGAGTCCACCAAGGCTGATGTCGCTGGGCCGTTTTGAGGATGCGCAGTATTTCTCCACGCTTTATGCCTTTCCCAATCTCATTTGTCCATCTCTCATTGGTGTCTTTCCCGAAAGCCTGCAATGCCTCAACATCCCTCCTATTCTTGCCGCAGCGCTCATACATGTCAAAGTCCGCTTGATCACAGGCAACGTCGCTGCCAAGCCAAACAAATACCGCGTCAGCGGCTGCATATATCGATCGCATTCTAGGCACCTGATCGTTCTTCTCAGCAATACTCGACTGATCGATGCACAGCGCATCGACCCAGAACCAACCATCCGGTTGCCACTTGTGCAGTGCTCTGATAGCTCGGCGCAGATTGTGTGAGATGGAATTCAGTCCTTGTAGAGCCCCAGAAAACCTGACCTGCTCTGACGATGGCTCTGCAGACCAGGTATGCGATACTGCTGTATATCTGGGCGCGCTCGCCATGGTGAAGGTCTGTAATTCGAGGTGGGTCGACTTACGCTTGTCCTTAGTGCGCTTTATTTATACGCATAAGGCGAATATGTTCACCACCTCTTGCATTCAGCAAGGCAAGGTCATGAGCATATTGGGCGGCTTGATTGCGGACGCATGGAGCCACCGTCGGGGTATCGACAGATATCTTCTGCTTGCCCAGTGTAGAGGAAGATGCTATCTTTGTGGGAGACGGCGGCAATATGATTGGTACCCGCGGTGGCTCATGTCGAGTAGGGAAGGGCAAAAGCGTGCCTATATCAATGTCGATAGTGAAACCTTCCTGAGGTGCCTGGCCATCTTCAACGCGCTTAAGCAGGCCCTGCAGGACCTGGACTAGAGCGGCAGCAGACTCATCGTAACCTAGACCCTCCGTCGACAAGGCGTTGAAAGTATACCCTTCTGTCCGATGAAGCAGAGTATCTGTCATTCTGTATTCGTGGGTGCATGGCGAAGCCGCACGCAGGATGCGCTCGACAGAGTCGGTCAGATGAGATGGCGAAGTTGGGAAAACATGGATATCACCTTGGGCCTTGTGGTGGTCAAGAGGCACACACAAAGGAACGATTATGGGTCATCATTATACTCGCCAAAGCAAAGTGCTGATGCGTTGGCTGTGAGATAGAGAGTATTTCGCCTAAGCTCAGCCGCAAATTACCGGGGTGCAGTCTCTCAGTGGTCCAATTCGATTTTAGCTGAAAAAGTTGACCACTTGATTAGAGAGCTCAGAATGGGTGCGGCGAGCTAAGAGCGGCCTCGACAACAGTATCGAATCTGTCGGTGAGGCACTCTGTATATTGCAGCCACCGTATCTGGCACTGTATCGGACGTGGTCTGGGTCCTCTCACAAGCATGGATGTCGAATTCCTACCATAGAGCATGCCTTTGAGACGGCATCGGTACCTCCGATTTGCGTGCTTTGATAAGGATTGTATTAACCAGTCGGGACGCAATCACTTCGATTTTGGTTGCACGTATTCCTAGTCGCGGGCTGCAGACGTCTGCTGAGCTCCTCATGCGGCCTGCCATACCGATGTCTAGCAACGGGTAACGACTTCCTCTGAGTCCCCTGTCTGCTCTAAAATTGCGAAAGCCGTGGACCCCTGACCCAAGTTCCTCTTGCTGGCTATGGCGGCGCCGCACCAGTTTGTATCGACCTGCTCAAGTCAATCAAGGCATTTGCCGCGGAGAGCTTCTACCAATGGGGAGACATGTGCAGCCCTTCAAAAGCTGCCGATTCTCGAGCAGCGTACGCATCACTGAGCCAGGCAAGATGTCCCGGCTCAAGCCCCTCGAGCCGAATGCCTGATTAGAACGCGCAATACTGTTCTTGTGACCAGCATCCTCGTCAGTCTCGAAATGCTGGACACTTGAAGCTCGGCTCACTCATGCCTCCGAGCCCACCTGTGGCTGTCTGCTGGGGACGCTGATACTGGTGGTTGCTGCGGACGTTACACCATGCCCACCATTTATAGGCATGGCTGGCACAATATGCTGTGTCCACACCGAGCATTCTATCTCGCGATTTATTCCTCATACATTCGAATCATGAATTGTCTTCATCTTCTGTATCGAGAGAGGTCTATGTCCGTTAATCTCCCGATTCAATCGTCTATTGCCTCGATGTACAGCACTGTTGTCGAAAGAAGGTAAGATTGTGTCTCTCTCTGTTAAGTGCTTCCAAAGTCACGTGTATGTGCCCGAGGCACCCATATACAAAACTGTCCTCTCAGCATCCTCAAATGTATACTTCACCAAGACCACCGAGAAGCCACGGCCTTGTTTCTTCACGCATGCCGCGGAAATACTGAACGTTAAGCTGTAAACTGCGGCTCAGCGCCCCTATCGAGAGTATGATGGACATCGGACGGTCTATGGTCGATACTGCAACGCCAGACTCTGGTTAAGGATGCCTACATACGCCTAGGAACATCGTGCCTTCGCCGTGGCGGCGATCTTGAACCAAACTGCTCCCTGGCAACATGACGCTCAGCTTCCATCGCATGGATACGACTTAGCCACTTGCCTGCCGCCCACCGACCCTGGCTTCCACTATCTACGGGCTCCAGAGACTGTGAGAGTCGTCTCCTGGATTCTCTATTCTCACGGGGTGGGCTTGCCCGAATCAGGTTCGGGTCAAGGTTAGCCGTATATTGCTCAGCTTCTTGCATGAATTGCTTCAGCGCGGTTCGGTCGACAAATCGAAGTCTTGCTTCATGGTGTCGCATTGAGAGATCGTCGCTGGCCATATCACCAATTCTGGAGCTGGGCGCATCACTCCAGTCGTCTGGAAGCGCATCAGCTTCGAACGCCTTCCTCACAGCATTATTGTAGTCCTGCTGGGCCTGTCCTATCCGCTTAGATGCCAAGTTTCGTTCCTCGAAGTATTCCCGGTCAAAGTTGGACCTGGTCCTGGACTGAGTCGAACCGGCTGAAGCATCACGTTCGAAGCTGTCCAGCCGATCATAGTAATAGTCCCGCACGTTGTGGAACTTCCAATACGCGTTCTCTAGTATCTCCCGCTGATCTTTCAGCGCTTGCTTGTGAGCAGCTCGCTGCCATCCTTCTGGGCCTGGAGGGAAAGAGATCGGGCTCAGCACTTCGTCGCGGAGCATGATCGACCATTTCTCGAGATCAGGTCTTACCAAGGTCATTAATCGAGCAAGCCTCGCCCAGCTTGATAAGGGTACTGCGTCCAACCGTTTGCGAAGCCGATCTCGTCTTACAGCAGCGTTATCAATGCTACAACGACAGTCAAAAGCTCGCTTTTCAAGCCCTACAAGGTCTCGCCATTGTCCAGGATCGTTCCTTCGCAGGCTTTGCAGGCTTCGGCGAGTAGCATATAGAGCCTGTTCCTTCTCCTCGATTCGGTCAATCTGTCTTTGTAACTCGGCCTTGTCGTCCCGATCGGATTGTCGAGTGGCGAAGTCTCTGCGAAGCTGCTCCACCGCATCCTCTCGAGCCGTCCGGAAAACATCATGAAACAGATCTATATCCAGAAGTCCTGACTCTGAGTCAAAGAGCAGCCCGTGTATTCGATCTTCCAGCTGGGGTAATCTCTTTGTCGCCTTGTCAAGCCTCACCCTTTGCCGTCGGACTTCTGTCTCGAGGTCACCAATTCGAAGCACATCGGATCCAGGCGAGTCTTCTCCAGCCTGCAGACGTTTCAGGTAATCGATACAGTCCTGCACTTTTTGATTCTCTCGCAACGCTGGCAGGCACCAGGCTACTGTCTCGATTAGTGTTTCTTAGTTATCTACAGCTGGTTCGCCGTTCCCTGTTGGTCCGAGACCAATCTGTTCATCATGCGTCATGCCTCTTTCCGGATTCTCTGGCAATACGCGAGCTGGACCGCGCTCCTGTGCGGCTCTGCGATCTAGCTTCATGGCGGTCAAAGCCTTGAGTGATGCTTTGCTTGTTCTCTGAAGCACTCGTTTTCCCCTGTGTCGGCGATATTCACCTTTTCGTGGCACTTCCGCGAGCTGCTCTCGATGGAGCCCTCCATTCTGTTGTCTGACGTGCTTTATATCTGGAGGGACTGCAGCAATGGGGAAGAACATACGTCCCTGGCTAAGAGCTGTCCTCTCAGCGGCCTCGAGTGCTGCTTGCGAAAGGCGCGCGTACATAAGCGCCCGCCGTCGTAGCTTGTTTGCATCTCGAGACTGCTCACGTCTCCGTACCTTCAGCCCAAGGTCTCGTCGCGTTTGTCCGCGTACCATGGCCTGCCTTTTGCGCCATGGTTCTTGCCAGTCTGTCATCTGCTGAGATAATCTGGAGCAGTGTCTGTTCGTCAATTGTACTTCAACTCGAATGCATCACACGAAGTTCATGTGAATGTGAGCTCAGGAACTTTCTGTTCCTAAATCTGACCGGATCTGGAGCTTGTATTCACGGCTGAGATTATTTATTCATCTCCGGATGTCCACATCAGACGGCATGACGAACAAAGCAACGGCAATGCGCGATGGTTTCATTGTGCTATGGCTGACATCTAGTAGAAGATCATATGCCTGCATTGGCATCAGCTGGCACCAAGAAGGCAGTGTATACTATGGCGAACCTGTGTCACGGCATTCATTCGCGAAAGCTCGATACCCGCCCCCCAGATGACCTGATAAAACCGTCCATGGAGTATGTGAAAGAACGTCAATCGGAACGTCCTCTCGTCATTCGCGCCGGCCCAAAAATGGAAGGACGAATTCGAGCTGCTCCGGTGAAAGTGAATGATGTCTTCCAGCTGTCGGATCGACGGCAGCTTGTGCAGTGAAAGGCTGCAACTTGGTGCGGGTTTGAACGCCCGCGATTGAGCATTGCCTCCCTCACTCCCACAACAATCGACAAGACCTTAAGCCCAGAGCACGCACCCATGGAGACGATTAAGCGTCCACGCTCCCGCTCTCCCAGCCCTCCCGATGAGGAGCGGCGACAACTTCCAGCAAAGCGACAAAAGGCGGATGACGATGCTGACATGTTCACACGCGACATCAACAACTTGGTAAAGAAGAAGAAGTTCTGTATCCATTGCGGTAGCCACAAGCATGAACATTGGTGCTGCGATGCACAATGTGAGCACTGCGACTCCAGTCCACATGGGGCTGACTACTGTGTCAAACTGCCAATCGAGCTGTATGAGGAATGGAAGGACAATCGGCTTAATTTCCTCAGATGGCCGACTCGAGAAAGCGCCACCCTGTAGGCACAGGACCAGGGCAATACAGATTTCGGTCCTCCTTGGACCGACCGGATACCATCAAATGTCCTGCGCACGGTGGCAATGGTACGACTTGCGCAGAAGTGCCCAACATCGCGCATCTCAATTGCGCTTGTCGAAATGATGATGGATGGTCCAGAGGCATTCTATGAGCCGCCAATGGACGGTGTGATCGACGACAATATCAACAGCCTCTCGGATGATAGAAAAGGCAAGCTACGCGAGGTGCACAATGAGTACGAACGACAACACTGTCGATCTAAGTTACGCACAAAAATACCTGGCGCGCAAGTTGCTCAACAAAACCATCAACATCAAAGCCCTGACCACTATTGGAGACTGGAATCCACGTGTCCGGGTTTTCGACATCATAAGGGCCATGGAAGCGAAGATGGTTGAAGATGGTAATGATTTCGGCGAGTGGTATGAGATGGCAGATGCCGCGAACGGCTTTGTCCTGGTAAAGTTCAGAATTGGCATTGTCATCCGAATCGTGAATCGTCAAATCACGGTTCTCTGGTAAGTCTCTTCGGAACCGTCCAGACATCAACGTGGCTTCTCTAACCCGGAGTCAGGCTTACCAGCAGAGGTGGCAGAGGTGCGGCGAGGCTACCGTCGCATCAAGAACAATTCGATGTTCGAGCAATCGCGGCGAACACAGAGCTCAGTAGCATCGTCGATTCGGTTCGACTGCCAGAGATCGAGCTGGGCATCGCCCTCGACAAGCCTCACTCCTCCATCTTCAGTATCAGTGATTTCGATACCATCAGCTCTGAGCAGCAGGGCGTCTTTTTGGGCAGACTCCCGCTCGAATTCCAAGAAAGCCTGCTCAAGTTACTACGCAGCAAAAATGGTGCCTTTGGAGCTTGGGAGGCCCAACTGCGCAACGAGGATTTGCGTATCAACGCTCAAATGCGACGCTACGCGCAAGACAGCGAGCACTCTGTTACAGGCGATGAGACGCACGATGATTTCGGGGCATTGAGCGCTGACCGCGGGAATGAGCGCCTACGATCAAGGCACAGTGGGCCATCCGTCGCTGCTTCGACCAAGAGACATACCTCTGACAGGAATCGCAAGAGTACTGCAAAGCCACAGATGCCGGGCGCTTTTGCAGACGACAGAGTGACAGCACCGACACAGCAGCGCGCACCGCCTGCATCTGGGAGAGGGCATGGGCATGGTAACAACGAAAAAACATCGGAAGACGACAAAGAGAACCGCGACCCATCCGAGGGCCGTAAAACAAAACGCGGCCCACTGACCTCTATGCTGCGTCGTACGGGACACATGAAATTGAAAACCACGATCCACGGATCAAGCACTCGCTGACGAGTGCAGCGTGAGAAAAAATCGCCATGCATCTTGCACAGGTGTTGCACATAAGCCAAAGGGCATAATTGGAACTACGAATCATCTGGCAGGCTGGTCCTATTGAAAGGTGATTGAAGACAACGGACACAGTTGTGATGAATGGATGCCAGCCGACTGTTGGTTTAGGCAACGTGGCGTTTGGATTTCTATCAAGAGAGGAACGAGTCCACGGTAAGCAGCGGGCAAATTGCATTGTCACTGAAGAATGATGAGAGGGGTCGGGCTTGTTCCGATGCATGGCTGCTTCAGTGGTTTTCGCAGGTTGGCCATCGGCTGGCACAGTGTTAGAGCTGCTATATGGATCAAGCTTTGTTCGACATGAACATGGTCAGGGACGGGGCATGGACTGGAATTCATCGGGGCTTCAAGAGGTTATAGAACGGATGTGCCCAAGCGCCGACGTCTGAAAGGGCCACTATGCTTAGACCAGGTTACTTGCAATGCTCAAAGGTTGCCTCATCAATTTCGAATGGTGCTTCGCGCAACCAATGAGTTGAGTCATTCTCCCGCATCCCCCGACTGCACCGCTGTGACGTCCTCGCCCTCGACCGACTCCACCTCAGAACCATCTATAAATTCCTCGCCTCCGTCTCTAGCCTTTTCGACATGCACGTCTCCATCCGAATAGACCGTGAAGTAATACGCAGCCGCAGCACAGCCTAGAACCCAGACAGAGAGCAGTACCCAGCCAATGACTCCTAAGATCCATCGACCCTCACTGCCAGGCATGAGCCACGATGCCAGATACTGCGTTATTGGCGTTACAAGCGCCTTCCTTTGCGCTGATGTGTCCGGATTGATGGAGAGCAAGATTGCCAGGAGGACTATCAGGGTGAGAGCTTGGAGGAGGACAGTGAGTACCTGTATAACGGCAAGCAATAACGAGATGTTTTTCGTGGTCTGAAGCACTTTGAATGCTTCGGCCACCAGAGGAGTGACCTGGTCGAAGGCGGCATTGATCTGGCGAGAATAGGGTATGCCCATGTTGATGATGAAACCGTGCTTCTTGATGTAGTTTGGCGGAATGATCTGTCGTCAGTCCGGGACGTCTTTTGTGTTGGTTTTGCACTTTTGAGGACGACTTTCTACCGGGTTGCCGCAGCTCTGATCCAACATCATGGCAGCATTCGAATAGCTCAATAGAGACATGAAGTCGCAGATGTGAGCATCAATAGCATGCAGGTGAGCGATGACGCAATGGCGAGCAGGGGTGGGCAGCTGTGTGTTGTCAGCTGCACCTCGGTCTTCTATGAGCATCATATTGCGAAAACGCATGTTGCTATCTTCCTGAGAATCATGTCAACACAGTACATCTGCTGGAGATTTCAACCGTCAAGCGTGGGGCGAGCAAATTCATGTTGGTATGACAGCCACCATCGGAATCAAAGGGCCTTCTAGTATATTGCAGATGTCCAACTAGGTGAAAATGCTTATCCATGATCTTGATCATCTAGCTGCTGCTCACCGTGATCGAGGAGCTTCCACTGCTCTCGTACCCTTCGGTCGCAAGAATCTGGTAGTTGAAAGTGCCCAAATCCTAGCCCAAGTCAGCCTTGCACACCGCATAGCAGAGTGCGTGCGCCAGTGACGTAGAGTGAACTTACCAATCCGAGACCCTCCCAAGCATCGAAATGGTTCGACGTAGTGACGGTTCCGCCTATCCTATTACTGGTCCTGATACTCCAGTATTGCTTAAACGTCGCAGTTCCTTCAATGCTGTCAGCATCAGTCCTCGTTCCCTCGTAGATATCGTAGGTGCCGTCGTCCGAGTCGACCTACGGGACAATAGGTAGGAGAATTAGTAAATGTGTCACGAAGGTTTGTGGTTATCGCTTTGCTTACCGAGCCCTTGTACGTTAAGGCCGATCCAGGATCGTAATCGCCGTAGGCGTCTGTGATATAGTATTCGACCAGTGGGTCTGCCAGATGGTGAATAGAACGTCAGCATCATCTCAGGAGCTCTGCTACTCTTTAGCGACCTACCCGTGGTCCAGCCGTAGACCGAAAGATAGGCATTGCCATCCGTCTCCCAGGAGCCGGAATATGTGATGTCTCTGTACATTCCTGATAAGCACGAGTTTGAATTGAGTGGCATTGCATCTGAGGCCTTACTGAGCACTTCCTGTCTCCCAACCAATGCCAGCTACGACATCTTCGACGCTGGAGTCCCAAGTAAGACTGTAGCTGCCATCCCCAATGTCAAACGTCGCGCCAGAGGAGTCTTCAATGTAGAGGGAGTAGAAGTATCCGTCTACGGTTCCTTCGCCGGACGAAGTGATGGTCTCGCGCTTGGTCACATTGTGTGGGGCGCGTTGCAGCATTCGCGAGGGTAAAGCTACAGTGCCTTTCAAGGCGCACCCGGCTAGCAGAAGGGATGCGAGCTTGAAGGACATTGTCCAAGAGTATGCTGAAGTCAAATGGGTGGCCCGGAGTCGAAGGAATGGAGTAGGCAAGAGACTCTCTGTTGACTAATATAATACTCATGGTAGCTGTAATATCTGCTCGAGGAGACTCCACCCACGTGCTGTCCCGAACGGGTAATCATACCGTTCATCGTGAAGATGCATGAAAGAGGGCGCCTACGTGTTTCGTGAGTGTGGAGCAGGTTGTAGCCGAGGCCACGGGCCAACGACTGTGTTTCGGCGTGGGAAGTCGTCTAAGCGAGCTATGGTAATGCCTGAGCTGCCAAGTGACCGTGATAGGGCAGGAAGCTGGTCTGTCTTCATCGTCAAAGGGAGAAGGCAAGATTGTACCTTGCAAGTGACGAGAATCTTTCTGTGTGGGCCGAGCGAGAACTAGCCGAGCCGCATGTCGATCAGCTCGCTTCACTTCATTAGTGAGGAGGTGACTCTCCTTCCTTAATCTCATCTACCCCGACACGGGCAGTCGCAATACCACAATCTTGTACATCGACAGCTAAGCCTGCCCTGGATGCCTTTTGCTTGACCAAAATGCTGTACGAAGAATCTGGGGCACCCTACCTGCATCGTTCCCGGCTCAATTGCGATGTCAGAATACTGGATCTACCTCTCGTCGGGAAAATCACAGCGCTAATGATGGCAAGTAGACGACTGGGTCAGATGGACTCGACCCCGCGCAGGTCTGCTGTGTAGTCATGGCCTCGCCGATCTCAGCGCCCCTCCCCTTCCATGCAAAGCGATCATCAATGAAGCAGCTTTTATCGTCCGAGTCTCATTGTCGGCTGATTTGCTCAATACTTGAGCCAGTACACCTGGTAGCCGCCGAAGCGACTGAAGTAAACTGTCACTGCCGCCAGGTGAGGCAACCAGACTCTTTCATGCTCGGCTGAGAACACCTTGGCCTCCATGCTCGATGTTGCTTCGAAGCGAATCTCTCACCAATTGTACTTATCTTGTCCTTTGTAGTCTGCCCACTTTGCGAGCCTAATTGACCTCGCAGTGAGGGCGCCCAAATTGCTCTAGCGTGGCTTGGGAAAAGCTCTCTGCAAAGATTTTGAGGAGGGTAGAATCGCGAGCCTTCAATAAGTGTCCAGGGGGCCGTTGCTTGTACCGCTCTTACCTGCTGTGGTACGGCTCATCACTTGGGAGCCGCGAACTTATCTATCTTCTCCCTTCTGCTGCTATCACGGAAACTAGCGCTATAGCTGTCCCCAATCTCGATCTCAGGCGCCGCTTGCGCCCACTCCTCGAAGTCACGGTCAGCAGAGTCAACCCGACCTTGCACCGGCGCTCGGTCACACGGTCCACGCACTGTGGACACGTCGTCACTGTAGTCGATGAAACCCGAGGTCTGCTCAGGGGGCAACACCCTCAATTGCTGGGCCCTGAGCTTTGCATGCTCATGATGCTCCTCAGCCTTCCGAAGTGCCTCGTTGGCGTCCAGCTTGTCGAGAAGCATAAGATGGTCGAAGTCTTCTTTGGAGCCGACGATTCCTGCTTCCTCCATCTCTGCAACGACTTCGGCTCGGCGCCTGTGGCGATTCTTGTTGTACGACTCTACCGGTTTTTTCGTCGCTCCAGCTCAGCTTGTGCATCCTGGGACGTCTTAAGCACCCCATTCCGTACAGCTTGAGTGAGTGGTCGTGTTGGTCGCCCAATATCCTTATTTCTCGGCTGCTCGCCAGCAGGATTCCCGCTCACTTCGCCCGCATTATCTGCACTCACACTGGCTGTTTTGGTATTGTCGAGGTAATTTTCAGCCATCAGTATGCCGGGCTCGAACAACGCTTTCTCGATCAAGCCTGGCTCGGCAAGACGATACAGTCGACTGTCTCTTAGCCGTTGTGTAGAGGTCAATTGTTCAACGAGGTACAATTGGCGAGCAAATTCTCCTCGACAGCGATTTTGCTCTTCGCGAATGTGTCTGACATCCCGTCGCACTTTTTGCAGGACTGAGGGACTTCTGTGTTGGAGGCTTAATTCGAGCTCATTGCTATCCTCCAAACGTTCTTGTAATCGGCTTGCCAGGTCTCGAAATCGATCAGTATGCTGATCCAATACAGCTTGCTCTGCACGGAATCGTCGATGCTCCCGTACGGCGCCCGTCAGACGCTCGAAGAACCCTGGACCTAGATCTCTCATGTCTGGGTCATCTTCGATCTCAAGCAAGTCATGCCCCGTTCCTATCAGGTCCAACAACGAACGAAATAGACGATCTTGCTCCGATTGAGAAGCCTTAATGGCCAATCTGTGAACATCTTCCTCTGTCGAATTTTATTGGTGTTCCCAGTACGTTCTGAATTCCGGAACTGGTGAAATTCCTCCATATTTCAAACTAGCCGAGACAGGAAGACATCAACTGTAGTCCTGACAGGTTCACCATCTGTAACATGCCGCACGTTCTCAGGAGCCGATGTGTTAGCGTTCGCGTTCCGTCGAGGACTTCCACGATCTTGTAGAAGACTCGGACTCCTCGATTGCGACGACCAGTTTGTTTCGTGCTGATGACTGCTAGGGTAATGGTCCTGATGGGTCTCTAGCTGGCCGCTTTGTCTGTTCGCCCTTGCAATACGTCCTTGACCCTCGGCGTTGCTATCCAGCTGGGCTCGGACTGCGGCAATTCGATTTGCGGCCTGCGAATACTCTCCAACGGCTTCTTGAAGCGCCTCAAGATGCTCGAGCTTAGCTTTTCGCCAGCTCTCATGCAGACTCGATCGAACTGACGGGCTTAAACTCACTGGCGCTTTGCAATCTTCACAAATTTCCAGCTTCGAGCGCTTGACCGGATCTTCTGATTGCTGCTCTCTCTTCCGCTCCGTCGCCCATCGCTGGATGAAGTCCATTGCGATGCCGTAATGCGACAGACTGCTTAGAGCACAGTGAAGTGCATTAAAACAGCTCTAAAGGCACGTCTGAGTAGCGACGCAGATGCTTTGGGCAGCGACTTGTGCTGAAAGAAGATTCAACGATGACCGCTTCAGGCAAGATGCCCTGTCGAGATACTAACAAAGAATCTCGCAATTGTGATGTTTTGTCTGATCTGATCGCTCGGGGCCTGTATGTGCTTCCGTGAAAGGTGCTTATTGCCGGCTCAATCTGCTTTTCTCCAGCCTAGAACATTCACGACAGTTTCTTGTCTTTCGCGCTTGAGCTGTTTGATTTGGTTCTGACCCTTGAACCCCGAATCATTACATGCATGAAGCTTTCAGCTCCCTTAAATCTGGATAGTTGGATGCTTTGCCAGGTTCAGCTCTATTGATCGGACTAATCGTACCATGGAGATCACTGACGGGTAACCTTGCTATCTTAGCAGAACCGTGAGCTTGGCAACACACACGACGATACAACTCACCTTCGAAAATGTGTTATCAGCCGGACCCTATCCGACAAAGACCTTCACGGCCTGGACGAGGCCTGTCCTAGTCTGCTGAGCATTTCTCTCAACAGTTACTCCAACTCGAATCATCTTATTGTGGATTTGTCACCAGTCAAGACTGATCTGTCTGTCAACAACCTATTCAGTTGAATTGTGTCTGACTGAAATGACTGACGATGAGATCAATCTTTGACATAGATCTTCAGCCAGTCAGGAGTCAGCCAGCCGAGCTTCCTTTGATTGACTGTTCAGAGGATCATTGTTGGGCCCTGGTGTAGTTGAGCGAGCAACGGTCACCCATGGCTGCAAAGCATTCTTACCTTGACCGACATCTCGATCGCCTCGGTCAATGCAGCGGATGGATCGCATCCGTTGAGGTTGCGGTAGCTCGTGGGAAAGAACTAGTGCTCGAGTGCCACATCACGGGAGTACTCGATGACCGAACCAGTCAAAAGTAAATTGACTGGGTGGTGAGATGACTGCACTGGCCCAATACGAACCCTCAGACTCGCTAGCCGTTGCGTCGATTGGCGTTGGTCCACAAAGACAGTCTCCCAGAAGGTGAGTCCTGTGCGTAAGTTTTTGTTTTCCTCCTCATCTCGAGAGGACAACACCAGGCACAATGGGCGCACATAGACATAAACAAAGCGGGCGCCCAGATTGGTCCATTTGCGGCAAAGTGTTGCGCAAACCCGCTTCTCGCCAGCTTATTATGCTAGATATCCTTCTGCATGTATTGCAAAGGCTCTCATAGCTGTCCATAATGCGTTTGGCAAGACCTTCTTCGGCTTTGACCCCTCGGGCGTGAACCTCGACTATGCCACTCCCATGGAAGATCCACCCTCCCTAAACGCCGCACTGTGTGAGACCCTGTCGAGTGAGCCCGGCCATGTACTTGAGGTCATTAGGGACGAAATGCCTGGTGCCCAGCAATGCCTGGGTGTTGAGTGGCATGCTTTGCTCCATGCATTGCTCTATGGCTCCGAACTCGGCATCGACGTCCATACGGCGGACGTGGCTCTTCATACTACCGCACAGCGGGGCACGGCCTTCACTCTGCTTGTACTTCTGCAGTTGTTGGCGGAGACTGTCATTGTGTTGCTGGGCAAGCATATGCATGTCGTTCCGCCCGCTCCCCCCATGTATTGATGAAATGGGCTGTCATAGATTATTCGAAATGACACCGGGTCATTCATAACAGTATCGAGCACGTCCCCTGATGGGTTTGAGGTTGTGGAGGTGTGGAAGGTACATTTGCCATTTCTCGCTCGTATCCAAAGATTTCGGAGTAACAGATTTTGCCACATATCTTACGCGGTTCCCTCCGTAAGTCCACATGACTGATAAAAGCCGCTACATAGCAAGTTCGCATGTGTCTTTTCGTTTCAGGACCGACCATGTTTCTCGAAGCACGTAACATTTGTCTTCACATCTCCCTTGACGTACAATACAGCACGCTACGTGCGGCCTGAGCACGATGCTTATATTTCTCTCGCCTCACCCCCTTCTGCTCTCCTCTCCTCAACGTCACGATCAGTTTTGCAATGCCGAATCTCAGATCACCAGCCCTTGATAGATGCTATGGACCGTGTCGCATCATTATATGGTGCCTCAGTCGCATGCGGTAGCCCGAAGCATTTCCGAACATCGCGAAAAATGGCAACGGCAAACATCACGTAGACAAGCTCAATCGACCACGGTCCATCAAGCTGAACCCTCTTCTTCTTGACCACGAGCAAAGTCAGCTGTACACTGGACCATTCCGAGACCGTTTTGGTATCCTCTCTCCACCATTGGAAATGCTTGGGGCTTCAGTCAGGCAAAGACAGCCTGCTTGAACGGAGAAGCCGATGATCGTCAAAGATGTGAACCACATGCAGAATGCAGATATATACAAGAAGAGCTTACCAACCACTATATTGCGCCCCAGAGCAACATACTGGCCCACCCCACTGCGAATCCGATGACAGGACTCTACAAGAAATGTCTCGTCGCCGTCTGGTCCTGATCGCCTCGGGGCGCATTATTCAGTGTCCAGCCTTGGTTCTGCATGCGTGGTGCCGCATATTCCAGCCTCCAGCTTATCCACTCCTCGAATGTACAGCTATAGCTGTCGCCGGGACCCAGGTCAGCGCCTCCTGAATACATCCAGTCCTGTTCCCAGTCTGCCTCCGCAATTGGCCATTCTACCTCCCAACCTGCTGGCGGCTCTCCTGCAGGTCGCATCGGCACAATACCATCGGGACCCGTGAACCCGTCATCCCAGCTCATTATCTCCTCTACTGGAGCTGCTTCGATCATATTCCGCTCCTGACTTTCAGTGTAATGGAACTCCCCAGGCTGCCAGAAATTGGTCCATTGGCCTTCAAGTGGCTCAACCCCTTCTTTCATCGCCTTTTCCAGACTTTGCCGGAAAATAAGTCTTACTTCATGAAGCGCATTTGTCAGGCGCAATCGCTCCCTCAGATATGCATGGTCAAGTTCCAGCCGCGACCATGAAGCCGACCACCCTGGAAAGCCTGGATTCCTACCTGCTGCATGCTTCTCATACATTGGGTCATAGGTCTCATGCCAGTTATCGACGGCATTCCTGACCGCTTCCAGAACCTTGATGATATCGTCTCTGGTCTGGCGAGCGATCTCCTGCCGATCGCCTTTGTATTTCTCCTTGATTGCCTGCCATTGGGCCATGAATGCTTTGACCTCCCTCGAACGAAACTTGCCTTCCACCATTTGCGCACCGAGTGTCGAGATGTTGTCCATGCCTAAGGTCGTCTTCGCACTGCGCCTCTGGGGCCCCAATCGCAAACGTTTTGCCTGTCGCGGTCCAAACAGGTGGTCGTGGAGGTGCTGGACATATGCGGCATCGACGGAGCGTGGCGAGTTCGTGGCATTGCTCAGATAGGCGTCGAGGACAAAGGCCACCTGAGCTTCGATTTCGGCAAATCGCTCTTCGCCTATGCTAAGTCTACGTTTTGCGGCACGCAATTCGACCCGCTGGTATGCCGCAACCTCCTGCAATTGCGCATGATCTCTGCGAAGCCTGTGAAGAAGCTCCTTATTGACCTTGCGCGCCCTCTTCGCGCATCGGAGTTGAATTTCGAAGTCTGCAACGTCATGCGATGCCCTATCGAGGTCGTCTTCCAGGCGCTCGACCATATCACGCTGCGCTTGCAGCATATTCCTGGCCTCTGAGACCAGTCGAAGCTTTTGAAGAGCGTGCTCAAGCCTCGGCTTTGGCTGTGTCATCACCAAATCCGCTCCGTGGCTCACCATTTGCGGACCCCGTGAACTTCCACTCTGTGACAAAGGGTTTTGGCTGTGCCCGGTCCCTGCCTCGGGTCTTGGCGATATTCTACGTCTGGTGCGAAGTTTCTGAATACTACCATCGGCACCAATGCGTCGACGCTGTGGTCGCCAAGCATAATCCGCTGGAGTCGGGAATGGCTGCTCGTGCTTATGATTGTCCGACTCTGTCGAGGATATGCTGGCCTTGAACGGACTGTATTGTGGTGCTTCCCTGGCTTGCCCGGGGTTCGGTGGCGGCCTTGCTTCTACGGGACTTTGCTGCCGGCCGATGAGATAGCACGGTCTGACTGGTCTCGTCAAGCGTCCCACAAGCTTTCCAGCAGTCGTTGCAACTGGAGTCCGCGCAATACTATCGCGCCCAAAGCCCACTACGCATCTCAAAATATCAGCCCGCTTGTTCACCATTTCGAGACAGCTTTGACACGGCCTCAAGATGATCAGGATGAAGAGTGGTCACTCACCCCAGCTGTTGAGCTTTGTCAGGCAATACCTTGCTTTGTTCAAGATATTTCAAAGCGGAAGTACATACACGCTGCCGAGTTCTTTGTGCAAGTTCGGCTACGTGTCCACGACAGTGGGTGTTGCATTTCCTGGGTGACTGCTCGATGTGGCCAAGCAGCCTTTCACCAACTTAGATAAGTGTTCAGGTTCAAGGATCCAGGACAAAATTGTGCCCTCAAGACTTGGGGGGTACAGGCAGTGTCTATGCAGATGCGTATGCTGACGCGGTGTCTCCTTGATGCGGCAAAGACCGACTCGAATCATTCGGCCGTGGTACCATCTGACGCTACGATGGTGCCTGCGCTGAGACAACATGGTGGTGGAAAATTCCTTGCAAGATGCATCAGCTGTTTGATTGGCGCAAGAAATCACAAGCCAAGCTAGAAGCTAATCATGAAGACGAATTCGAAGCGCGGTTTTCATGAGACAATCACTGAGGACGCCCCAATGGACTCCATCGCGAGGCCTTGCTCTTTGCTCCAAGCTGAATCTTCATCGTTCAGCGACTCCGAATGAAGACTTGTCCATATCCTTTCGGGCGACCTTCTCGTCCGAGGCTTGCCGCAGACCTTGATGAAGAGCAGGACTGAGGGGTCTGCATTCACATGTGAAAGTGCGCTTGTACTGAGTCCGTGCGCGCAGGCTCCGCGCTTGGGCATAAGAGTCTCGAAGTTACTGCGACACTCTTACGCGATCACAATAAGCGTCGAAACGTTTAGATCGCACCTATACAGGATCGCCCTTCTTCTTCAACATGTCGCTAGGCCAAGACTGGAAGAGAAGGCTTGAAATGGCTGAAAGCCGCATCTCTGGACTCGACATTGGTGAGGTCACTGCTCAGATCGACCAGGTCAAGAATGCACTGAATGGCATTTTGACCTCACCGCAGCGCAGAGGCTTGCGGAGACTCCAGCACGCGCTGTATACGCATCTCACCGCTCTCTATGGCGATGAAGCAAGTGGGGCGATCGCCGAAGCGCTGCAAGAACTGTCTGAGGGCTCGGGAGACGAGGAACTCTGGCATAACGCAACAAAGCCGGCCAGACGCTTCACGGGACATGCTGACCACCGTAAACCTCCTGGTGAGGATTGGACAGTCGAGAGAGATGTGAACTTCCAAGCTGTAGTGCCCAGCAAAAAAGCACATTCGCTGTCTGTCTTCGATATTGTCGAGTACCAAGATGTGGCGCCGTTGCAGCGCCAGAAGATCGCAACAACAGCCATCAGATTTCAAGCCTTCAGTATGCTTGGGCCAGTGTACTGTGGCACCCATCGCGGTATATTGATCGGTCTCTCGGGCGGTCGAGGTCACATTGTCCCAGGCAATGGCTTCACCAAGAGCCAGCTCTCTATGATCCCGGACACTGAGGCGGTGCATCTTGCAGTCCTGCTCAACGATAGCCGGGGCGGCAGGGAAGAGCTTCCACAAGGTGTATCTCCCAAGCTCGTGGCTTTGTACGTTGAGGAGTATCCACACAAAAAATACACGGTGATTGATTTTTCGAGAGCATGGGAAGTGCACTACTCGACTCCGCTGAGAAAGATTTTCGGCACTCTCACCGAAGAGTCGTGCGAAGTGCTCGATAAAGCGATTCGGCGCCAGGAGGACGCTCGTCGTGAGCAGAGAACAGCAGAGACCAGGCGGAGGCGGCAGGATGCTAAGTTACCAGCTTTGATCGATGGGCATCAGCCTGATCGCGTCCCTCACGACGGTCGTCAAAGCTCAATGGAGCGTAGGGCGGAGATCTCGGGCATGGCGACATCCCTCGTCGCGGATCGTGAGAACGAATATGCAGTTGCGTCTACACCGAGCTCACATGAATACACACAGAGCGGGACTACGCCTCAAAAACGCAAGCACGCTTCGTCGACGGGTGCAAATGTTGAGGTCAACAAGCGCATCAAGCGTGATGCTTCTAGTGGGACAAAGAATGAATCCGCAACTTCGCATCGCTACCCCGTAGGATACGATACTGCTCCTGCTTACGACGGGCCAATATATGACGAAGATGGTGAAACAGTACTCGTCCCCAACGAGACCTCTTCATTGTCCGCCAAATCTGCATGCAGTGATGAGCAGACACTTGAGGCATCGCGCAACCTCGCAGCAGGCCACTCGCATCAGCCTCTTCAGTCTCATGACGCCATCACAAATAGCACGGCAATGCGTGCAGCTAAGCCAAGCACATACTCGCGCTTGGCCAGTCACATGGCCGATATGAGTTCCGAGGACACGAACCGCGACGTGCGGAGCACCGGCATGGTGTCGCGCGGTCCTGCACACCTCTTTGTCCATAGTAACATCGGCGCGGCAGAGGCTACGCCAGCAATGACACCGGACCACTCAATCTCGGAGGGTCAGTCTGATAGAGACCATAGCATCAGTGATGGCGATAATTATGACGACTACACGAAAATCGTCAAGAGCGACGATGACGGCAGCCTCGACGGTGTCAGCGATGAAGATGCCCGCATAGGCGCAGAAACCAATACACCGGGCACGACCTTCAAGTCAACCGCCTCCAAAGTCACGACCAGTGAAGGTGCTATCGGCCTCAGCTTGGCAGCGGATGATACCGTCTCTCATACCGACTGTACTTCAATTCATCGTCAGGAGGACGACAGCATCCCGAAATCCTACAGCGAGGAGCCAGCCACGGTCGAGGCACCGGCGCATCGTGAGGATGACTACGAAAGTCTCATATCTTATTCCGACTGGGAAGAGTATAACAGTTCTATGGATGACGAACCTTATCTACAGACTGGTACCGTTGACTGGACCAAGCTGGACTGGAACAAGATCGATTGGGACAACTTCGACTGGAAGAAGATCGATCTTGAACATATCGAAGAGTTCTGGGGTATTGCCGAGGAAGTCGGCAACAGCTTTTGCCGTCATCTCGATGAGTGCATTCAATCTCATCGACTGGCATCCATTTCGTGAACAGCACATCCGTGACAGCAAGGCGAGTCGATATGCTGCCGCGCGCATTGAGTATCGCGACGGGAATTTCTCCTGTACAATCGTGCATCGCTGCCTGTCCCTTGAATACCTGCGCGAGCAATTCCTCCAAGGCAACGAGCTTGTGAATATACATACGAGGCGAAACGAATGCGGACTAAACACTGACGACGTTTACATGATACCCTGTACAACACGAAGCGAGTTCTTATGGCGATTGGTTGGTGATTTGGGCGAGTCAGTACTGCGGATTTCTGAGCAATGCGGAATGATGATTTTGTATGAGTAGACGGATACATGGCATTACCCCAGTCTCCACCTGGGCAAGGAGACTGCAAGGGATACTGCAACATTCATGCATTTGGCACGGGCGTTTGTGTGTTTGCATGTATGAACACAATCGATCGATGACCTGTGATCATTTCAGAACGGCTTTTGTGAGATCTGAGTGCTTCTACCACTCAATCGTACGTTGACGAATGCCATCACGTTCTAATCATGAACTTGACTTTGTTGACCGATTCGCCTGTCGTATGACGCGTTAAGTGTCAGCAGTCCGGCATGCCAAGTCAAGCAGTCAGCGGCGAAGTCACGTTGCTGAGCCAAGCAATTCGATCGCTACCATATCGCTCACTCGCTTGGGGATTGACTGCGAGATGGCGTCGCCATCGCTGCGAGGCCAGAAAAGCGGAGCTAGTTAGCTGATTCGGGGGCTGGCTGATGGATAAAGTTCAGCTTCGAGTTGGCAGCGCTGTTGGTGTTCTTCATCAATTACCATTTTACCATACGCATCGCATTGCTGATTGTTGTTCCCTCGCTACTATACTCTCTCTCGTAGATCTTTACTGGTATTGAACTGAGTGGCTCTGACAATCGCAAAATGTATGACTTCGGCACCCGTGCAGTCAATCAGATGTCGTCATGTATGTATCATCATAAACGTTGTGGTCAATTGTCTTGATGTGCAGTCAATCCCTCTTGTTCTGCATGGTCAACGACCTGGCTGAACCAGTAAACAGAACAAGATAGGTAAAAGTAGCTGCTAACTTTCTATACAGCTCCCACAGCTCTGCTCAACCCTTATAGTTCTTGTCACGCCATCACATCTCACTCGACAAACCACAACCCTCAAACCCTCACTTCCACCCGTTCCCCCAAGCCTTCGCCGCCCACCCTCCCTCCCCACCCCTCGTACTATTCACCCCCTTACCCGCCAACACATCCCCCTTCTCCTTATCCAATTCCCTCATACCCACATTAAACCCCCTTTTATACCTCGGCGTATCGACATCTCTGCGATCGCCCCCTGTGCCTAATCTCCCAGCATTCACCGTCGTCCTACGATTACTGGAGCTACCACCAGGTCTCGGCGTGCGAGGACCGCCAGGCGTCCGTAGACCTTGCGTCATGCGACGGGAGGCGCGGGCGATGGAGGCTCGCACGTTCCATTGGCGGCGTTTGGCGATTACGAAAAGGATTGTTGAGGCGACTGGATCGTTGATAGTGTTAGACATGGTGTCAAGGTATGGGAATATTGGGGTTTACGCACTTCCGAATATCGCGACAATTGCTACGACGACGATTACGGCGATTAAGCCTCCCTGTCCTATACTCCCGCCTGAGCCGCCGGAGCCTGAAGCACCCGCGTCGGTGTCGACGGCTGATCCGGAGCCTGGGGAGCCACCATTGTAGGGTTCGCTGCTATCGCTGCTGCTGTCGCCACTGCTGTCGGAGGCAGTGCTTGAAGTCGTTGCGGCTGCCGCTGCTGCAGAGATGGAAGTGGCGAGGGCTGTTGAGGTGGTTGTTGCTTGGTCGGTTGTTGGTGTTAGGGTTGATGTGTTGACCAGGCTGCTGGAGGCTGATGAGGGTTCGACGACTATGGTTGTTGTGAATATTTGGGCTAGTGCTGTTGTTGCGAGGGAGGTGAGGAGGAAGAGCGAGGGAATATGCATGTTGCGAAAGATGCGGCGTCTTTGCGCCAGACTGTGGTAACGAGAGCGGAGGGTAACAGAGTGAGCGACCCACCGGATTAAACAGAGATGCAGATGAAGTAGGAATGTATGATAGGTATCTCCCTCCGTATCAATTACAGCTCACACCCACCTAGGCATCGACTAAGCGCCGAAGCATTGCTGCTCTATCATTACTCGTTGCATGGCCTGGCCAGTGTCCAATTGCTTCAATCATTACAACTTGGGTTGCAGCATGGTGTATCGTTTCAGATGCTTGGCGGCGGCTAATGTGAATGGTGATGTGCTTGGAGACGGCCTTTGATTGGGTCAAGCAAAGTGAGGAAGTTCTGGTGTTCGGCGCTATAAGCGGGTAGACCCGCTGCAGGTACAGTTACCACTTGTGGTTCGTATCCTCATCTCTTGCATGTTTGATCATGTCTCTGACAGCTATGTGAATGCCTCTGTGTCAGATGTCTCGCGTCGACAAGTCTGATGGCGTGCAACTCATCGACGATCACGGCAAGCAAGATCTCTTGATCATCACTCGTACAACTCCTCCTCATTGTCCGTCTTGAACAGCGTACTCCGCTGAACGTGCGTCCCATCCTCGTCATCCTCATCACCACTCTCGATCATCGTCGCATTCCTTTGCGTCCCACCATCCCTCACCACACTCTCATCTCCATCATCTTCCTCCTGCTGCTGCTCCTCCAGCGCTTTCGCATGCTGTACCCGCTTGATCCTCCTGATCAACACAGGATCAGAGTGCAAATCATGCTTGGTCAGCATCTCCATACACCCGCCCACAGGACACTGCACCATTCTATCATTGCCCACGCGCTGAGTGCCCCGGCTAAGCAACTCCATGATCGCAGCCTTCTCGAAGCTGTGGTTGCATTTCTTACTCGAGAGTGGGTTCTGAAATTGTTGCAGAGTGAGTGGGCACTTTGTGCTGATCTGCACCTTAGCAACAGCTATGTCATCGTCTGAGTCCTCGTCGCCGCCGACAGGGCCGCGGTGAGTGATGCCCGGCGCAGGTACGTTGCCTTCAGGAAACCAGTCTTCGGGATCTGGCATTGGGACGTCATCGTCGCCATTTCGTGCATCATGTACGAGCTTGCGAAAGTTGACATATTGGTCGTTCGTCGCGTAGCGGTCGTGGAGAGAGTTATTCTGGTATCGCGTCTTGCCGTCTGCGAGCTTCTGCTTGAACACATCGACGGCGCTCTTGGGCTGCTGCGTGCCTGTCGCAGGATCCGTAGGCTGGAATTCCGGGTACTCCTCATCACTCTCCTCGTCCGACCCGCTGCCTCTCCTCGGCCGTGCTTGCGAGCGCATGTGCTGTGTGCTTGCCTGCGTACTGGCGTGTTCACGTGCATCCTCCGCCGTCTGCCTGATCGATTGTTTGATCGTGTCGATGCCTTGCTGCCCATCAATGATCTTGCGCATGCTCTGATCCATGCGCTCGGTCATGTTATCCACCTTCTCCCGCAATTGATTGAGCCTCCGCTCGATGTCGTCCACACTGTCGTCATCATCGCCTTCGCCATTCTGCCTGCTGCGCTTGCGACTGTTGACTCTGGTCTCGGTATCCTTCAGTCGATCATTGATCTCGGTAGCTCCCGTTGAAACATATTGAGCGGCTTCGTTGAAATGCTTGTCCAATTGTTTGAGCTTGGCATCTTGCAGCAGTGCAGCCAGGTCTCGCTGTGCCTTCGGATTGAGCGGGAATTGTGGTGGCTCGTAGTCGGGTAGTTCTCTGGATCCACTGCTGGTCCTCCCGATTGTGCTGGGTGCTGGAGTTGCAGTCGCGCCACGTGCACCACCACCATATCGGCTGCTAGCCGGCGTGGCAGCTGCCGTGGACTGTCTGATACGTGACATGATGCTTAGGTTGATGTTGCAGATTGTTGATCTTGAGATCGAAGATAGATTGATCACGTCAACGCGTGAGAGACGCGACTGAGCACGGACCGCCAAGAGTGAGCGTGTTTCGTTCGTACTTTCAATTCGACGATCGCAACTACCTCGACAGACACACACGAGAGACTGACATTCACATGCTGCAAATCATATATACGGCCTGTCTGTCTGCGCCATCGAAACGTCGAGCGAAAGGAGGTACTCCTGACAAACGCCACTGGGAATATATGCCTTGATGCAATTCGATATGTGCAGCATCACTCATTCATCAATCATTCGTCTCTTTCATTTCATCGCCTTCATCACTTGGTCAGGAAGTTGAGATAATCGGCCACAATCAGCGTCACCATTCTATTCAGCAGTCAGCACGTGATGCAACGTATGGAAGATGCAGGAAAGACTCACGCATGTGGTGCGATTCTGACATAGTAAGTCGAGAAACCACGGTAGAACCTCAGAGGGCCTAAAAAGGGTGTCAGCCTCTCTCTCAAGCCTTCAAAACTGCAGTACACTCACCCTCCTCCTTCATTACCTTCCCAAAGCAGTCAACCATGCCCTTGTACGGGAAAGTGCCATCCGGCAATCTCGACTGCTTCTGCAACCGCGTCTTTACAAAGTCGAATGGCAGCGAAAAGAATGACGCAAAGAACCCAGCAATCGCCGATGCAGTCAGCGTCTGCGCCCTCGGACCTAGCGATGTCTCCTTCAACTGGCTTTTTGCCTCCGAAAAGAACGCAAGCTGGCCGAAATTGAGCGCCATGGCTCTGACCACTGTCGGATAGGCACCCGCCCACAGCCTGAGCACACCCTCATTCCTCGCAATACTCGTCAACGCATCGCCCACGCCCTTGTAATTCGCCCTTTGCGCCGGGGGCTTCAGGCCATCACTCTGCATCCTGATCAAGGCCAGATCCGCTGGGTTGCCAAACAGAGCCGCCAGACCACCTGCCGCCAGGCCGGCACCTGCACGCTCTTTGAAACCGATCTTGGTGCCTTTCTCTTGCGCTCGGGCAGTCAAGCTCTTCATGAAAGTCTCGAAGAAACCTAATCTAGCAGTCGTGTATACTGCCTGCCTCAACAATCCAGCAGACAGGCCGGTGTACAGGTCCATGACCTTGCCCGCAGCAATGATCTCTCGCGTCACGCTCAAAGGTGTGGGCTTCGGTCCGGTCTTCACGCCTTCGCCTGCCAATTGCAACCTCACTTTGATCATATCGATTGGCTGGATCACAGTGGTAGCAGCCATTCCTGCCAGGCCACCATTCACAAATGGCAGGGCGGCGCGTACGAATGGGGTGTGGAGGAAGTCCTTCGTTGCTGCAGAAGGACTCTCACGAGCTTTCTGTACGGCTGCAGGCGCGTCTGCCGCAACGTCTTTGGCAGTGTTGATCATGGCGTCGCCTTTCCGCTTGGCGGCCTCAATGGCTTGACTCATCGTGTCGGTGATGGAGGTGTGGTCGGGACTGAAGTAGAGGATGTAGAGGTCGAGCAGTTTGGCGGTTGGCTGGGTTGTGTTATTTGGTAGGGTGTGATAGCTAACAAAGGTCAAATCAGTACTGGAGCAAAGGGTATGTCCTGCAGATACAGCTGCAGTCAACAATCTGCGTCAACATGGAAGAGAGTATAGCAGCCTGCACTGCGTACGAGCTTCCAATCGCATCGTCTGGCGTCCAGAATACTCCATGGCCGTCGGCTTGAGCCGATATCTTCGCGACCATTTGGAGCAATGTATACCTTCCTCCGGAGCTGCTTGCATAGCAGAGCGGAAAACTCACATTAATAGAGGTTCGAGATGTGTTTATCCGCCGCTTCTGGATTGCCTTGTCGCGTAGCGAGTCCACGCGTTGCCCCGCAATGTCGCTTGCGCCGTTCACATGGGTAATCGGCTTTGTTCTATTTGTTCTCCAGCCTTTGTTCGATGTCTAGAGCGATATGAAAAGGATGCTGGAGGGCTCGGTAGATGTATGATGGGTTGGGCAAAAGGTTGCGGCTCTGATCGAAAATCCAGTATCGGTACGTAGACTGGACTGTTCTACAAGCAAGCATACATCCACAACAAAGCTCGATGGCAGATGTAGAAGCACGAGATCGATGTACTGGTGTGATGAGCAAAGGGAAGCTCGTCAAGTTCACAAGTCACGCTCCCTTCATCTACGGTTTACCGCGGTACCCATTTCTCTAGTAGCAGGATCTACTTCAGTACCCTTCCTCCTCCTCCTCCTCCTCCTGCTGCTACCTAGGCAAAGCTCGTTCTTCCTCCCGACCGCAAGCTTGGTGGGAGCTGTACCATTGTAGTTCGGTTGCTCGACCCCGCAATTGAGCACGCGGAGGCGTTTGGGCGCGTGGAGCTCCTGCAGTTAGGGAAGTGACTAATTATCTTAGAGCTTCTGCGGGAAGGGAAGGGAAGGGACGGAGAGGAACGGAGACATGGGTTGGGTTTGACCTTGATTCTTTGTCTTCAAGGTGAGGCTCGGACGAGGTTTAGTTGAAGTTTGGTGAGCGGCCGGTTGTGAGTTGATCCGGTGAGGTCTGAGGCGGTTAAATGCAAGATAAGGTCGTGCAATGTTCCGCGTACAGCTCAGAACGTATGGGTTGCCGGGAGACTGGGAGGGACTTCACTTCGAGGTCATGCCGAGCTGAGCTGCTTCGTCTATTTACTTGACAACTCATTGCTCCGTACCTCTTTCCACATGATATTATCATTGTATGGCTGCTGCATTTACTGTGAACATTGCACCATTCATATGATAGCGAGTGTGACTTGCAGCTTCATCAACAGGCCTGCGTACAGATGCGACGGCCATGTTCACGCTGAAGCAGTTCACGTATGTTGGCAGTATTCCAAGGTACAGTTCAAAAAGATGAAGTGCGAGCTTGGCCAAGATCAGACGCAACTCTGGTGTGCCGGAGAGCTTCCTTCAATCATGTATCACCGTCTGGGCGCATGAAGCACCGCTTCACGCAGTGCGAGATGTGCTTCTGACTTCAGCTTGTGCCGTGGTGGCGTGGCAGCATCAAAACGTCCAAGCTCGTACGGATTGTTCTTCATCTTTAAAAAGGGTCAGTATTTCCATCCTGGTGTTGCTGACCATGCAGTCTCCTTTGTGTCGGTATGACCGCTAAAGGCAAGCTCGAGGCTCTTCTCAACAAAGGCCACATTCTGTCAGGTCCGAACAAAGCATGTCATCCGAGGAACGTACACATGCTCGATTTCAACAATCTACGTGTGTGGTACCATCTTCGCGCCTGTCTCTGCGTTCGTGAGACCTACGATGGCTAGGCAACACGATGAGCAGGGTGCCGGGCCTATACAGGCGAGCCCTAGGCCCCTGGATCCCGACGATCGTGCGATTGCTGAATGGAAGCAAAACTTACGCAAAGGGGAGGGCGAATATTTCAGGAAAGCGGGAATAACAAGAAATAGGGCTCCCAGTGAACTTACCTTTATGAATGGAAGTGGCGATGTTTGCGCAGACGGTGAAAGTCCAAAGGGAACTACGCGGCTGCTCAGCGCATCTGAGACGCCGAGGTCAACTACGAAAGGTCATCAAAAGGGCTCGTTGGGCCGGGAATCACCACGCTTCTTGCAGTCCTCAAGTCGATTTCAATCGCCACCTCCATCGCCACCATCTGGCCGATCTCCTGGATCGCCTCCCGAATTGCCGACACGCTCGACCCGCGGCGATGCCCCGGAACCTCCTCTCATCTACTGGTCAGAGATTGAAGACGCAATCATTGTATTATTGTGTTTGGTTGGCCTATATCAGATGCAACCATTTATACATTCGCTATGGCTACATGGCGTCAGAATACGGAGAGAACGATTTGGTGGGAAGCAAAGCATAGACCTCCGAGATATCTTTCTGGTCATCGCGCTTCTCTGCATCGGGCTACACTACACAAGCCGGAAAGCTTTCGATGCGAGCAAGTTTCTGAGAGTGTCGCACAGATGCTCACTTATCTGGACTATTCTATACTTCCTGCCTCAGTACTCCTGGACGCTGAATGAGCTCTACAATTGCGTGGTGCGCCGCGCCGGGTGGCAAGGATTTCGTTATGCTATCTTACCTCTCGCCGTCGTGGTCATCGTCTTGCTTGGACCATTATGCTGGCTTATGATCAATCAGGCGTGCAGAGACATTGTAACAAAGACGAGGGCAGCGAAATACGCGATTGCTGGTTTGCTCAGGCCAATTCCAGGCCTTTCCAGCGATGTAGCCGCTCGCGCTCGGACATGGCTGTCAAATTCCTGCCAGAAGATTGCCGACGTCATCGACTTCGTCTATGCAAGGGTTGGCTGGGTGTCTTTAATCGTCTGGATAGACAGAGTGTCTGCGGCCTTCCTCAGGTTTGTCTTTCAACTGAAGCCGCCGGCAGAGCCACCTCTGCGTACGCCAGACCTAGCAATTCCCGGTGGCCTTCCGCGAACGCCCGCCACACCCACCAGTCCAGCTGCTCCCGAGACGCCCAATACGCCTCAGGTGCGTCGATGGGCTCAGAAACGCGGCGTGACCAGATTCTTCGATTTCTTCATGCGGAGCGGTTCGGGGTCAGGGCCGCCTAGTGCAGACAGCTCGACAAGGCCGACACGGTCACTTTCAAGATCAACACCCTGGTGGAGTGCCTCAAGTCATACTGATCCCCGCAGCACGCCTCCGACGTCCAACGACTCCAATGGTGCCGGGAGCAGCTCGCGGTCGAGCAGTCAGAGCTCCGAGACGGCTGCAATGATCCGACGATTGGTCATACAGAGAGTGGCTCAAAGAGCGGCTCGGGGTGATACAGATACTGCTGCAGATCTGCAGAATGGACAGATACCTGGTCCATGGTCCAATAGGGGTGAGAGCGGTGCGGACAGCCAAGGCGGGCCTCAGCCATCATCTCAGACCAAGAAAGAGGGCAAGAGGCCGGTAGTGTCACTACCGGCGAAGCGATCGGCAACAAATCTGGGCGCAGGTAATTTGAATCGAAGATCGCCCGGTGGCTCGGCATTGAAGCAGGAGTGGAATGTGGATGACCCCGAGGAAGAAGACGCTGACTCTGAGAACGCTTTGCGCAAAAACATGCTGTCCTTCATCTACAGGAACTCGGACGGCTGCATAATCGATCGAGATGGTGTGTTCACCTCTCCCAGTGGGCATACACTAGGCAAGATCATTCCAGCTTCGGAACAGAGCGCCTGCCTGACTGGATGTGAGATCATTGCCGGAGGTCAGCTCTGGAAAGAGTCCATGGGACTGGGGACCAATGTCGGACAACTCAGTCGCCGTCACATTATGGAACTCAATGGCGATGCACGTGAAGCGGCCTTGCTTGAGGAAGGCGGAGAGATCCAAGTCAAGTTTGGTTTCAGGGACGCGCAGCGGAAGCTACTCTCTGCTATCTGGCTGGTGAATTTCTTCAGGTGCGAGGAGTATTATAAGGAGTTGATAGGGGTAGAAGATGAAAAAGGCCCTCGGCAAAGCTCACCAATGGACATCTTCGAGGGCTGGACAATCGACGGCGCCGGCAGCCTTCTGTCTGTGGATGGAAAGCGCAGATTCAAGCTATCGTTGATAGACCAGCTCGATGAAAATCTAGCCGGGACTAGGATCGCAGCCGGAGCAGTGATACGCCGTCAGTCGTCTGACAATGCAATCGGTCTTCTCGTGAATATGCCAGATCTGTCTGAAGAAGAGCTCGTCAAGTATGAGCACGGTGAAGCGTTCGTCTCTGAGTTGGTGTACCTTAGATTTTGGCCGCCTGAGGGCCTCAGAACGGTCAAGATTGCCGTGGACCCTCTTACGTGGGACAGTCATGATTTCATGGATCTGCTGCCTGAGGTCCTGTATACTGGCAAAGGCTTCATTATTGGGCGGGGTTCCTCCAAAGACGGTTGGCAGCTGACCTTTGCGGACGGGACTGTTTGGGGTAGTGCTTACCTGACCGGAAGCAATTGTCAGGATGCGTTGCCTGGCTGCAGTGTGGACGAAGATGGGACTATGCATTCGACTACGCGGGGCGAAATTCCTGTAGTCATTGGTCGCGCCGGGAGGATCCTGATTTCCCGACATGAATATGCGAAGGTAGAGAAAGGCGGCAGGGGCTGGTGCGAGTTGCATTATACTCTCTACTTAGGCGAGAGGAGATACACGACAGGCGACCTGGAGCAAGACTGGCATGTGAGCCTTTGTATCCGCAAGCCAATGCCCGCGGTAGGGAATTTGGACCCCCAGATGACTCCATCGAACTTCGGACGAGTCAGCAATCTGGATGTACATATCGGCAATCAGCTGTACGGGGATGCCGAATCCGCCTTTGCGGCTGCATACAGCATCCGTCATGTCCTTACCAAGATCCAGACCCGAATTGAATCATGGGCGTCCTGGCTCAATCCCGGTGTTGATCCTAGAAACCTCGAGAAGGGCGCGATGGACAACGTCGAAGTCATGAGCGCCTTGTGGAATACAGAGGTCTTCCTCGAGAATTTAGTAGAAACTAAGCGGAGAGGCCAAGGGGAGCTGCCGAGAACAGCTTACGAGGATGCTCTGCATATTGTGCCTGATGTTGTGGACTTGCTGACACAGATTGATGATGCGACAAGCGGCTATACCGAACGCGCTGACATTGAGCATCACATCACGGCTCGAGCGATTCATATCTATGAGCTGCTGAGACAACTGGCGGATGCCGATGACAATGAGAAAGCCCCACGATATATATACACAGGTCATGGTTCTGGTGAAGAACCACAGCTTGAGTCTCAGAGAAATCATGCTAGCCCGTTCAGCCCTCGAACCATGCCTGGTTCAAAGCGCCGACGTCTTGCTGAGGACCTGCCAGGCAGTGCAGCATCGTCTGGGCCTGGCGCAGGTGAAAGTCCGATGTCTGTCGATACTCCGAGAGTCCGCTTCGCGATCGACACAAGACCTGGTGAGACATGGTGGCGGTCAGAGCCAACGCCCGTCATTGTGACGCCTCGAGGTCCAAAACGCCATCAACTTCCTGAGCTGACGCCAGCGCAATATCTCGCGCGAGAGGAAGAGTTAGATGAGCTTTTCAGACTTCAGAAGCGGTTTGAACGACTCGGGACCGAAGGCAACAACTTGATCCACAGTCTGTGGAGCGACCACAGCAGAGATGATCGAGACATTACAGCATTCGATGTCCGCCGCGATGCTCTCGTTGATGCCCTGGTGCTTGAAGTGTTCCAGCCGCTCGAGAGCATCTTTGGTGAGGATGACTACGTTCGCGAAGTAAAGATGCAGTTCGAAGGGCATGTTTATCACCATGTCGGTCTATTCCGGGAAAGTCTGCAGCGCATTCGGGATGAATGGGACATGTCTGGCACGCTCCTAGGCTTGACCTACGATGATCTTGCTCCACCGTTTCCGATTATCGAGGAACCGAAACGAAAGAAAAAGACCTCAAATAAAGTGCGCCAAGACCATTTCGATGATGAAGGACAACCGAATTCGCAGAACAGCAATCGTTTCCCTATTTATGACGAAGCTGTCAGAACTGCTCTCAAGGAGATCGATGGTATCTGGCAACAGGCCAGAAGCTTCAAGGATCAAGAGCAGAAGCTTCTGAGAGGGACGAATGCCCTTACCGCTGAGCGCTTACTCAGGTTTCGGCAGTCCGAGGACAGAGTCAAGTCAGGCATTCTGAGCAAGCTGAAAAAGTACCTTGCCAATACAGAGCAGATGGGAAGCAGCCGATCCCACGCCCCAGTGACTCACTTAGTCCGGGAAAGGGCGCAGAGAATGGACGAGAGGATCAGGGAAATGTTTGCACTCCCCCCCACTCCTGGCATATACACTCTGGCTCATCTAGCCGGTCTGAAAGTGCAGCTCGACGGCGTCGTGTACGACAGCTATCGCAAGCCCGTAGCAAAATTAATGGAAGGCGACCCAGCACAGCTCACTGAGCTAATCATCGGCGGTGACGGTACTATCAAAGATGCTGAAGGACAGATCAGAGGTATCGTGGAGCTTACTGCCGTTCCGGAGTCGCAGGATAATCAAGCAAACGAACAATCCAACAGCGGTGCCGACAATACTGACGCCCCCGGAGCCGAGGCCGGCGGTAATGCGGGTGAAGGATTGGGCAAGGGCGCAGCTCCTGGGAGGGACAACGCTGACTCGACCATGACAGAAGCCAATACTACCCATCTTGGGAGGGACCTGTTCCAAATCTATCAAGGTCAAGTCTTCGTGAATCAGCTTCGCCAAGCCGAACGCGCAGCCGAGACCCTAAGAGGCCGCGCACAAAGACTATGGAACGTCGTCATGACAGCCGCAGATCCCTCGAGCTTTAGCATGGAAGAAGCAGAAGTCGACCTCGCAGCAATCTCCTCCCTTGTGGAGTCCGACATTTTGAGGAAGGCACAAGGTGTCGTCGATCACGCCTTCGTGTCCGCTGATGTCAAAGTGCAAGCCGCCGGACTAGTGCAGGAAGTCAATGCTCAGTACGCATTGTTCTGGGAGAGCATCACTGCACAGCTGCACCAGCTCTCGCAGCCGCCTCCGCCGCCCACTCCACCACCGTCCAGACCTTCGTGGAACCCCAACGCCAATCAGGGCTCCCCTCTCGAACTGCAGAACCTGCTCTACTTAGCTTATTCCAATAACAGCTCTCTGCTCGAGGCCATCGACATCATTCAATCCGGCGTGAGTGATGACACACAACCCCCCCGATTCTTGCGAAACCAAAATATCACTCTCGAAGACTGCACCATCTCAGACGACGGTTGGCTACTAGTGCAAAGCATGATCTTCGTCCCAGCTTATAGAAATCTGCGCCAGAAAATCATCCAACACTTCTACCATCCTCCCGCGCGGAGACGACCCGATGTCGACCGCGCTTGTGCTCGCATACGGGGTAAGGGATTCTGGTGGCGGAATATGGAGAGGGATGTTCAGCGGTACTTGCAAGGCCTAAGGGGCGGCGGCGGCGGCTCGGAAGGTGGAGGCCGAGGTGGAGGGGGAGGCGGTGGTGGCAATGGGAATGGCCCGCGTGGTGGAGGCGGGGGGAATGGCGGTGGCAATGGCCCGAGAGGCGGGGGCGGAGGCGGAGGCGGTGGTGATAGGCCGCGTGGAGGTGGGGGACCTGGGCCGCGAGGCGGTGGTGGCGGTCCAAGAGGTGGCGGCGGTCAGCCGGGTGGTGAGAATGGAGGTGGGAATGGAGGTGGGAATGGGGGTAATGGAGGCAACGGCAGGGGAGGGCGTCGGGATGATGACGATGAGGTTTTGTAGAGGGTGCCTGTTACGTTCGTATGCTTCGTCTTCAGATTTGATTAAGCAGATGGTTCTGCCTTCCTTTGGACGGTTTCGTAGCGAGCATCTGGGAGACTCAAGCACTTTTGAGACTCGAATTGTTTGGATCAGATCTTCATAGCACACTTTATTCCACGCAAGTCTAATCAAGCCATACGAAAGAAGGATCGCAAATCAGACGCGTAAAACCAGCCCAACACCTCGCCAAAAGCTAGGCATTCACCACCCGAACCACCTTTTAAGCCAACGTACAACCAGGGGTACCAATATCCGCCGCATCACGTTCCCTCAATCATCTGCCCTCACTCACCATCATCGCTCAACCCCTCCCAAGCCGGCATCTCATCGCCACTGCTCTCGTCGTACGCTCCATCCAGTCCCAACGGCACGCTTGCTTTCCTCCCGACACGCCCAGCCAAGTCCGCAGGATCAATGCCCAGACTTTGCAACGTTTCCTCCACCTCTTCCTCCTTCTCCTTCTCTCCATCCTTTCCAGCAGCCTGCTTCTGTCCCTCCAGTACATCATACAAGGCGTAGATCTGGTCCGACCGCGTCTCGATCTGCCCCGTGAGGTTGTCCATTCGAGACTTGGTGATAAGCCGCTGACGCTTAGACAACGCAGGGTCGTGTTGACTGTAGCGGCGCTGTTGTTCTGCGAGCTGAAGTTTGAGGTGCGTGACTTCATCCTCTAGCTGCTTGAGCACACTCGCCAGCGCAAGAGGTGGCTGCTGAGCAGGACGAACAGTTGCGGTTGTGACATCTGGGTCTTCTGGCGTCGGGCGGTCGGTGACTGGCATGGGGGTTGGGATTTCGATCTTGCCATCGCCTGGATGGCAGACGGTGCAAGCGGCTGATGCGTGAGGTATGCAGGATTTCGAGTTGAAGTCCGGAAGTTGCTGACCGGAGAAGGTGATGTCTGGTAGGATAAACGCAGAAGTCATGCCCTCCTCGCTGGCAGCTCTCCGACGGCGCCGGCTGATGTTGCTCATGATGGAGAGGTCACCATCTTCAGTCTGCTGTGGTGACTGGACACGGACGATCTTCTTCGCGGCCTCACTCGCATCTCCGTGTAGGCTCAGACGGCCTGTCACGTTCTCAAGTCCAGCCGTTATGTCTTTGAGTGACGACTTGCGTGTGACGTCGCGGGCTTGAGAGCGTACAGTGTCTTCTCGCTGAACAGTCTCGGGAGCAGAAACATAGCGCTTGTTCTTGCGATTCATGTGCTCTTCCTCCAGCTTCTTACGCAGGTTGGCTACCTCAAGAGGGTCCAGGAGGCTGAGCAGAGTAATGTCGCGATTATCTTCGACTTTGGACTGAGGCTGGCTTGGTTGAGCCTTCTTTGCTGGGCTTGGGACGTACATATTGCTCAGAGCGTTGCGCGTCTTCTGTGTGATCTCCATTTCAGTCGTTGTCTCTGTTTCCTCCGCCGGCGCAGAGGAGAAGCGCTTACTTCCCGCCGAATGACGAGGCTGTGACTTTGACCGAGATCGTCGTGTGCTGGTCGCTCGCCCTGCCTCACGCTCGTCTGCATTCTGTCTCTGTCTCTCTATAGCTCGTGCGATCTTGGTTGAAAGGTCTTCCGAGTGTTCCGTTCCGCCTCGAGCATCGTCGCGTCCGACATCACGCGTCGCAGCCGTTTGCTTCTCGGAGTTGCGCCGCTTGGGAAGCGCTTGTTGAGGCTGGACAGGTCTCGCACTCAGCTGAGAGCGCAATTCGTCCAGCTGCTCTCGCAGGAGCTCATTGTCTTCCAACAGCCTTGCACAGCTCTCTCTGATTTCTTGATTCTCCGTCTCCAGTGCTCTGCTTCTGTTCATCGCGGCGGCAACCTCCTCGACAAGATCGTCGCGCTCCTTCTTGACTCTCTGGAGATTGATCTGAGCGACATTGGCCTTGCGTTCTGCGCGATGGCAATGCTGTTCTAGAGCGTTCACCGACGCTTGCAGCCTCGACTTTTGCTGCTGGAACTGCATGGATGCGGTCTGCTCATCGCCGTCCACCGTCCAGTCTTTGCGCCGCCTTTCGACCTCGAGCTGGCGACGCAGTTCGATAATCTCCTGCTCGTACTCATCCTCCCGCTTCTCTGCTTCTGCCGCATTGGCCTCGTATTGTGCAAATCGTTCCTTCACGTCTTGCAGCGAGCTGTATATCTTGTGCTCATCCTGCGGGATAGGCAGGTTGTCAATAACTGCATGTTCTGGACGCGCTGGCTGGTAGGTTGCAGATGTAAAGCGAGATCGGATAGGCTTGGTGCTGCGGTTCAACATCGGGGTCCCATCAGCACGCACGCCAGCTACGAGCTCGGTGATGCCTGCCATATCGGGAAGAGCGAAGGAGTTGGCGGTGTATGTTGCAGATTGCACGGTTGGGTTATTAGCCGGTGCTCGCCGAGGTGTGCCATCCTGAGCCGATGCCCGACGTGCGCCAGTAAATCGCGTGTTGCGCGCAGTCATTGATGGCTGCATCGTGTCCTCGTCTTCTGCGTGCCGCCTTCCAATTGCTTCGGATATCGACCGCTGCTTGGACTTGACCGCCGAATTCGCAGCCCGCACCGAAGCTTCGCGCCTGAGCAGACCGTCGCTCTTCCTCGATGCCGTCTTGGGTCGGACTGGCGGTGTGCCCGTGATCTCGTACTGACTGTCACCGCCGAATGCGATTGCCATATTTGACGAATCCACGTCCTGATCGCGTGCGCCTCGCTTGATCCCACGGCCCAATTCGATGGACATGCTCATGTCAGCACTGCCAGCAGTGAATTGCGCGTCGGGGTCTGGATGCTCGTCGTAGTTGACTGGCAGACTCTGCTTGCCGGTATGGTCGAAGTTGAGCGTAGAGTGGATCAGCTGGTCTTGGGTGAAGCTGTTGGCCGTTGCGAAGTCGTCTTGAGACGGGCTTGTGCGGACCAGATTCGCTCTGGAAGTAAACCTCGACATGGCGAGGACGTCATGCAGTAAAGTCTGCTATGGTGTCGCTGTCGAGTAGCGATGCGCTCGAGGATGTTTTTATCGCGCTGTCAGTCAGTATCGCAATTGCAATGCGTTCATCAAGTCTTCCTCTTGTCGAGATGGAAGTCGCGACCCGCGTAAACAAACCAAAACACCGGCCGAATATATCGCCGAAGCGCCGAAGACCCCTCCAACATTTTGCTTACCACCAGCAACTTTTCTTCACATGCAAATGCACGAGCCATGGCCACTTCTGCTCCGATTCTCTCGACTCCGAGTGAGGGCATTATACAGGAGTCAACTGGTGTCCCGCAACAGGAGAGCAAGTTGTCGGACGAGCAGCTGTATCTGCAGTATGAAATCAGGCGAACGGTGGATGAGATCCGGGCGGGAAAATGGAGGAGAATCGCCTTGCAGTTTCCGGATGAGATGCTGGTTGATGCGCCGAGGGTGTATGAGAGACTGCGGGATGGCTTAAGGGTAGCCAGAGAGGAAGAATGGAGAAATCCTGAACCTGCAGTGAATGGTATCACGGATGGCGTGGAGAAGGTGCAACTGGAGACGGAAGTCAAGCTGGAGCCAAAGGAAGGCACTGCGAATGGTACGGAAGTTACTGCCAATGGTCATCCTGATCCAATGCGTGATGGAGCAGAGAAACTGTGCATCCTTGGCGACACTTCCTACGGCGCCTGCTGCGTGGACGAGGTAGCCGCAGAACATGTTGACGCTGAAGTCGTGGTCCACTACGGCAGAGCATGTCTGTCACCCACCGCCAGACTGCCCGTGATATACGTCTTCACCTCAAAGCCATTGGACATGGATTCTGCTCTAGAAAGCTTCAAAAGTACGTACCCGAACAAGGACGAGAAGGTATGCTTGATGGCAGACATACCTTATAGCCATCACGTACTAGAGCTTGGCCGAAGACTTCAAAATGCAGGCTTTACCAATGTCTTTGCCACCGACATTAAAAGAGATCCCTCATCACTCCTACCAAACCGCACCATTCCACCGGACGTCCAAGCAGACCCAGAAAAGCTCAGGGAGTATGCCGTCTTCCATATCTCCTCACCACCCACCTCACTGCTTCTTATCCTCTCCTCTCGAGTCAAGAGCGTCCACATCCATTCCGCCGACACTACTTCAACAGTCGCAGAAGAAGCAACCACTACTGCCCTCCTCCGTCGGCGATACGCTCTGATCACGCGCCTCGCTACTGTCCCCATCTTTGGCATCCTCATCAACACCCTCTCCGTCTCCAACTACATGGTCGCCCTACAACATTGCCAGGATCTAATAACAAAAGCCGGCAAGAAATCCTACGTCTTCGTTGTCGGCAAGGTCAACGCGGCCAAGATCGCGAACTTTTCTGAAATTGGCGGCTGGGTAGTGATCGGGTGCTGGGAGAGTAGTCTGATTGAGAGCAAGGACTTCTATCGGCCGATCATTACTCCGTTTGAGTTGGAAGTGGCGTTGACGGACGATCGGGAGAGAGTTTGGGGGAGCGAGTGGGTGGGTGACTTTGGGTCGTTGCTTGGGAAGAAGGGAAAGCGTGAAATTGCTGCAGAGCACGAGAACGGCCAGGCAGGAAGTGTTGACGACCAAGAGGCTGCGGAGAATGTGGACGATGACTGGGCAAACCAATCCTCCGACGACGAACCACCCGAATTCGACCTCCGCACTGGCCGCTACGTCTCACATTCCCGGCCAATGGGTCGACCCAAGAAAGCTGTCACCTCCCAACCCGCCAATGCCTCCCGGCAGACCTTGGCTGCATCCTCGGCTCTCATTCAGCGCAACACGAACAGCAGTCTAGCGACTATCAATGGTACGGTGTCTCCTGCGGCCCAGTACCTGAAGACGAAGCGGACGTGGCAGGGCTTGGGCAGTGACTATGAGATCTCGTATGAGAGGGATGAGAATGGGAGGATCAGGGGCGCGGGGGTGGAGGAGGGGAGAGCGGGTGTGGCGCAGGGGTATCGGGTTGGTGATCAGAGTGCGAAGACGTGACGAGGTGAAAACTTGACCTATTCCTTCGGGCAAGACAGTCCTCTTCACAATTGAAAATATATCGCTATTCACCTAAGGTCAAGGGAAAGATTGCTATTCCGCTGGTCAACTAGCATCCGCTACCAGTATGACTCAAGCGGGGTGATTCATCGAACCCGCAATACTTGTGATGCCTTGCGAGGCGACTATGATATTCATCTCTTGATAATGGGTGGTGATATCGCTGACGTGAAATTCACCTGCCGCAAACTACCGTGCGATGATAATGGCCTCGTCTGAACGAGCACGTCGCCCCTAGTGCAGGAGATCCTTGGGACCAGCTCGGCAGGCGACAGGCGTATTTTCAGCAAGAGTGGTTTGGGAAACGCTGATGATGCGGCGCGGTAGTTTGACAAACGGACAGCACATGGGCATGAGCAGACGTCTAGTGGAGGTCTTCCATATACGATGTCTAGAGCATTTCGAATGATATGCAATAATGATCCTGATCAGCAACCTCAAGGCTAGGGAGAGTTACCACGCAGGCAGCAATTATGTTTCATCAAGAAATGGATATCAGCGCAATTCCTGCACGACAACTGGAGCGGGTCGTGTTCGCCAAGGATGGATTGCAACGTCCACGCCGCCGGGCACATGGTCGCTCGGCACTTATATACTTCGATGGCCAGTGGTAGTACTTGTCAGTCAAGGGCGTCGTGACTCTTTGCGGTGCCGGTGCGGTGCCATTCGCCAGCTTCCTTTCCGATCAAGTCATCAAGGAAGTTGTCTGGTGTCGATGGAACATCGCGGAAGCTGAACGATGCATTGAGGCATCGACGACTTCTGCATACACCATCACCATTCACATCCACTTCCCCCAAATTCACCTAGAATGCCGCTAATAGTCACGCAATGCAAGCCTTTATCTAGACACCACAACAGCACACAACGTGGGGAACATGTCTGGCAATCGTTCGCAGCGCCCGTCCATTCCATCTCCCTCCCGACCTCCTCGCCTGGTCGGCCGACATCACTCGGCCGACTGGTATCCTTAAACCTGTCTCACTCACCTTTCCTCTCGGCGACTTGGTCAGCGTTGACGAGACATTTCGCAAGAAACCTAAAAAGAACGACTTGACTCATCCCCTCGCCTCAGGTCAAAGACCACCCTTCGTGCCTTCTCAATCATAGTCAGCATCTTCGTCACGCGACTCTTAGTCGCCTGTGGTGACCCCTTGGCGGTTCGATGGGACGCTTGCCCTGTTAGGTTCGTTTCGCGCTCCTGGATTGTGGTGGTGGCGATCTGTCGCTGGCTCTGGGCGTGGTTGAGGGCATTCCTTGTGGTTCGCAGCTCGTTACTGGTGTTGGTCAATCGAACCTGAAAATTGCTTGATGGGATGCTGCGTGTCTTGTCCGAGCGGCATCGCGTTCATCCTGTGGCCCTTGCTCGACGCAGAGTCTGGGTAGACGAGCTACTTTAGATATCCGCAGAGCCGTATTACACGGGAGGTGAATGTGGCATATTTCAGACCAGATGCAACTCCGAGCAACGACGCCTCCAAGCGCCTTCAATGTGGACTTGACCAACGCGGAAGGTTATGTTCAACAGCTACGGAGCTCAGTCGTCGGTGTTCCATTGTTCCTCTACGACTGGGCACTATCTTCTACCACTGCGTCAGATGTGGTCACTGATACAACACAAACAACTAGACCTGGCGGTAGTGGTGGCAAGATAGTTCGAATGTTTGCGGAAAACACGTGTCGGTGTAATAAGTATGCCTTATGGCAGTTAGCTCTCGTGCCTGACCACTGACAGCTACGTATAGCACATTACGAGGGCGCTTAGCGTTGCGAGGGAGAAGAGGGCTACTATTCTGCGAGAAGGGTGGCTCTAGATTGAAGGACTAGGTGCGCGCGTCCTCTAACAATTCATCTGATTGCGTCGTAAGGGCTATCTCAGCAATCTTCAAAACACAAAGCAGCTGTTAGAGAAAGAAAAGTAAAGCTCCCTGTACATCGATGACCTCCCACTACTGCTTGGTGCGTGTGACCTGTGCTATGCGGCATCTGATGGCGTTAGGCCAAATGATGGTAATGGTAACAGGTAGCGCTAATGCAAAACAATTGAACGCAGACCACTATTATTATTTAAGGTCCGAGTTACAATCTAGCGCCTAATGCTGCCTCATCGGCTACCTATCTCACACTTAGCAGGTGTTAAGCAAGAAATGGCAGAGCCAACGTCACCAAATACCTCAATAATCTAACAACCTTGACTTGTAGTCGCACAAGTATCACCAGAGTTAGAACAATGTCCAGTACAGTGTCTCTTCCAATCTTCGACGTCAACTGAATTCTTGAGGTCACAGCAAGTAAGTCCGCTAGCTGCTTTGTAGATCTCCTTGTCCGTAAATGAAGCGCAGTAGTTGAGAGTCTCTCCGTTGCCCCTTTTGTACTCTGGTGCTTTCGTTCGAGGATTATATAAGGCGCATCGTAGCTTATCAGCAGTACTATAATGTGTTAGAATGTCCTTTGGCAATGCTACGAGGTCTATAAGTACCAGAAGAAAGGTAAGATAAGCATTTGGAACACAATAGTAGCGGATTTCATGATGTCTAATGTTGATTTCTCTGCGGTGTAGAAGAATCTAAGATGCAACTCTCTTTAGCGCGAGATGCTTTGTAGATTGACATGATGCTGCTTAGAGGTTGAGCAGGTCTCTAATAACTTGACGGTTGTACGGTCCCGGATCCGTACGGTCCCGGAAACGAATAGCCAAGCGCCCTATCTGCTTTAGTCGTCTAGCACACCATCCGCACTCTGTAACCGACAATCCGCACTTTGTAACCGCAGGGTACGCCTTAGTCGCAGATATGCTTAGACATGACCGTTATCATCCGATTCGTTAGCGAGACTAGATTTATTGATAAGAGCTTTAGACGCATTCTAAAACCGTGTGGACTGAGCCTCGTATCTAAGAGCTCGCTCCGCGCAATCAGTGGTCAAAACTCTCCTGTTTTAACCTCACCTACACCCAGACGGTCAGCGCCATACTACAACCTTGTACATTACCCGTCCAGCCTGCATTGGACGCTGCTTTCTTGTCCAACCCGCTATACGAAGAGCCTTGTTTCCTATCTTCGTTGTTACTAGATAGATTGCGGCATCAGAATACTAGACTTACTCTCCGCTAGGAAAAGTCACAGCGCTGACGATGGCAAGGAGGCAACTGGGTCAGATACACTGCAGGAAATTGCAAGGACAACATGTATGTGCTGCAACGTTCTTGAACTCAATGGCCTGAGAATACGACGAAATTGAGCTGAGGCTCATGTTGCTAAATTAGGCAGGGACGTCCCTTGCACAATTCATGGTCTAGGCCGAGAACTTTGCATCAATCAGGTTGTCTTGCGATGAACACGCCAACAAATTCAACGAGACTATCCGCACCCTGTACAGCCTACCCTACAATGCAAAACTAAGGAGGGTGGTGCTTAGTACAGGCACGAGTCAGCTTATGCTCATTGACTTTATGCGTAGCGAAATCATCCAACAATGCGCAATTTGTAAGTTTCCTCCTAACTGTGGACGCTAAAGATCACTTGGCAAGTAGACAAGAACGCTAAGATATGAAAGAGAACTGTGCCGCATCAACAGCGCTTTCTCGACCTATGAGAAAATGTAGCCTAGGACAGCTGCCATCGATTCTTCTGCCTCATGTGCAGCACGCAGCCTAGTCTCCTAGTAATCATGGTGATATGCATTTGCTCCAATCGTCACTACGGGGCTGACCGGGTCTTAATGTGTCGAAGTCCAGGAAGCTGCAGCATGAATCAAGTCGCAGGCGGACACACCAGGAACTTGCCGGGCGGAGCAGCAGAACCTTCAACGTCAACCAAAGCTCCATGTCATTGTATGACATCTCTCATGAATGAAGAATACTTCGTCACTTAAGCTCATGTCACGCGTCCCGACATCCGTTACCTGATCGCTCTGGTCCTGTAGCTCCGCACCCAGCGACTGACTTCCTGTACCAGTAGATCATCCTTCATCACCATCAGCCGTCAGCCTTTTCCAAGTCCAGGTCGGCAGCCAGAAGCCGGTGAAGGCGCAAAGTGTGATTGTTTCCGAACTCACTCGACACCCCGGAAGTCTAGGCTGATCTACATGAACAGCTCGGAGACATGCCCATTGATCGTAGTCCGCCATGTTGAACTCCTTGTATGCAGCCGCCGCAGCAGCCCTTGAGCCGAGGAAGAGACAAGTCGTGGCAAGGCCACCACTCACCTCAACCCGAAAGATGGTCCTCGACCTGGGAGATCAGAGAGACCGGAGGTCTCTTACTGCCCATTAGCCATCACCTCATCATCCCCGTCTGCAACCCGGTCAGCCCAAGACTTGTTGGTCGCACTGCCAATCACGGTGCCCCTTTCGAGACCCTCACTTTCGCGCGTCCGCTTAGCTCTAGGTCTTCGAACAGCTTGCGGTGGCGCTTAGGTATACTCCGTGCGTTCATGTACGCAGCGCTGTTTTGGAAGCCGACGTCAGCTTGGTGCAGGTTTGGGCACGCAGGCCGCCGAAACTCTTCTTCCATAAGATGAAGTCCCCGCAGACCAGCTTCTGCCCGTTGGGCCTCCAATTATCGGCAGGCGCCCTGGCTCACCAAGACATCCGTCCGCCCCTTCATCGCTGCGCATGATCTCCGAGAAGCGCTTTCAGTCGGAATACTGTGAATCAAATCCATTCCTCATATGATGTCTGTGATAATGAAACCCTCTCATCGTAAACTCCGTCGCAGCATCGAGTTTCATGGATTCAGCGGCCAGGTCCAAATCGCTCGTGTATTTGCCTTTTCGAGGAGGCGTACAGACGGCCGAGTGTTGGGGGAGGCGGGCAACGACTCCGGTCCGGTGGATTCTCACCAGCAGTCTCAAGGAGTATGTACTGCTATACTTCAATGTAATCGTACGACGAGAAACAGGATGCTTCAACATTTTCAATTCTGCCCTTACACATCGTCGGAACGGTGCAAGATGATCGGCTCGACGGCGCGAGTCGAATGGCAATCACCGCCCGCCGCGATCACCCCCTTCACATATACAGCGCCGCACGGCGAGATACAAGAGTGCAATAGCCACAGAATGACAGATTGGAGTTTTAAACATCATTCTAGGCACGGATTTCATGGTTGTGCGGCTTTTGACGGCGAATGACGGCAATTGTCTAATGCATTCGGTCTTTGTCCGACGCATGAACCTCCTCCCTAACTACGCGCTGGCCTATCTACTCGAATGTCATTAGCAACGCATCCATCCTTGCCCAACATCAAAGCCAAAGGCCAGGTGAGATAGCAACAACACGACGGCCAGCGGGATCGATTCAACCAAGATCCGAACTCGGAGAGCCGTATCGATGACCCCTCCTTCGCCCGGATAGCTTCACCTATAGTGTCATCTTGATCGGGAAGGTGAGAGAGATCTTTTGAGTCTTGTGAAGATGGGTGAGCGGTTGGCCGTGTCCTGCCTTTCTAGGTAAGCTATCTATGTGTGCTTGGCTATCTTCAGCACAGCAGAATCGCTTCCTCCTCCATTATTCCTGCTGCACAGCCCGTTATGAATAGCAGTCTACCTCAATTTGGTCATCTCTTCTATCTATAAACATGGCAGACTGGAAGGGAAAGGGCAAAGCCAAGGCGGACGAGGTGTTAAGCTTGATACCAAAGGAATGGCGTTTGGCGAAGATCCCTCCCGTGGAAGAGCAGAGAGACGTAACAGGCGCATACATCCAGCAATTCCTGGACAAGAAAGAGGTCGAGATCACGGAAACAGACGCAATCGGCATTGTCGAGCACACCACATCCGGGCAATGGACGGCGGTCGAGGTTGCCAAAGCCTTCTGCCACCGTGCAGCTCTGGCCCATCAGCTGGTGAGCTGCTTGCACGAGATCTTCTTCGACGCTGCGATCAAGAATGCAGAGGAGACAGACGCATACTTCAAGACGCACGGCAAGCCCATCGGTCCTCTGCACGGCTTGCCCGTCAGCCTGAAAGATCAATTCCACGTCAAGGGAGTTGAGACACACATGGGCTACATCGGCTGGCTTGGCACATTTCAAGGCCGCAGGGACACCGGCAAGGAACGCAACTTCGAGTCGGAGATGGTGAAGGAGTTGAGAAGCCTTGGCGCAACGCTTTACTGCAAGACTAGCGTCCCACACACTCTGATGGCCGGCGAGACCGTCAATAACATCATCGGCTACACTCACAACCCGACCAACCGCAATCTAGCCACTGGCGGCAGCTCCGGCGGTGAAGGAGCCTTGATCGCCCTTCGAGGTAGCCCCGTAGGCTTCGGCACAGACATCGGAGGCTCCATCCGAATTCCAGCAGGTTTCAATGGCCTCTACGGCATTCGACCCTCAGCCGGCCGCTTGCCATACGAAGGCATGGCCAACAGCATGGATGGCCAAAACAGTATCCTCTCCGTTGTGGGTCCTCTCGCACCCTCCCCCGCAGTCCTGACATTCATCACGCAAGCCCTCCTCACCACCCAACCATGGCTCCACGACCCCCTCGTCCACGAAATACCCTGGCGAGACGACGCATACGACAGTATCATTGACCCTCTCAAACGCATCAATCACCAACTCTCCTTCGGTGTCCTCAAGCACGACGGTGCCTGTACCCCTCACCCACCCGTCGCCCGCGCAATCGACATCGTCGTCGCAACCGTCAAGCGTCTCGGCCACAACGTCATTGAGTGGAACCCGCCCTCCCACACCCACCTTGTAGAAATCTGCGGCAAAATCTGGTCCTTCGATGGCGGAGCAGATTGTAGCAAGGACTTCGCGCTCTCGGGCGAAGAAGCAGCGCCGCAGTGTCTCGTGCAAAACTTGCCGCAAGCCAATGCTTCGGATATCATGGCGACGAACATTGCGCATCGCGAGGCGAAGAAGGAGTACATGGAGTATTGGAACAGTACAGCGGAGGTCAGTGGGACAGGAAGACCGGTAGATGCTTTGATCACGCCGCTGGCTCCATTTGCGGCGGCCAGGCCAGAGCATTACACGTACTATGGGTATTCGTGCTGGGTAAACACTGTGGATTATACATCTGTTGCGGTACCGGTGACCAAGGTGGATAAGAGCATTGACAAGAAGATTGAGGGTTTCAAGGCGCTGAACGAGACGGACCAGAAGACGCAGGATACTTGTAAGTTTTGCAGGCTCATGTTAGAGAAGACGATGACTGACTGGTTCGTACAGATGACCCCGAAATCTACGACGGTGCACACGTAAGCGTGCAATTGGTTGGCCGAAGATTGCAGGAAGAGAAGATGCTCGCGCTGGCGAAGTACGTTGGTGATGCGATTCATCACTATAGGTAATCTCAACAATTAATGCCCGTTCACCCCATTCATCTCTCCCTTCTCGGCCCTCGCGGCAGCCTTTGGAAACAACTTCCAACCATTCCTCCCCACCAGATCCTCCTCCAATCCCAATTCCTTCAAAACCTTCTTCACAGATCCTCTATTCTTCTCCATAGTCTTGCTAGTAGAACAAGGCACCCCACAATCAGCTCCATAAACCACCTGCCCACTCCCCACCATCTTGATCGCAGGCTGCAGTCCCGTCTCAGCAGTCGCTGCACAATCCACCCAGATCGTACTGAACTCCTCCTTGATATCCTCACTCGTCAACTTCTCCGGATTCGGAACCCAGCTCTCCCCGCCCAAAAGCTCCAAACGCCCAGCGAGAATTGGCAGGACGCCTCCGCAATGCGAGAAGACGAATTTGATGTTGGGGTACTTGGTAAAAGTGCGGCGGTAAAGCATGTCAACAATCACCCTTGCGGTCTCAAATGCAACCTCGATCAATGGCGCCGGCCGCCCATCCCTAGGCGGAGCATAAGCGTTTGGATGGCTAAAAACCACGGCTCCCTCCGGCAATGAGTTCAAGCGCTCCCAGATCGGATCCAGCGAAGTTGAAGAGAGCATAACATCCTTATACACAGCACTAACCGCAAACCCGTCCGCTCCCAACTCTCCTCTCCCTCTCTCAATCTCCTTCATAGACGCTTCAACATCATCAGTAGGCAGAGCACACAGCATTCCAAATCGACTCGGGTGTTTCTTCACGACACCAGCAGCGAAGTCATTCGCTTGTCGAAGTTTGTCTAGAGTTTGAGGCAGGTAGGAGAGCATTTGCATTTGCACTCCGGCTTCGTTTTGATAGGCGAGGGAGTCGGAGATGTTCCAGGACCAGGAGTCGGGGACCATGAAGCAGGCGTCGCGCATGCCTTTGATGGCGGTTTGGCGCTCGGAGTCGTTGGGCCAGGTGTAGAAGTGGGTGTGGATGTCTAGCCACATGACGAAGTGCTAGTTTGACGTCGATAGAGTTTTGTATCTATTGAGTCCTTTGAAAGTTGAGTGTGAAATTGTGGTATCTTACTCGTTGGTCAAGAGATTGGATGTTTCAACGTCGAGTAGATTGCATTCGGAAGTACAATGTTTAGACTGCATGATGCGGGAGAGTCGATCAACGTCACCGAGCCGTTGACCGGAGTTACGGACTGTATTCTCCGAGTGGCCTGCAACACGTAAACAGCTCACACCTGTCATTGGGGAGGTCATAGGTGCCCATATATGCGACGAAAAGACCAGTTGTCGGTCTGCTTGATGCATACATACATGTTTTGGAAACTGTGCTACTCGTGCGGAGCACATTCCTGTCACCCAACGCCACGCTCAGAACCCCCTCCCGGTCCCATGCTTCGAGTACTACCTATAGAAATCCCCCGGATCTCCACCACTTCCCACACTCTGCTGCGGCGGCTGATATGCCTGGTATCCTGCCGCAGGAATTCCAGGTGGCGGCCCGCTTGGCTGAGGTGGTGCTCCCGCAGAGTACGACGCCTCCGCGGTCTGCTGGCTGTAAAGTGAAGTAGGAGATTCGAAAGAGTGCGTTCGCTGCCTTGTAGCAGACGGGAGACCATCGTGGTCAGAAGCGTGTTGCGGCTGCAAGGGTGCGGGCGCGGTGGCTTGAGGTTGAGATGGGTAGGAGTCGTAGCCGCTTGGACCAGCGTAGGAATGTCTGTTATCGATCGGGCTTTCAAAGCCACCGGTGGCAAGCTCCTGTGGTTGACCAGAATTCAGGGTATGTATACTATTCGGTCGTATCTGGCCCTGAAAGCCCTGGTTTGCAGCGTACGGATCACTTGGGCCGTGGCCGGCTGAATGTGGCATTTGACCTGGACTGGGCTTACGTCGGATATGGTGGTCTTGCTGTGGTGGCGGACCCTGAGACTGCTGCTGAGGTGGCGGACCTTGCAGGCCTCCAGGGATAAAGTGGAAAGGTGCTGCGCCGCCATTTGGTGGCTGCATTGGAGGACAGTCTTGAGGCGGGTATGGTGAGTTGTATGCCTGGCTTGGTGGCTCAGTCGGAGCGGGTGAGTAGAAGCGTTGAGGATCTTGTTGTGCGGGTGGGAGGTGTTGTTGGCTTTGTGCGGCATAGGGTTGCTGGGGTGGGTAACCTCGGGTTGGGTAGCCAGCTGGCTGTTGTGGCCCGCCATATGGCGGCTGTTGTGGGTATGATGGATGTCGTTGGCGGATGGGGTATTGCTGTTGATATTGTGGTGCGGACATGGAGGATTCGAGAAGCGCTTCATAGTCTCGTCGTGCTTTGATGAACTTTTCGTTCAATTGCGTAAAGTCGTCTGTATATCTGTCAGTGAACTATCGCCGCAACAGGATAATTTTTGGACTCACCCTTCTTCTGCGAGTACTTCCCAATCAGCTCAATCAGCTTCGGACGAATACTCAGCGTCCGCTGGTACAGCTCGCCGATCTCCTCCTCTTCCCTCTCGCCTCGCCTGCCACCCGTCTCACCTCCCACACTCAGCAACGCCAACAGCTTCTCCACATTCTTGATCTCGCCAAACACCTCGGCCTCCATCTGCGCGTCCCGCTCCAGCTCTTCTTTGGTCGGGTCCTGCAACTTCTCCACATAATTCAATGGGAAGATGCCGGTCTGCCCTCTCAAGCTGCCCTTCCACCAATCTTTGTACACAGACTCCAGTACAGCGATAATGTCGTCCTTCCTGAACGCCAGCTCGCCCGGCTCTGAAGGAGTAAAGTCGTACAGCGCCCTTACTCTGCTCACCGTCGCAGCAGTCGTGCCTTGGGCTGCTCCTGCTTGTTCTGGCCGAGGCTCGCTGTCGTCGCTCACCGTCTGTGCTGCAACGCCTCCATTCACCTGCGGGCTCTTTCCGCCTTTGTCCTGCACCGACAAGGCAAGCGCCATCTGCAGCTCCTCTTCCTCCTTCCGTCTGTCCTCGTTACTGATCTCGCGCTTGCCTGGTTTGCTCGGTGGTTGCAGACCCGGCTGCTGCATCCTCAGCTTGTTGTACGACTGCTCCATGATGCCCAGATCCGGGTTCCTTCCGAACTCCTCGGTCCATGTTCCCATTCGCTCCAGCACTTTCTGCTTGACCTGCGCGTGTGTGTTGCGGTCGCCTGCGAGTCGTAGGAGGGCGTCGGTGAATGCTTTACTGGCGAGTTCGCGGTGAAGATCAGGCCCACAGTTCTGCGACAGAGCGTTGGCGAGCTCGAGGGTGTAGAGTTGGACGTTGGCGTTGCGGTGCGCCAGTCGCTTGATGAGGGAGGAGACAGCTTGCGCTGGGCCGCTGGGCGAGGCAGACACGCGGTCGCAAACATCGAGGATCAGCGACCAGTCTTCGCTCGTCAAATTCTCGTCGGTCGCCTTGACTGTCACAGCTATCAGTCTTATGCCCCTCGCACTGTAGCCTGCCGCCTTATTGCCCGTGAGATTGAATAGGGGAATTGCTCCATACCGACAGCGTCGTCCATAGGATTCGCCTGAGTCCGGAACATGTTAATTAACTGATTTTACTTGTGAACGAGCGACAGACCAGTCAGGCTGGACTACTGTTCTAGACGATACCGACAGCATTAATGTGACTGCCTTAGTTGGGCATGTGCTTCGGGCACGGACCACCTCTGCACGTCATCGCCACGCGCTGAGCCTCCCGGAAGTCCCCTCGGTCTTCCTTTCTCCTCTGTATTCTTTGACAGCAACACTTGCGCCTCCCATAGTGACACATCCATGTCGAGATGTCTCGCAGTGGATGCGAATCGTCGACATCCACCTCGAACTCTCGTGCGAGTTGTGTACTCATTGCAACAACAAGATGTACCTCACTTCCTGCGTCATGCGCCCTGGCAAGCGTCAAACGATGCTGCTGACATACCTACATACGCCACATGGTGCATACAAGGCTTAGGCCAATCGCTTCTGCACTAGCATGCTGTAATACAGCTTTGCCATATACGACTCGTACAACTGACACCTCGGCAGCTCATTCGCTGATCAGGCACTCTGCGCCTCCTGTACGGGGTTTCAAGGAGTATTGGGCGGACTAGGAAGCATAGAAGACATGGCTCACTTCGCGTGCAAGCCACAATCAACGACTTTCCGCATAGTAACCAATCACATGCAGTCTGTCGCCTCGTACAAAGGCGCATTGCGAGAAGCGGCTGAGGTGCAGGCGCCAGAACCACGAGGCTGTGTCTCTCTTGACTCTTCTTCCAAATCTTCCCACTCAATCTGACTGTTCTTACCATTAATTCCATAATAGAGAGTCAGCAAAATGCGATTGATCAAAGCCAGCAGTATCCACTCCACTTCCACTGGAGAGGTCCGGCTGGAGCTGGAGGAGTTCTTCGACAGCCAAGTACCAAAGTATGCCATCTTGTCGCACTGCTGGGCCAAGGAAGAGGTCTTGTTCAAAGACATAGATCAAGGCGGGTACGAGCATAGGGCAGGCTTTCGCAAGATCAGGTTTACCTGTCAATAGACACTGGATGACGGGCTCGAGTACTGCTGGATCGACACATGCTGCGTCGACAAAAGCAGCAGTGCTGAGCTCTCAGAGGCCATCAACTCTATGTGGAACTATTATCACTTGTCTGCCAAGTGCTATGCGTTCCTAGAGGATGTTTCGGGCGCATACGGGGCCCACAGTCTTATCGTCAACAGCCCTTATGCAAGCGACCAATGCCTTACCACCAAAGACGATTCCGTGGACTTGTTACGCGAACGCCTCTTCGCCCTTCAAGATTTCGCCCGAAGTCATTGGTTTGAACGTGGTTGGAGTACGTGCAAAGTATTCTGCGTGTTCAGGGCGAGCCAAGAATTGTATTGAACAGCACTCCAGGAGCTGATTGCTCCAGCAACAGTGGACTTCTTCGGTCAAGACTGGAATTTCCTGGGCGAGCGAGGCAAAGATCTTTGTGTTGCTATCAGCAGGATCACTGATATCAACATTGATGTCATCCAGCAGCCGTCTCGGAGCACGCTGGACATGCTCTATAGCATACCAGTTGCGCGGCGACTCTCTTGGGCTGCGGAGCGTAGAACGACACGCAAGGAGGCCGAAGCTTATTGCTTGCTGGGCCTACTAGACGTCAATATACCCCTGTTGTACAGCGAAGGGCCGCGAGCATTCCAACGGCTACAGGAAGAGTTCATCAGGAACTCAACTGATTTTTCTATTCTTGCATGGTAATTTAATGACGAGGTTTCGGGCGTGTACTCCGGAGAGCCAATATTGGCTCCTTCTCCGGCATATTTCTCTGGTAAGAGGAACACCACTCTAACCCAATATCGGTATTCCGCAGGTTTTGAACTTTCACCCATCGGCGCGAAAATGACGTTGCCGCTCGTCACGAGACTAGGATCTTTTGACTGCGATGAGACTACATATGGCATCCTGGCTTACCGATACGATCATCACAGCTCGGTCTTGCTTTGCTTGTGCTTGACGTGGTCTGGGATCCCTTCAACAGAGGAATTGGCCTATTATAGCCCTCCACAGGCATCATCTGGGTACAGGCTTAAGCATGTACGCGAAGAAAGGGCTTTGGACGCCATTCCAAGGCAAATTCTTGTGCTTTCGGACAGTCCTGCACTTCATGTTGACCCTCTCCAAAGCGGCTTTTGGATCAAGCTGCACCCGGGCCTGGTTCACCTCGGATCGAGATGCCTGCTAAACGAAGGCGAAGAGCAGTGTCGATGGACAAGGGCCCGGGTAGTGGAAAGTAGCTTGTTCCGCGTCAATGGTCTCGATCATACTGTCGCTCTCCGGGACTGTTCATCGGGAGTCCTCATCTTTCTGGAGCCGACTTGTTGGCCTGGCGACTTCACTATTGAGCGGTGCCGCCGTACATTTGCTACCCCAGCCTACCCCATAGGGTCTGCGGGGGGCGGGTCCCTCCGGACGCCCGCAGGCCTCCGCCCCCAGGTTCGGCAAGGGTTACTTACCCGAACTCAGACGCAACCCGTAAAGGCAGCTTAACTAACAACCAGATTTTCGTCGAAGCCGACGTGTGAGGCCGCGAGAGCTACTAGGGCAGGAATGATAATAGAAACATAGTCGAAGACTACGAGGTAACCCGTCCGCTACATAAAAGGTGCGATATAGCAAAATTTTCGAGCTAAAAGCACGCTTTCCACACACGGCACTACGACACTATATAGCAAGCTGCCTAACCCGCGACCTAGAACCTGGTTTTCGCGAAGGCCAAAATTGTCAGGCGTACTCCGTCGAGGATCGCGTCGGGGTAGACCCGCGAGGACGGTCCGGGGTTAGGGTTAGGGTTAGGGTTAGGGTTAGGGTTAGGGTTAGGGTTAGGGTTAGGGTTAGGGTTAGGGTTAGGGTTAGGGTTAGGGTTAGGGTTAGGGTTAGGGTTAGGGTTAGGGTTAGGGTTAGGGTTAG
>VCMQ01000043.1:0-125212 GCA_007113905.1 Teratosphaeria zuluensis | reverse complement strand
GCTATACTAAAATCGATCCTTCTACGATACACATCGCCTCCATTAGCTCAGCTCACCAATCGATCGATAAGGCTCTACACCATCCGCCGCCTCTTCCTCCTCCCACCATCACTACCATCAAACCCGGACTCCGCATCACCCCTCCCCCTCTACCTTTGCCACACCTCCATCCACCTCCACCTCACCACCTCCACACGCATCCCGATTTCCCACACCACCAAGCCCAGGAAACACCAAAACCCCACCCGTCCACCCCCTTCTCTTGCTCCTCTGCACCCCCTCCCTAATCAAAACCCCACTCTCCCCCCTCCTCTCCTCCAACCCCCTAACCACCCTCTCAACACCCACGCGCCTCCTCCTCGCAATCCGCTCCACCGCCTCCTGCACCCTCGCCCTCACAACCTTCGCAGACACACGCACCTTTCCCTCGTTCAAGTACTCCACGATTTCGTGGATGGTGAAGAGGGAAGCGAGCTGCAGTATGTCGTCGTCCATGATTATATTCGAGGAAGGGGCGAAGAGGCCGTGGACTTCGAGGGAGCGGTAGTGGGATTCGAGGTCTGATGGTGGGGTGGTGAGGGAGGGGTGGCCGTCGATGGTTGAGGAGGAGGGGGATGGTGGGGTTGGTACGCTGAGGCTGGTGGTGGTGGGTGAGTGGTGGGTTGGAGTGAGGGGGTTTGATGTGATTGAGAGGTTGGGAGAGGTCGACGTAGGCTTGGTGGATGGCGTGGTGGAGACGGGTGGGGTGCTGCTCAGGCTGCTGCTGCTGCTGCTGGTGCTGGGAGGTGGATCTGCCTTCATGGTGGCTCGTGACGCTGGTCCGTGTTTGGAAGCAGATGATAGCGCCTTGACGGACGACGTCGAGCAGATCCGTTTACAGCGGCGCGGACTGAAGTCGGGTGCTTTTGCTCTCGCTCTCGGTGCCTCTGTTCCACGATCGCAGTAGGCGAGACTGAGGAAGACAATTTAGTTCTGTTCCTTTTGCCGAAGAGCCAGGTTGGCGAGAAGTACGTGGATGAGGAAAAGTGTGAGAGAGGCTTCGATCTGGTGTTCCGGAGCGAAATGGTGAAAAGAGGAGGCATCATGTGAATGTGCCCTGTCCACTTTCGGCGGCGGGTGAAGCTCTTCGAAACATGTGAAAGGAACGTCTGTTGTGGCTGCGACGGTTGAGATATGGGATTGCCTTCGGGTCGACAATCTTGGTGGGCGCCTGCAAGCTGCCTTCTGAGCAACTTACGCCGAGCTGCAAGAGTTGATTTAATGTACGCCAAATGGCCACCATGAACATGTGCTCTAAAGCTCAGGATAGATGCCGCCAACAAATCTGGACGGCCTTGGATCATGGCTGCAATTTGGTAGAACGCACCTAACATCTTCTTTCCCAAGTCAATCGAGACATGAATCAAGGACACTGCCACTCATATTCAATTGATACAATATTCATCATCTACTCGGTCGTGTAACCCTATACCATATAACTCTAACCCACCCAACCCTACACCTCGCAAAAGCATGCTCGCACAGAATATGCCGTCAAAAGAAACAAAAAACTCCGTCTGCCATGGGTATCATTGTCCTCCCCACACAAAAAAGCCATCCCAAGACCGTTACAACCCCAGCCAGCCATGCCTGTGTTCTGTAGCGCCTTATCACACATAATCTCTCTCTCTCTCTCTCTCTCTCTCAGGCCACATCGTACTTATTCGTCACCTCTAGCTCTGAAACCCAGGCGTGTAACCCGGGTTCCACTCGGCACCGCCAAAGATCTCCTGGATATTGATGTTCGGCATGCTATGCGCCTGCGCCTGCGCCTGATGAGTCGGCCACGTGCCGTTCGGCATGCCATTGGCAAGACTCCCGGCATTCATCATACCACCAACCGAGCCTCCATTTGCGTAACTCGATACGGCCTCGGGCGGCAAGCCATAGCCCTGCTGCCTGTACTGCGGCTGTTGCTTTTGATCAATGTACGGTGGCAGCGCGAGATAATTCGCCTCTAGACTGTCCTCATGACCCAGCGACGAAGGCGCAGCGAGAGAGTTTGTTGTCTCCACCCCGCTGTACATTCGGGCATCGCGGAGCGCATTGCCGCGTGAGAATTGCGGGTTACTTTCAAAGGTGGTGAGCGGTTGATTTGGATACGCGAACGGCTCGTCGGCAGTCGGATACATCATCGCCGAAAGATCTGGTAGGTCAGGAGTTGACAGGCTTTGAGAGACTGGGAATCCATTTGTTCCGTTGGTCATGGCATTGTTGCTCTGTTGGCCGTCCCATCGCCCGAAGACCTGCGGGCTAAAGTTGCCTGTCGGCGTTTGTGCGCCCAATGGTCCTGTGCCGGCCAAATTCCATGAATGGTTATATGGGCTTTGCGGCATCTTGATCTGCTGGCCGTGCTTGGGAAACGTGCTGGCCCGCTTTGCTCCAACATTCGGCGCGGCCTGAGCAAACATCGAGACGTCCAGATGGCTCTGCGACTGTGCGGGAGAGCCGTGCGACATGGTCGAGCTCGCATCGTACTGCCGCTTCCTCGTCAACATGGGGTTCTGCTGACCTTCCTGCATCCAAGCTGGCAATTGGGCAAACACGCTATTCAATGTCGCAGTGCACCGGTCTGCAGCCATGCTGCACTTTGCCAAGTCTGCAAGCGTTTGTCTTCCTTCAAGTGCATCCTTGACGACGGCTTGCGTGGTGGGATTCTCTTGGTTTTCGGCAGCGTAGTATATCAATGACATGATCGAGAAGAACGTGGTGTACATCACGAACCAATATGCACCATTCAGCAGCCCTTCGCGTTTCATGTGGCTAGTGATGTGAATCATGTTGCGAGACACGTTGACGTATGAGGCTCCGCAAGCGTACGCTCGCCCTTCGACGCCTTGTGATCTCTTGTCCACACAAACGAAGTGGAGGAATGGCCTGTACAGCATGATCTGCGCGTGCGCGTACGCAAGTCGAAGCAGCTGCTGGATCCGTTTATACTGCGGCTGCACACCCGGTGTTGACGCGTTGAAGACCGCTGGCAGACTCTGCTTCCAAGCTTCAAGATCGTCTTCTAACTCTCTGATCACCGAGAATGGTATGGAGTATGACTTGTCCGGAGTGTCTGATTGCGTCTTGATTGGATAGATTTTGCGCACAATTTTGGACAGGATCTGCACCAGGCGTGTGTGAGAGTTGAAAGCAGACATCAGTGAGACAGTGCCTTCTGGCATGGGCTTTATGCCAGTCGGCGTGACATATTCGTCATCCACTTCCAGCGGCAGCTCCTGATCGATGTCCTCATCACTGAGAGTTTGCGGGAGACCAAGCATGGCGCCGACATAGATGTCCATCTTGCGCACAACCCAGAACACGCGCTTTCTTGTCTCAGCTTCGAGTGGGTTGAATTGGCCGACATATGCGCGGTGCAGACCCATACGGAGAGCTGCCCGGAGCGCGACTCCAACATATGCGTAGCATTGCGACAACTTGGCTGAGGACTGCAAGAATAGTATCATCATCACTACAGCTTGGATAGATGTAAGATCTCGACAATCGCAAATATCCATCAATTGGCGAGCCATCTTGAAATGAGCGAAGCCTTGCTGGATAGCGTTCTCATAGCCATGCTGAGTGAGGATGCTCTGTTCGTCTTTGGAGAAAAGGTGGCCAAGTGCCATTGCGCTGTGAAACAATGGTAGAAAGACGTGGTCATCGTTGGTGTAGTTCTCCGGTGATGTGTTGTAGAGACGATCGAAAGACTGCCAGAAGGTTGGCTTATGTACGACGCGCAAGAGGGCCGCGGCATCGTCCACAGCATTGCTGCAGTGTTGGCGAGCATATTCTCTCGGAGGCAGGTCTGTGGCTCCGGGCGAACTCTCGCCAGCGGGCGATGCGGCGCCCGAACGAGGTGAATCCAGCAACTGAGACATTGGACGATTCTTGACAAATGGTGTAGAGACTGTGTCGGGACCCATAAGAAGTCCCACCTGCTCTCGCATACGACGCACGAAGCTCAGACCTGATGAGTGGCCATGGTAATCCCAGTGCCCCTGTTCGTCCATATCCATTTGCGCAACCGCACGCACCATTGATTTCAAGGTTGGATCCGATCCCTGCTGCCCGTTTGGCATATTCTGTCCGTTCTGACTAAGTGTATCTGGCTGCTGTTGTTGATGCTGCACATGCTGCTGCGGTTGTTGCTGCGGCTGCGGCTGTTGTGGTAGTTGCACTGGTTGTTGCCCAGCTACTGGATCGCCTCGACCAGGTGCACCAGGTATCCAACCTTGCGCAACTGCGGCGTCGATACCTGGATCGTTGAGATCGAGGTTTGGAATCAGAATATGAAGCAGCGTTTCCGCACGATGCACTCTGTGCTCGAGGTTTTCTACGTATTGCGGTGCTGGGTTGCGTCGGCGGTTCGAAGGTTGGTCATATGTACAGTCTGGACAACCATCAGCAGTGACCTCATGATTGCAATCCACTCGACGCACCATAGCTGTAAACTGTACAGTGAGTGCAGGGCTGCTTTCCATCGCACTTGATCTTCTTTCGGCGGCACTCATCGCATGCTCGGGTCACTCTGCGGCGCTTCTGTAAATGAAGTGGTTTTACGACCGGCGCATTGCCGCCTGGGGCATTCGATGCAGCGGAAGGTGAGGTCTGCGAGGCATCCTGAGGCTGTTTCGAGTCCAGCTCTTCCTCATTGGAGGCTTCGCCATCACTCAAATGCTCATCGTACTCCTCGGGCGATGGTTGCGACATGATGGGGAGGTCAGTGAGAAGTGGCGTATACGATTGCTCTCCTCGAGTGCAGTCGCGCGCAGGACGACAGTGAGCCTATATCATCGGCCTCGGTCTGACATTCACATTCGAAAGCCCGACGCCCCAACTTCTTTAAAGACTTGCTCAAAGATCGACACTTGGAATGTAACAGCGGAAAAGGTCTTGGGACGTCTTGGCCTGAAGACTATCCTTACTGCAGATGGGTCTCAGCTAGCAGGGTGGAGCCGTAGCTAAGCGATGACGACGAGCTCGTGGGCGACGGTCCGCGCGGTTTGGCTCCGGTAAGTGCTTGGATGCACGAAAGGAATTGGTCAAGATGCCAGTGGTGGACGTGGGCTGCGCAGCAGTGGAGCGGTAACACCCCGCAGTAATTAGTCGACGATGAGGGAAGCCAAGGAATTTCGAGTCGGAAGCGAGGGCGGCTCTTCAATTAAAGCACAGCACAAGAACCACCAGTCCCCGTCAGAAAGCTTTTGGCAAACTCTAAAAAGCCCCAGGTCGACCTTCCTGCTGAGGTTACCTTGCGACTGCTCCGGGGCAAGGTCGATACGCCGTGACATTCCAGCTGCGTGATCGTCTAGAAGGATTGCGCGGATACTGGTTTGCCCTGCAGCATCGACCAACGATCACCCAAGTTGTCAATGAAGCTACGCTTGGCGCCACCGACGCACTGGGTACTTCGTGTGGCTTAACTCCGTAATCCCGACGGCGCGAGCGACAGCGGCACAAATGCCAGACGCTCGCAAAACGCGAAGCCCTCGCTCTTCAAGATAAGCTTAAGGTTATCTAAAATGTGTAAGGCCTTATATCCCTCGCAATCTACCCAGCCAGTAGAAAATGCAATATCTACTGGCATTGATCTTTTTCTAACATTAGCATCTATGAGGCATTTTGCATTACATATGTTAGAGAGGGCACCTTCAGGGGGTCTTCATTGGTCATTGTCTACTCTCTAACATACTCTGGATGAGGAGAATGTAGTAGATACCACCATCAATAGTAGCCTCCACCCACATCCGACACCTACCGGTGAAGGCGCAGTAGATGAAGGATACAGAGAGTAGGAAATGCCATGACTTATTATCTACTGGTGAGCAGATCGCTAAGCATATAAGGCCTAATCACTGCTCCCTCATCCCTGATCTGCTCTCTGGGCTGTGCGTCTCCGCCCTACACACTGTCGAGCCGCAAAAGAAAGATGTCGCCAAGACAGGATCTTCCATGGCGTGCATAGTCAAGGCAGAACTCGCTTCAGCATAAGACCCTGCAGCTCTCATGCATAACTTTCTTTCGTACGAACGCATTCGGCTCCTAGTATGCGTGCGACCAATCCTTTCCATGATTACACCTTTCTAGCGTCTTCGATTTCATCCACTACCGGCGGTCGTCGGCCGACGGTCATCGGTGTATTTTTCGGCGACACTTGCAGGGATCCTCTCGCTTTAGGTAGGGAATGGCTTTCCAAAGATGTAAGGCTCATCTGTGTGAGTTAGCTGCCAGCACAGCGAGGACCACCACGCTGGATCAGCTTGGCCATCCGAACATGGTAGCCCTGGCACAAAGGGTGACTCCACAGCAACATTGAAGGCACTCGCGAGCATTTTGTCACAGCATTAGCACGTACCGAGTTTCACGCAAGGTGTGGGCTGATGCGCACGACTCGCATGTTGTGATAGGCTCAAAATCAACATGAGCGCCGACTAGCCTTAGACCTGTGTTGTCCATTGTCTGCCAGGTACCTAGCCTGACTGCAAGCTTCCAGCGATTTCATATGGCAATCGCGAACACGATCATGTGAAGATCGGATAATGGTTAGTCCGAGCCAATGCGTACCTACCAAAGTCGGATTGACTCCTTCGTCTCGAAACTTTGTGCATTGATTCTTGGTGGATCTTCGGAATGAGACATTGTTCGTAAACATCGAACGGCTCGCTGTCAATTCGTCTTGTCGAGTCAAGTAGCACACCACAATTGCCTCAGGAGACTGATCAAAAGGCTGCAGGCTTTGCAGTGAGGCTCACTAGGTAACAATCGCCTCTGACCTAGCAACAAGGATTTGTAACGCATCTCAATACACCTCAAATTCGCACGGCTTTTCGACAAGCACGTAATATCTTTCGCATGGCGGGCGGAAGCGGTGGCAAGGGCCGTGGTCGTGGAGATAGAGCAGGTGGCGGAGGTCTACCTCGTGAAGTTCAAGTATCGAAGAAACTCTCCTGGCTACTCCGCCACGGCGCCGAGCAAGAAGGGCTCAAACTGGGTGACGGCGGCTTTCTTAACCTCCAAGAAGCTCTCGACAACCGCAAAGTCAGAGGTTTGAAACCCACATTCGAAGAAGTAAAACAGCTCGTTGCAGAAAACGACAAGCAGCGCTTCACTCTCAAGCCCGTGCAAGAAGGTAATGGGACGAGTACGGATGCAAAGGACTGGCTCATAAGAGCAAACCAAGGACACAGCCTACAGGTCGAGGCTGAAGGACTACTTCAACCTATCACTGCAGAGAATAAACCTGAGACGGCCGTGCATGGGACAACACACGCAGCCTGGCTCCTCATCGCTGCCTCCGGCGGACTCAAACCAATGACCAGAAACCACGTGCACTTCGCTTCTGGCCTCCCAGCTGGCTTCAGATCCGTCGTCGAAAACGACCCACAAACAACGTCCGAAGCACCCGTCATCTCAGGCATGCGCAAGTCAAGCACGATTTTGATGGTTCTAGACGTCGACAAGGCTCTCGATGCGGGTATCAAGCTCTGGCTGAGCGACAACAAGGTCATCTTGAGTGAAGGCAACGCTGATGGCTTGGTGCCTCTGGAGCTTTTCAAGCGCGTTGAGGATCGGACGGGCGAGGGAGTGTTGCTGGAGGATGGGAAGGTCATTAAGGAGGCACCTGCCAGCTGGGCAAGGGGTAAAGGCAGAGGGTGAAAGTTTAGTTGGGGCATGATGAAGACCATGCACGCCTAGACCCGCTCCAATTCGTGGACGATTGCATTCGGCTCCGCGGCGTTGATATTCGTCCGTGGTGGAAAGGTGTGAGTCCACCGACAGTATACCTGAGCCAACCGGAATGGTCCGCGGAGCTCAAATACGTGGTGCGACTTTAGCTTATGCGCATGACTCGGGCGATTAGCATTTCGCGCAGGACGAGCCAAGGAGACAGCAGATAGAGGGGCAGATACGGTCGACGCACAGCTGGCCTCACGCTGCAAGTGTTGAAACTCGGAAACCTCGTGTGACAGTCACAGGTGCTCGAGGCACACGAACAGACTGATACAAGTACCGCTTTCGATATCAGCCTCCCAAAATCATTCCAAACACATTACCCGCTGAACGCTGCAAATGCCAACCTACATGTATACCACCGATTACCATCATCATCATAACTCCCACCCTTTGACGCCCTCCACCAGCCCATCCGCATGCTTCGTCATCGCCGCCCAAACCGGCTGAAACTTCAACACCTCCTCATAAGCCGGCACATTCCTCATCTCATTAACATCACTCCACAAACACTGCACCTGGCCCTTCTGACCCTTCGCCGCTTGGCCCTCCGGCCACGAAACATTGACCGCGAACGTCTTGTCCCACGTCCGACTGAACATGCGGAGAACGGATGTGCCCTTCTCTCCTACAGTGTCCATGCGCGAGTCGACGGAGGAGTCGTTGATGTGGATGGCGGAGACGGGGTTGTCGAAGAGGATGCGGCAGGCCTTTGTGTTGAGGCCGCGGAGGCTGAAGGATGCGGAGGAGGTGGAGTTGATGGTGGCGTTGTAGTCGAGCCAGGTCTTGAACGAGGGCTTGGATGTGTCGTTCTTGTAGTGCGGATGTGACTTCTGCGCTGTGTGGTATCCTGAGCGCACGACTTGTGGGGCAAGGCCTTCCCACGAACAGCTTGTGAGCCCCGGCCGCGCAGCCCATGCTATCGCACCGCAGCTGAGCGCCTTGCCAGCCGCACTCGGGATCTGAGCGATAATGTTTTGAACGAAGCCGTCAATGCCAGTAAGGGCAACGTGATTGACGCCAGTATCAAGATCGATTTGCTGCACAAAGAAAGACTTCAGCCTCGCATCGCGCGAAAATGGGAAGGTGAGCAGGTTGTAAATTAGGCAGCCGATGAATAACAGGAAGAGCAGTGATGGCAGTTGGTATGGGAAGCGATGCAAGAATGGCGTGAGCGGGAGCATGATCAGCACCGCCATACCAGCCAGTAGCAAATAAATTGGCAACACTGCATTGCCATCCGCGGGTGTCTGGTTGAGCGTGTGCGTGCTAAGCAGAGCGAGCTGGCCGACAATGATGATGTTGATCGGTGCCAAGATAACGAATTGCAGAATCCAAGTCCATTGCGGCAGCTTGATAGACCACAGCTGTTCGTCACCGTAAGCTTTGGTCAGGAAAGGGTCCTCGATGTCATCGAGCATCTCGTCTTCCTCCTGCTGGCGACGCTTGCCAGGTCGTGTGAAGGTGCTTCGGCTGGCGCGAGCATCGCGTCCGCGAAGCAGCGACGTCCGCTCGTTGGCCTCTTCATCTGCATCGTCCCCGAGAGTACTAGCCCGGTCGTGACTTTGCGACAGGAGAGCTCTCGAGCCTCTGCTGGAAGGTCGTGCAGACCGCCCGTCGGCATCAAGCGCGGCGTCAGCGACGTGCTCGACGTACTTTTGCTTCTTGGGTAGGGCCAAAAGCTCCAAGTAGCTAACCAGAAGAGCTAGCCAGACGGCCTGTGATACTTGTCAGCCCAAAAGTCTTCCGCATGATAGAGACGACCATCACTAACCGCGTTGTAGATTACAACAAAGTATGGGCTCCCAAGCCCAAGATTGTTCTCACCAATAGTAGCCGCTACCAGCAATGCCCATGTGAGGATGTACATCCAGAACAAGACGAAGAACCTCTGCAGCGCCGTTGGACGCACACGGTCAGAGCCAGCAAGGAAGAACCACGCTACCGCAAACCAGGCGCTCAATAGCATACCCCAGACGACCCACTCGCTGCTATACACAACGTACGGATTGACCTTGGCCTGCAGCAAGGCCAACCCAACGACGGCCGCGGTGGACAGGACGAATGCAATTGGGAAGCGGAAAAAACCTTTCAGCCCACCAATCGCGATAGGCGCGTCGTCATCAGAGCTGTATAGGTACCGATAGCGGGTGAAGGGATAAAACTTGTCGCTCTTCGCAATGATGATGTGCAGCAGGATCAGCAGCACCGGCCCGGCGGTCAAGAGGGTGACAGAAAGAGCGAACAAGTCGTGTAAATTCATGACCGCGAACGTCCGGCCAAATACGTCGAACCATACGCCGGTGTGCCCTGACTTCAATTGCAGCTTACCGTTGCGCGAGTCACCCTCAAACTCATTGCCAGAGTAGGATGTCAATCCCTGCATTGTCGAGAGCGAAGCGAAAAGCATATGCCACACCGAGTCCCTCGAAGTGTCTCGCGCATCATCCTGGTTCGTATGGTACCTGGCCCTCGGAGCGAAGAACGCGACGTCCAAGCCTCTCATCCCAAGAATCTCCGTGAAGACACTATAATCCGTACCAGACCTCACGAATCCTCTCTTGAACCCGTCACCCGAGATGACAGCTCCAAACGGTTTTGGTGACTTCGCATACTGCTTCGTGACCTCCGCATCCGTACTCCTGAACAGCATAGCCTTCCCACCAGCGCCAGCGCCCTCCAGGTTGAGAAAAGTGTGCGGCATCTTGCTGAGCGGATGCTCCGCAAATTCCCTGGCACCATACAACCCGTTCTCCTCTCCATTGTTTAGCAGCGCCACGATACCCCTCTCAGGCTGCCTGCCCTCGCTCGTGAAATGCGATATGAGCTGCAGCACCGTCACCACGCCCACGCCATCATCCGTAGCTCCGTACCCGGTCTGTACACTATCGTAGTGCGCATTCACCAACACCCCACCAGGCCCTTCGTACTTCCCGCTCTTTTCCCACCAAGCACCCTCCACATCTCTCTTACCACGAATATACACCACCAAATTACTGCTCTCACCATAGCTCGTCACCCCATTCCCTAACGCAAAGGTAACATTGCTCACATTATCCTCGAAAATCTCCACCTTCCCCTCCTCTCCGCCGACCCCATTGCTTTTCAAAGTGCCCTGTATCCTCTCCAGCAACCACCCTCTGACCTTCTCGTTCTGCCTCGAGTCGATCGGATGGTACCGCGCACTCAACACCTGCAGATCCAACCACGCCTGCGTCAGATTCACGCCCACAGCCGGCGTCTCAGTGGTCGGCGCATTCGGGACCGTGAGGTGTGTATACAGCAGTGCGACGAAGAGCGCGATGTAGACGAGACTCGTGATGATCGTGACGGGCGCCGTGCTGAAGAAGCTGCGACTCTTCTTAGCCATGTCGTCGCCGGCGACCTGGCGATAATGGTCAGCAATTGTTAGCGACTGGCTTATGAGATCTGCTTACCTTGCAAGTAAGCAAGATGGTAAGGCAGATGTCGCAAGCTCGACCAAGATTCGAGGACACGAGATGCGCCAATAGTGTCACAGAGGAAGGTGGAGAAAGTGGGGCTCTTGTTCACATGCACGTTTCATGCATCATGCCTTACATTCGATAGCTTACGCATCAGATATCACGGCATTACGACCGACGGACAAGTACGCAAGAAAGGCTGGTAAAAATTCTTCCAATAAAGATGCTTCCGCATCATATTCTGGTATCAAATATAGCCTCTCTTTGGCAAGGATGTACGTATGAAATGACCATACGTTAAGACATGCTTACCACGAAGCAACAGTACTGTGCATTGAGCCATTGAAAAGCAGCTTTTGTCGACATTACTCCCACCCCAACCTGCCCGACCGTCCTTCAACACTTTCGCGATGACGCCCACCTTTTTGGCGTTGCAAGTTGGTGATGACGCACCCCAGCACTTGGTATGTGAGCCGTCGAGAATGATGGGAAAACGTCCGCAAATACCCAAAGATTTCCAGTCACATTCGCATGATGTGGTTACGACTAATGCATGATGCATTCGTAGTGATGTTATTCTGTTGTGGACTGGTGATGATGATGATTGTGTGGAATGATAGGGAGAGCACCGGTATCGGCGGCCTCGTGTGCTATAGCCATAGTATAGAGAGGTGCTTTAGCTTAGCGGTAGTGGGTCGCAAGGACTCTAGCCCCGTCGTAGCCAACGGGGCAAACTGTGATGTCTGGAGGTTCGAGTGTTCTACTCCATAGAACCTGACGGGTGCCATGGGTTGCGCCATTGGATAGCATTCGTATGTTCGATGCCTCGCAGGAGATCGACGCCGTCAATTGGGTCGCCATCGCGATAGCCTCCCTTCTTGAGTCCGAAGTCTACAACCAAAATGCGGCCGTCTTGACTGGTAGCAACAATTCGGCGGTAATCTGACTTGGCAGCCAACATCCAGCTCGTGGTCCATTCCTCGGCACGCCAGATCTCTTCGCCTGTGTCGAAGTCGTACACGCGAAGATCGAGATCGTAGCTTCCGGAAACGACCCGCTTGTTGGCACTGTCGAGCCAGAGCGATCGCACAAGCTGCGTGTGACCAGTGAATTGCATGACCTCCTCGCCCGTCTCGACATCGAACTTATAAGTAATATGATCGTTGCCACCTGCGAGCACGTATCGCATATCCTCGCTGAACTCCACGGCAGCCAGGCCGCGCTCCTTGGCGTTGAATTGCTTGACTAGCTTCATCTGCTCCAGGTCCCACAGGCGAGCGATGCCGTCTCCACTGGCACTTACAAGGTATTTGCCACGCAGCTGAACGGCGTTGACAGGTCCACGGTGGCCGGTCAGCTCACCTTTCGACTCAAATGTCTGGCGATCCCAGACGATTATTCTAGAATCCTTCGAGCACGACACGATATGCTTTGCATCGAGAGCTACGTCTAGGACGCCGCCAGTGTGTCTCCTGAGACGCTTGATTGGCTCATAAGTCTTGACGTCCCAAACCAGCAGGTCCGAGTCAGAAGAGCCAGTCACGAGAATCTCGTCGTCATACTGCAAGCAAAGAATGCTTGCATCATGCCATTCCCTTGGCGTTGTGTAGATCATGTCTCCGTAAGGTGTACCATTGACACTAGCAGTAGCGAGGTGAAACGATGGGTAATCCACAGTGCGCAGGACTTTGGGACCTGCGGTTGGCCTCACGTTAGGTCCACCAATCACTTTGATGCACTGAAAAGTGTTGATGTCCCAGACCCGGATGGTGCGGTCTCTCGAGCCCGTGATGATCTTCTCCTCGTCGAACTGCAGGCAGTAGACACTGTCCGTATGACCTGACAGGTATATCGCCTTGCCGGCTTCGACGGGACCCTTGCGCCAGTTTGCATCCAGCATCAAGCGTGCCTTGTACATTCTCTTCCACTCCTGCTTTGGCTTGTTGTACCGGCCCTCCCCGGCACCACCCACCAACACGGGAGGTGGGTCTGTATAAGTCTGACGCTGGAATCGTCTCATGTAGGCGTGACGCCATACCGAATCCTCTTGTGTCATCACATGCCACCTCTTGGATACCGCTTGAGCGCAAGCCAGGTCGTTTGCATCTAGCAATTCGAAGATATGCAAAGCGATCTCGTCAGGCAGGTGACACAGCGGATCGCGAGTCCTGGGCACTGGGATCGCAACTTCTTCTTCGTCAACAGTTCCGCCCATAACAGAGTCGTGATCTTCGGAAGATGCTGGAGAAGTCGCTTGCTCGAAATCATTTGACAGGTCAGCTCCACTATCCGCTGCACTGTTCATGGAGCCGATCTGGCTTCTCCGATTCCTCAGCGCCAACCCTTCCTGGTGGACGTCAAGGTCTTCGAGGTCTTGGGCGTTTGCCAAGAAACTGCCCGCGTACCCAGCAGGCACGCTGTTCGCCGCGGCCGCCGCTTTCCTTGCACCTTCGCCGCCGTGAGTCCATCCGTGAAGAACAGGTGGCGCGGCCCCAAGAGCGGATGGTGCTTGCATGGGACGCGATCCACTCGCAGATGCGGTTGCTGCAGGTGCAGGCGTGTCCCTCCGATCGCGGTCATTCAGAAAGTTTGGAAGTACTATGCGGCCGTGCTTCCGTGGACGTGGCTCTACGCTGCGGTTCGCTGTCCTCTTAGTAGGCGAAGTGGGCTGCGTAGGCTGGAGCAGCAAGCGGGGGTCTATTGTCTGAGTCTCCTGCGGTGTGCTTGCCCTCCTTCTGCCTGGGATGCCGTGCCTATGAAACCCGTCCCTAACCTCTGCAATTTTCTCGCTGTACTTGCGTGAGAACCTCCTTCCGATACCACGCGTCTGTTTGAGATAGCTGGGTGCCTGGGCAGAAACCTCGGCAGCGCCAGCATATGTTGAGCCACCTGTGCCACCGTGTTGCCTCCGCCACTGATGAAAGGGATTGGCAATGCCATTCGTCTGACTTATTTGTGTTGCGTATCCTGGGTAAGGCTGCTCGTCTTCTGGTGGCCGACTGGCCAACGTTGGCATATCACGGTGGGTATCGTCTCGAGGTAGCGTCTTATTCGGCGCGGGAGGGAATGGACTTGTAACGAAATCATGGCCACGGACTTCTGGGTCTGCGTCGGTGCCGTGTGGTACGGTCGAGAAGCCGGGGGCTGTAGAGAAGGTCGGGGAGGTGTTGGCGTGTACGGTGTGCGGGCGAGCATCTGCGCTCCGCTTTGATATAAAAGCGAATTGTGCCGACATGGTGTGGTACTGCCGCGTAAGCAGATCCAGCTGCCCACGTGGTAATGCTTATGCTCGGCGTATGGTGTGGTGTGGTGTGTTTACTTGGGTGCAGCTGGTAAGCAAGCGAGTCGAGAGACGAAGAGAGACTGTGCGTTTGTAATGTAATGACTGATGGTCGCGTGCGAGAGAAAGTTCGGTGAAAGTACAAATAATACAAGTGTCGCTAGTTCCAAACGTCGATCGAGCAGTGCATGCAGTGAGTGAATGTTGAGAGTTGGTGTGAATGCCTTTGATGGCCGGAGATTGAGGAAGGAGGTGTCCGCTGTGCTCCTTAATAGGCGTTGTCCTTCTGCGCCCAGTGAGGCGCTGGTCCACTAGAAAAGTGAGACGGGTACCGAAGATTCTGTCGCGGCGTCCATGGATGAAGTGGCCTCACACACGCAAGAGAGGGTCAGCAATTGTGAGCACTGGACCGCAGGAGTGGCGGCCGAGAAAGACTCGTCGTGCGTACGGTAGGAAGAGAGTGGTTGCAGGCGGGCGGCGGGCGGGCCAATCTCGTACCGGAATCGCTCAGACGCAATTCTGCGACCCAGCCTGCCAGTTAAAAGCAGTCTGTTCCCTGAAAAAAGGCCTTGACTCGCACAAAAGTCGCTAATGCCGACAGTCAACTGCTCCTCATTATGCAGGGTTGAATTTGGATACGTATTGCATTATTACATACACGCTTGGCTCGTAAGGAGTACCACAGTAGCCACGGTGACGAGTGCCGCCCATACATTATTAGTTATTGTCGCGGACTCCAGTCCACCTGACCGCCAAATCGGAGCAAGCATACCTTAAGCCGCCCCAAAGCAAAGACCTTGCCGCAGTCATTGCAAACACAGCACAGGGCGACAGCACATCGTCGGAGCATTCAGGCGCGTGACACCGAATTCAGCTGCAGCATCAGCCGCTCTGCGCGCGACCACCGAAACCTCACCTCAGCTTCCACGGCACCCGCACATACCTACCGTGCCTCGGCGGTGTAGCCGTCGGAATACATCATATCCCGAGCTATACTCAAATTCCCCAGACCATAAGGCTCCTTCCATTTTCGATCCGCTGGTATGGCCCAAGCATCTGGACAGGTAGCGCCGCTTCCGCTGGCCTACCAGCTCTTTTTTCTTTGGGTCGAACCGGTAGCCACTGCCTTGGGAGCCTACTATGCCTGGTTTGCGCAAGACGAATACATGTCTCTCACACACTACACACTCTCTTCGCACCTCGGAGTTAGTACCAGGGAATCGATTGTGCTCTACCAACTCGCCAATCTCTACTTCGTCTTCGCCCTCAACGAAGCCTTGGTACTTCGGGCTACTAATGATTTGAAAGTCTGGAGAGTCTTCTTGTTGGGTCTGCTGATAGCCGATTTCGGCCATCTTTACAGCGTGCACGCCATTGGACTACCGGTGTATTGGGAGTTCTGGAAGTGGAACAGCATGTATTGGGGCAATCTGGGATTCGTCTACGTAGGTGCCAGTATGCGCATGGCGTTTTTGTCTGGATTGGGTCTTCGCCGAGGAATCGGGAGCAGGAAGGTTAAGAACTAGAGTCTGGATTCGAAAGGCCGGATCTCGAATTTGGCACATGTGGTCAACCAGGGTAATGCCTGCTAGAATGGGCAGGGCGATCCTGATTGCTCGGTCACGGCTGATGTCAATCTGATGGTTTTGTCACGTGTACGCAATGGAGAAGAGCTGTTGAGTTGGCCGACTATAGGCGAGACGAGCAGATGACAGCAAGATGAAGTCAGGCTGTCTTTCTGGTGACGAATGGCTGAGACTGCATGTCTCACAAATTACCACTATAAGCATGGCTTTTAGCCGAAGAGGATCCCAGCCTGAGACAGCCGGCACAGAGCTATTGAAAGCCTGCTTCAGTCGATAAGACAACTTTGAGCTCCATCTGCTATCACTATCACAACGTAGTCGAGACTTCTCGGTACCACAATGAAACGCGACTCTTGAATAGTGGTCATCAAGTTATCAAGTTACAAATGACCGTGGCTTTGTTGATGCCCGCTCAGACAATGAATACGTGGAGCCGATGCGAAGCATCCAATAGCGCGTGGCTGTTCTCTAGAACAAATACTGATCATGAGACAGTCATGAAGAGATGGCGATAGACTGCTCAAGCTACCAATTCAATAGGACGAACGTTATCTCAACGAAGCCTCCTGATTGATCACTCAACGAACTTGAAGCGAACGTGCCCGGCAAGTTCGTCAAGGCACGCCTCTCTGCAGTGTCTCGACGAGCCCAGAGCTGCTTCATGGCTCCTCTTAAGCGAGACGGAGTCTTTTGCGGAGCAGCATTCATTTGACTTGCATGCCACTGGAATGCGGCAGCGCTTCGCCTCGAACGAAGCCCGCAAGGAGGACAAGTCGGACATGCCTTGCGTAGCCTCGTGTGCAGCACATGAAGTGACCACGTCGTATCTGCTAGGCATCATGTTGGTGTTGCCGTTCGTGCAAGACCGGACAGCTACTTTTTTAGCGTGCGTTATATGATCAACATGCTCGCAAAAGGAAAGTCCCGAGCGCCACGAGTGACGACTTATGCTCTCGTAGTACTATGCCTATACCTTGTATACCGTCGTTTGGCAGATCTGAGTACGTACAGTCTCCGTGCTCATGCTGAGGTGCAGCTCTCGACTTTGGAGAGGGCGGAAGGCGCTAGGAGGATCAGAGGAGCATTTACCGCATTGCAGGAATCGTACCAAAATGAGAAAGGGATAGAGGGCGTCGAGAAGCAGGACAAAGTAATCGTCGTGGGAAAGCGGAGTACAGACGATACAGACTGGGTGGGAGATCTTCTACCTGAGTATGTGAAGTCCATATCCCTTGAGCACACAGCCAGATCTTCGCTCACCATCCGAGCGCAGCTGGCACAACGTCATCTACACCTACAACTCCAATACGTCCTTCAGGCATACAGCTCGCAACAAAGGCGGCTACGCTAATGCCTACCTCATCTACCTCATCGACCACTACTATGAGCTTCCCTCTACCCTTGTGTTCATCCATACTCCGATTGGAGACATTGACACTGCGTCCTCCCTCTCCCACCTTAACATCGCCTGGATTCAAAGTGAAGGCTACGCGAACCTCAAGTGCATTCCTGGACCCGGCTGCACGCCTCAGGACACGATCACGCCGGATGCAGAGGTTTCCGGTTCGGAGCTGCTCCAGGAGTCGACGTGGCTGCCGCTCTTTGGTCCGGAGAAGAAGATGCCGGCAAAGGTGGCGGCGCGGTCTGATGGACAATTTGCGATCAGTAGAGATGCGGTGCTGGAGAGGCCGTTGGACGATTATATCAGATTCCATGCGTGGTTGATGGAGACGAGGTTAAGTGATGAGATTAGCATTAAGGTATTTGAGTACGCTTGGCATATGATCTTCGGAAAGGAGCCAGTGCAGTAAGTATACCTCAAGCAGTTTGGAGATGTTGGTAGCTAAATGTGGCGACACAGTTGTCCGGCTTTCGAGGTGTGTTACCACCGACTGTACACCCACGATCCATTGACAGCGCCAGGTCCCGTTGTGTTGGAGGGTGGAGAACAGACGCCTGTACAGGTGAGGAGAAACATGGTTGAGGACAAGGAGGCATTTGACGAGACTTGAGCTTGGTGCCGATTAACAGCAAAAGATCGTTGTGTTCACTGCGTCGTGCACGCTCCGAGAATCGACTCGACTGTCCACTCCGGCTAACAAGATAGTCATGGCCTGCATGAGCACTGACGAACGACTCTTCGGACTCTGCCCACCATTTTTCAAGTCCCGCTCCCGAATGGCTTTGTCATGCTTTGGCAGCAGGTTTTGGGTGGCACTCTCTTCTAATATTCGGACTCTATGCATATCGCGTGCTTACCAGAACCTAAATAAGTGTGCAGACGGGCGAGCGGGATCCACTTTTCCGCCTCTGCACCTGGAACGTCTTTGAAGAAAGCCTTGCGCGGCTTACTACGGTGCGTCGTGCGCGTATGGTCCTCGATGTTTCCATTCCAGCCATTCGGCCACCGAAAAGTGATCGAGATCAGCTTGCATCAGTGGTGGGCCCGGGATTCTGGTCGCCAACGTCCAGACATCTACCTGGACCCTTTGGAAACATCTGTTTCACAATGAACGCCAATCGAATCAGATGAGAGCATTGTCATGGCAGACGCCGGGGTCCAGATGATGGTCGGCCTTGTCATGTTGAGATGGTCCAGCTAGTTCTTTAACGGGATTAGATTTCTGATAAATGATGTAAAGATCGCAGCTGCGCCGCATGCTGGGGACAGTTTGGTGACACCGAAGGATAGGGAGGACGAGCGAGTCAGCAGCGTAGTATCAAGAGATGTGGCATGGCAACTGGTATTCTGGTAATGATCCTCTTCGTCTTCGATTTATGTCCTTAGATACTTCGACGTAACGCGGTGAACACCAGCTGAAAGATTAGCGAAAGATTTTCATGACTTTGCTGGTTCATGTGACTGGCCAGCTTTGCGTAGCCTTCTGAGCCCAAATAGCATATTGTAAATTGTCATTCTGATCCGGAAGGGCAATGTCTGAATGTGGTATCATACACTTACTGAATGTACAAGTGGAAGTTCAAATTGTGCTTGCCTCTCCAACAATTGAACGCGATTGGCCTGACCCAATTGCGGGGACAAGGCGACAGGGGTTTTGGGCATCACTACTCACAATAAGCCAGCAGAAACAAATGGGATTGACCAATTCTGCTGCCTTTACCACTTGCCGGACTACCATATCAGACTCGCATTTTTGACGGCGCGACTTGCACAATGATTGATCGATCGCCTTGATAATCCTGTCAACGAACTTCTTGCCGAATTGCGGTCCTCGAGACCACCACCATCGCCATGAGCTCTCTCAAGCAATTCATAAGAAATGTTCGCAGCGCGAAGACGATCGCGGATGAGAGGGCAGTGGTGCAGAAAGAAAGCGCGGCCATACGAGCGAGCTTCAGGGAGGAGAGCCACAATTCAGACGTACGACGGAACAATGTGGCCAAGTTGCTCTACCTGTTCACGCTGGGTGAGCGCACGCACTTTGGACAGATTGAATGTCTGAAGCTGCTCGCTTCGCCGCGCTTCGCGGACAAGCGGTTGGGCTACCTGGGAACAATGTTGCTGCTGGACGAGAACCAGGAGGTGTTGACGCTGGTTACCAACTCGCTCAAGAATGACTTGAACCATAGCAACCAGTATATCGTGGGGCTGGCGCTGTGTACACTGGGCAACATTGCAAGCGTGGAGATGTCACGAGATCTGTTCCCAGAAGTCGAGACGATCCTATCGAGCACCAACCCATACATCCGGCGGAAAGCAGCGTTGTGTGCGATGAGGATATGCAGGAAGGTGCCGGACTTGCAAGAGCATTTCTTGGAGAAGTCGAAGCTATTGCTCAACGACAGGAATCACGGTGTGCTGCTGAGCGGGCTGACACTGGTTGTCAGTATGTGTGAGGCAGACGAAGAGGAGGGTGGTGAGCAGGGCGTGGTGGAGATGTTCAGGCCGCTCACGGGCAGCTTGGTGAAAGTGTTGAAGGGATTGTCACAGTCAGGGTACGCGCCCGAGCACGATGTCACAGGCATTACGGATCCATTCCTACAGGTCAAGATCCTGCGCTTGCTGCGGGTGCTTGGGAGAGGAGACCCGCAAACAAGCGAACAGATCAACGACATCCTGGCTCAAGTCGCGACGAACACGGAATCATCAAAAAATGTTGGCAATTCCATTTTGTATGAGGCAGTGCTTACCATCCTAGACATCGAAGCTGATTCTGGTCTGCGCGTGCTTGGTGTCAACATCCTGGGCAAATTCCTGACCAACAAAGACAACAATATTCGATATGTTGCCCTGAACACACTTCTGAAGGTCGTGGCGATCGACACCAATGCCGTGCAGCGACATCGCAATACCATCCTTGACTGTTTGCGAGATCCTGACATCAGTATTCGACGAAGAGCGCTGGATTTGAGCTTCACACTCATCAACGAGACCAACGTGCGGGTGCTGATACGAGAATTGCTTGCTTTCCTGGAGGTCGCCGACAATGAATTCAAGCCGATCATGACCTCACAGATAGGAATCGCAGCGGACAGGTTCGCGCCGAACAAGCGGTGGCATGTTGATACGATGCTGCGAGTACTAAAGCTGGCGGGCAACTATGTCAAGGAGCAGATTCTGTCCTCTTTCGTGCGACTGATTGCCACTACACCGGACCTGCAGACATACTGCGCACAGAAGCTGTACGCGGCTTTAAAAGACGATATCAGTCAAGAAGGATTGAACCTCGCGGGTGCCTGGGTCATCGGCGAATACGGAGACGCATTGCTGCGTGGCGGACAATACGAGGAGGAAGAACTTGTCCAGCCTGTCCATGAGAACGAGATCGTAGATGTCCTGCTGGCCATCCTGAACTCCAGCTACTCTAACCAGATTGTTACGGAATATATCATCACATCAGCCATCAAACTCACCACCAGACTGCAAGACCCAGGTCAGGTCGAGCGATTACGTCGACTACTTCAGAAGCACCAAACAGACCTAGATGTCGAGGTGCAGCAGCGATCTGTCGAGTATGGCAATCTATTTGGTTACGACCAGGTGCGCCGTGGTGTCCTCGAGCGCATGCCGGCTCCAGAGATCCGGGAGGAGCAGAGAGTGCTAGGCGAGAAGACAAATAAGCGGCACAGCAAATTGCCGGCCAAGAAGAAGATCAGCCAGATCACTGAGCAAGACATGCTGCTTGATCTTATGGGAGGTGATTCAACAATGCCTGCTGTCGACACAAGTGCGACAATGAATGGCACACAGCACAACGCAGACTTGCTGGCCGACATTATGGGCGGAGGCGCCGTGACATCACCAGTCTCTTCCGCAAGCCCAGTCGCCAACGGCGCACCGAAGCAGAGCAACATGAACTCCATAATGGATCTCTTCGACTCTCAACCATCCACCTCGTCACCGCCACCGCCGCCGCAGGCCGTCAGAAACGACATCATGGGTGGCTTTGGTGCTTCACCACCTCCTGCTGCACACGTGCAGCAACCACCAGCACACATTGCGTACAACAAGAATGACCTGCTAATCACTTTCGCTGTGCAAAGAAGCCCACAAGCGGTGCAAGTCATCGCGCGCTTCAAGAATCAGTCAAACTTCGAGAATTTCAATAATTTGAATCTGCAAGCGGCGGTGCCGAAGACGCAGAAATTGCAGCTTCAGGCTATCTCGACGGCGGACTTGGAGGGCGGGCAGGAAGCGACGCAGCAGATGAGGGTTACAAGTGTGCAGGGTGTAAGTCCATCTATCCTCTGTGTTGTGAAATCTTAATACTGACGCGACGTACAGCCACCGCCTCCAAGACTAAGATTAAGATTGAAGGTCATTTATGCGAAGGGAGGTGGCGCGACGATCACTGAGCAGGTCGATTGGAGCGAGCCGACGTAGCAAAGGCTTCCAAGATTGCATTGGGTTTAGCATTGGGCGTTCACGCTTGCAGAGGGTATCATGCCGTTCAGTAAAACAGCGTGGTCGCAGACGTGCGACTGTCAACAGCGCTGTGGTGGATATAGAAACAGTATGAAACGGTCTTGGTGACTCCCCTGATTACCAAGGCTTGGAAAATTCAATATTACCGCTCTAGCTCCGAGACCCGAATCTGATGTTACAGTTAGTGTACAGTGCCATCCCTCGCCGACCCCACGCTATGCATGCTCTCGCTCGAAGTGAATTCGTACTATTGCCTGCCCGTTGGCTCACACATCCAGCGGAACACCACCCATAGTGTACAGCCCACTACCCGGCGGCGGCGGACGCTCTGGCCCAAACACTGGCTTTGCCCGCTCCTGCGTCGCCTCCACTCCACCGACCTCCTCACCCAGACCAACCTGCGTCTCTCCACCCTCGGCACTCTTCCCGCCCTCCCTCGTCCCACCACTCTGCGCAGCCTGCGCACAGATGGCTAGCATGGCCCAGACGGTATAGACCGCATCATTGCCACCATTGTGCGCATGCCATGCCGAAATATCGAAATTGTACAAGACCTTTGGCAAGCTCGTCGGGTTGACGTCCCGCTTGTACGACTGGTACATGCGCGCCGTATCCATCGTATTGAGGAGATTTCCCCTATTGAGGACAGCGAAGCCGATGTCGTGGCAGTAGTCGATGTCTTGCTTTATATCATGGCCGAGTAAGATGAGGTTGCGCGGACCTTCCACCTTCTCCTCTTCCTGTTCATCCTCGTCATCGCTGTCTACTGTGCGAGGCTTAGCTGAGAATGGCGGGTGGAAGCAGGAAGTCAAGACTGAGGCAATGTTGTCTTTGCTGACGAATTCGGAGGTTCCAAACTCAAACTTGTCGGGACAGCCGTCCACCCACTTTTTGTTGACCATGTGAGTGCGCTCTGTGATACGGAAGTGGCGGGCGCGGATGTACTGGCGCCAGTTCTCGCCAAGTGGGCCGGGTGGCATGTGCTTGAGGTCGCGAGTGTCGAGGGTGGCAACACCCACTTCAGTCACAGCATGCGCACCCTCTTCGTAGGCTTCGCAATCAATGGCGATGAAGATCGGCTCCTGCTCGTGACTGAATGAAGTCGCGGATTCGAGGTTCAGCTTGGCGACAGCAGCGTCGAGCATCTCTTCGCTAGGTCTAAGCCCCAGGTAGCGTTGCGCATTGGCGATCAGCGTGCTGGTCTCGCCTCCACTGTGCCGGAAGAGCTCGTCGACACGATTGCTCTTTCTATTCTTCTTGTTGCTTTTCTTGTTCTTGCCGGCATCAATCGCGTCCTCCATCTGCTCGACGAAGGCCTTGTACGCTTCATCGTTCTGGATCGACGAGGAGATGGTGACATGGCCTGGAAATCGAAGATTGTTAACCCAGTGTTCGATCTGCCCTCGTTGAGTGGTGTGGCCCAGGAAGCGAGGCCTGAATTCATCGCTCAAAGGTCCGGTAGCGTTGAAGTCGTAAATCAGCTCGCTCTGAGACTTATCGTCGAGCTGGATCTTTGCATCGGGAAACTTCTCGTTGATCTCAGCGAGCAGTGCTTCGAGCTGCTGCTCTGGAACAAAGGCCGTAGGCTTTGATGTTGGGAAGTACCCGTTGAAAACATAGTACCTGTAATCAATTAGCATACATCTCACTCCACATATCTGGATCATTCGCTTCACTCACATGTCCCACTCACGATTGTAGATCTTGCCTTGGTCAAAGAAGGCCGAGGCAAGCGGCTGTCGCCACTCCTTCGACACATACTTGTACGGGAATTTCGTGATGGCCTGGAAAGGAGCAAATCTCATGCCTGCTGGTGCCGGCTCGCCGCATCGAGCATCGCATTGGCGTTGCGCCTCTGTCAGCTGAGGCGGCGGTGGTGGTTGCGCTTCTTGGCGCTCCATGGGCTGAGGAGGCGGAGGAGAGTCTTCCTGCTTCTGCTTCTGTTTCTGCTTCTGCTTTGGCTGAAGGTAGGTTGGTAACTCTTCCGGCGGATTGTCCGCGATGTATTGCTCTGCCGTTAATAACTCGTACTCAGCTGATGGTGATGGGGATGGCTCCTTCCTGGGCGGCAGATTCTGCTGACCGCCGATAAGGTTGATGAAGCGGTACAATGCTGGTGTAGCCATGGTGTGCTTCAATGGTCTATCTCCCGATAAGGTGTGTCTGTCAGTGACCAAGGATGCAAGACAAAGAGTGCTTTTAATCATGAGTGAGACACTTGGACCACTTCAACATGCAGGTCGAACGTGCATGCAACTTCTAGCAGATGAAGGCACTATCTGACATTTGAAGAATGTGATGAGATTTGGTACATGTCCGCCTCCACGTGGTATCGGCTACAACTCATGGTCGGTTCGTGCCTTGCGCAAGCACGTACAGCATCGGACTTATATTCATTCAAGCAGTCAGAGGACTACAGACATTCTGATGACGGGACAAGATATCGAAACAGGAAGGCACGTGTCCCATGTGAGATCCAAAGTCAATGCCTATCGATAGCATCGCGTCATCTGAAACGGGGCCCCTCGGTGGAGCCTCATCCATGCAGACTATTTATCAGTCACGTACACGATGCCATAGCCTATAATGCGCCTCAAGCTCTTTCTACGACTACGCTTCACCCATCGATCAGCCACAGCAATAACTAGGACCTTCGCCCAGTCCCGATCCAGGTCATCAACCACAGTACGATCATTTGCAACGACCACGATGGTCCAAGGCCGAGACCCGTTCACGCCGGCCAAGCGAGTCGCAGGTCAGAGACAGGATGTATGGTCGATCGTCAATGAAGCGGCGGCAGCATACAACCAAGAGCATGGAGCGGGCAGCGTAGTGAACATGGGACAGGGTTTCTTTGGCTACAATCCACCGGACTTTGTATTGGATGCTGCGAGAGAGGCATTAGGCAAGGTGGAATGCAATCAATACTCCCCAACGAAGGTACGGATGTTCAGCTTGATGTGTGGCCTGTTGATTTGACAAGGATAATGAGGCTAATTACATCCAGTAGGGTCGGCCACGGCTGAAGAAAGCTCTTGCTGATGCATACTCCCCGTTCTTTGGACGTACGCTGAACCCTGACACCGAGGTGACAATCACAACTGGTGCCAATGAAGGCATGCTCTCAGCATTCATGGGTTTCCTCGAGCAGGGCGATGAGGTGATCGTATTTGAGCCGTTCTTCGACCAATACATCTCCAACATCGAGATGCCCGGTGGTAAGGTCGTCTACGTGCCATTGCAGCCACCAAAGGAAGGTGCAACCAAGACCACCTCTGCAGGCGACTGGACATTAGACATTAAGGCGTTGGAGTCCAAGATCACAAACCGAACCCGCATGATCGTCATCAATACTCCTCACAACCCTGTTGGAAAGGTCTTCAACAAGCAGGAGTTGCAAGCCATCGGCGACCTCTGTGTCAAGCACAACATCATCATCTTGTCCGACGAGGTCTACGATCGTCTCTATTACGTTCCGTTTACACGAATCGCGACACTCTCGCCAGAGATTGCCAAGCTTACCCTTACCGTCGGCAGCGGCGGCAAGAACTTCTACGCCACCGGCTGGCGAGTTGGCTGGTTGATTGGCCCAGAGCACCTCATCAAATACGTCTCAGCGGCACATACCAGGATATGCTACTCCTCCGTCTCACCTCTCCAGGAAGCGACAGCTGTTGCCTTCGAGCAAGCAGACGCCCACAACTTCTGGGACGATTCAAAGAAGGAAATGAAAGGCAAAGTCGATCGCTTTACGCAAGTGTTCGATGAGCTAGGTTTGCCATACTCTGAACCGGAAGGTGGCTACTTCGTCCTTGTCAACTTGGCGAAGGTCAAGCTTCCAGACGACTACCCATTCCCAGAGCATGTGGCAAGCCGGCCGCGCGACTTCAAGCTGAGCTGGTTCTTCATCAAGGAGCTCGGTATTGCAGCGATTCCTCCGACCGAGTTCTTCACGGACGAAAACGCGCACATTGTAGAGGACTGGCTGAGATTCGCTGTGTGCAAGCCAGATGATATTCTGGAGCAGGCGAAGGAGAGGTTGAGGGGTCTGAAGAAGTTTATACAGTAGGTGGTCGTCTGGAATAAAGTGCATTGTAGACTTGTAGGCGACCGTCCGATACAGATACACGCTGCTCTGACACTCAAAAGCATCATGCATTGGCGATCAAGGCATGATTCGAGCAAACACTGTAGATGTGGATAAATGATCTGCTTCATCTGCCAAATGTTACCCATAAGCAACAACTCTATTCTCGAATCCTGGCCGCGTTTATCTCCACCACCAGCTTCTGAAGCTGCTTCTGTAAGTCCACAGCCTCCTCATGATCATCACGCTTGATCCGCAGTTCCTTGAACCTCTCGACGAGCTCCGGCGAAGCAACTCTCGGCAGCAGCTCAGACACCTTCGTTAGCGCCTCGACCAGAAGAGCGTCCCAAGCAGGAGCGTGGTCGGTTTGAAGCTGCTGATCTATCCCAGTATGGGCGAGAGTCACCCAATAAGCCTCATTGAGGACCAGCCGATCGTTTTCAATCACATGCTTGTATCGCTTGGTGACATCAAGTGTCAGGTCAGCAGTCACGGTATTGATGACGTTCTGATCACCTTCGATGCAATCAAATGCGAAGTCGAACCAGACTTCGTTTGCGAATTCCTTCAGGCCGTGGATGGCGAAGATGGTGGCTGCTGTTAGGCATAGGCGCAGGAATGTGACGCGGATGTCTTCTCGTTCTTGTGATGACATGGCGTTGAGACACGGGACTTCAGCATGCTGCAGATCGATGCCGATCTATAGAGATTACTGTGTCTTCATTGCTTGCCCTCTGCATTGTTCCTAGAGGAGCAGCAAACAATTTGGCCGGAGATGACAACAGCTGCTGTATCATATGGCTCCCTCCTGCTAGCCTAGTCTGCGCTTTCTTGCCCTCTCATGGTGGTGGTCACTGGACACTTCAGATTCCGCTTTGCGCTTTCTTGCCACTGTCAGCGCTCTGGAGAAGGACAGCACCGGGTCATCGTCGTCCTCCTCCTCGTCTTCCGATATCTCCTCCAAGATGGTCCCCTGCTCCAGCTCCGCGAACAGACTTGGCTCCATATGCTTCTGGAACTCCGTAAGAACTGCTCTAACGACTCCGACAGCGTTGTCGATCTGGGCCTCGTCTTCCTCGAAGCGCGCTCGAGCCTTCCATGTCTCAAACCAGTCGAACCAGCGTTCTACCTCGCAATGCAGAACATTCTTCGCGTGGCGCATCACTGCATCACTGCTGTCACGCATCGAGCTGTCTCCTCCGATCAGTCGAGATGGTAAAGTAGCCTTGACAAGTTCGACATAGAACTCGCGACAACGCTTGAAGTTCATTGTCTCCGGCAAATGTCCAGGCAAGACTGGGAGCATGGTTGCTTCACCAAGAAACTTGATCTTGTCGTGCTCATAGTACTCGTCCTTGCAGACAAGGTCAGCGGCCATGTTGTGCTGCCAGCGTACTTCGTATTCGACGAAATGTTGTGGCACCTGCGTCTTCATTGCTGGGTTGCGGAGTATGAACACCAGCGGGGTCTCGAACTGATCAATTGGAACTGTCCTGCCTTGGAAGTCTGCCTCCCATCCGACCCATTGATAAGCAATGCGTTCGAATGCAGTGAGCCGCGACGGTTGTGCTTTGGGTGGTGGTGGAGGAGCGATCAGTCGCCCATTTGGTAGTGTCTCGGTAGGTGCTTGATCCTGAGGCTCCTCGACCTCCACCAAATCTCCTAGGGACTTCGCATCTTGCTTGATCCAATCCTGCAGCTTTTCCCAGTACCAGCTGGTCAAGCCATCAATTTGATCTCGCTTGTGCTTCAAGCACAAAGTATGCTTAGCTAGATTCCTAAACTCTTCTCTCCTGACATTGCCTGGAGCAATCGAGCACAGTCGTTCATATTCCTGTGCCACCGCTTTCGACTCATGGATTCTCGGCCGCTTGTTGCAACTAGTGCCGTTCTCATCGCACCACATGCACGGGTTTGGAACATCTTTGTCTGGAATTCGACCTTGCCAGAAGAGGTCCTGAGGTTTCCAGCCAGCCTCCCTGGGCTCTGCACTGGAGAATGGCATGCTGGTGCGAGTCTAAAACTTTGTCACGTCCTCTTGCCTCGTCGGTTAAGCGCGACTCCATACATAAGGGTGAGTTGAAAAGTCTGAGCACACGAATTGCCGGACCAGGAACAAAGAAGTCAGACATTGTCGCGATGCTTGTAGTCGATTCGCTTTTGTCGTTGCGAACTGCCACCTCCACGGGTGCCTTTGTCTACATTGCGGCTAGCCTGAGCCATTAGGCAGGGCACCTACCTGTGACCCTTAGTCTTATGAGAGTCTGGATACAAGCAACGGCCAAAGCACATGTAGCGAGAATGTCTCGCCAGACAAAGCATGCTTCGCAGTCATGTGTTGAGCACGTTCGAGACCATGAAATGCCGTTCGATCATTTCGTCAAAGCTTCCTTTCAGATAGGGCAATATTGATAGGCGCGGTCTAGCAATGCGCGCATTAAGCCAGAGCAGCTGTCAAGCCAATGTCAACTTCATGGATGAGCTCCACAGCTGGCCGCTACAACAGCTTACCTCATTGATCGGACTTAAGCTCTTGCGTGACGTTCACTGCACCCAAATCATGTTCAAAGATTCAACTTCTCTCAAGATCTCGAACTCGACGACCCCTCGGACCCTGCCGACCCAACCACGATGTCAGCGACAGGCCAGGTCAAAATCTGGAACCCAAGACATCACCCAAGTCAAGCACCCACGTACTCGCAGATAAGCGAAGTCCGCCTCTCGCCAACAACAAGACTTGTTTCATTCGCGGGCCAGAGAGCTACGGTCTCAGACTATGCCGACACACCCCCATCTTTGGGTGAGCAAACCCGTCTCGCTCTGGCAAACGTCGACAAATGCTTGCAGGCGGCCGGCGTCAGCAAAGACCATCTAACTTCCAATCGGCAGTACGTTGTCGGTCTGGCATCTTTGAGCTCAAAAGACTTCCAAGCAAGGGCGGATGCATTCATGGAATGGTGGTCATCGACACAAGGAGATGCCTTGCCGCCGCCAGACTCTTTGATCGGAGTCGATAGTCTGTTCAAGAGGAGCGTGCTCATTGAGGTTGAGGTTGCTTGTGTGGCGCCCCTCTAGCTTGTTCACGGAGTCTCTGGCAAGGATTCCTCGATGGAAGGATAAGAGGTGGCGTGAAGTCCACATGGCCTCTTGGCCATCTCTGCGCAAAAATGTATGTTTCGTCGTGTCGAAAAGCTCTTGCTCCGACTGGGTCTCGCGACATTTGCGTTCTGTCTTCACTGCTAGGAAGTGGCAGTGGCATTATCATGGAAGTCGTGGATCTGTCTTTTGCGCATCAGATTTCAATGATTGGTTCTCTTGAGCTTATTTTGGGTCCAATGAAGCGATCGCTGCATACCTCTGGTACACAACCGAGTAGCACATATTGTTAACAACCTTCGCCAATAGAGCACAATGCGTCTTGTGGAAGCAACTGGGTATAATTTCCTCCTTTTCTTAGCACATCCATCCGCTGTCCTTTCCATAACGCCGGCAACGAGATGCTACAAAGGCTGTTCATTCGTTCGCGATCAGAGCGTAGCCGCTGCTTGTCAGGAATGCCGCCACTCCCCAGATGCTTGCCCAGCCCATGGTGCCCACCGGTTCCGTACCTTCGACAGTCATGAGCACGCGCACAAAGGTGTTGACTACGGTGCATGCAATCAATACACCGGTCCTCTTCGCCAGAATCTCAGCCCGAGGCGAGAATCCATCTTCTCCGAATCCGAGATTGAAGGCGATTGTCTCCCAGATGGTAGCGGTCTCTGGGTCGAAGCGGACCTTATCCGGCTTCAGTGTTGGGTCTGTGAGTCCAGGGTTGGCACATGAGCCAATTGCCGGCTTGAACAAAAACTGAGCTGTGGCCCAACCGACTGGCAGGAGCAGAAAGACAAGATACTCCATCCTGGCTGCGTGCGCTCGCTCCATGCTCAGCTTGTCCGTGTTGATAGAGTGTGTTATCAGGTAGGATGGCAGCCATGAGTACAGGCTGAAGTACAGCGTGACGGCATAGATTGCAGAGCCGAAAATGGCCGTCAAGGTGGTAATCTGCCAGTCTTGCGCAACTTGTTGATTCGGCTGCTTTCCAGGCGCGTGCGCGTGGATGTTGGACCTCAGCAAAGCGAATGGGACTGCAAGACTGACGACATCGATGGCGAGCGAAATCAGAACAGCCGACGCGTCGATATTGTAGAAGGTGAAGACGAGCGAGTGGTAGGGCAGATTGCTCAACAAAGAAAGACCTGCCAAGTCATACCCTAGGACGACTATCAGCACGCGACCTGATCACTGCGCGTCGCACTATCGTATTACTCACAATCGTATCCCGCACTCCACGCTGTCGCGATCTCCACCAACTTCCAGCCCACAAGGAAGAAGACTGAGTAGTCGTCCGTCGCAGGCCTGCTGATGGCGGCCAATTCGAAGCCTGACAACCCTCTGACAAGCGTGTAGAGCAGCGAACTGATCGCAAGGCTCAGAGTAGTCACGAGGATGAATCGCAATGATGAAGGTAATCGTGATGCTGACGGTACTTGTGGGAGGACTGCGGGTGCTTCTGGCGCGTCTGCCATGGCGCTCGAGGGGGAGAGGATGCCGTTCGGAGTCGCGACAGCTTGCGTCTTGATGTCGGTGCTGAATTGGCCGTCTCGTGGCATTGCTAGAAACGGTACGTGGGAGGACATTGCTTGTATTCGATGTGGTATCCAGATTTTGCCTGTGTTTACGTATTGTTGCTACGGAGGTGAAAGGAATGTCCGAGCTTCTAAAGATGACGTAACGTGATTTTGAAAGGACAAAGGCGACCACACACGCAGTCCTGATCTCCCATGGCCCCTAACTTCATGTTGTACCAGTGTGTATGTCGGTCTACCAATCATTGACTACTGATCATGATTTTAGATCTGTCAGTCGACCATTGACTGCTAGGCCATTATCATCACTCGAATAATTGCAACACGAACTTGCGCACGTCAATAACAGGTCAAGCACCATCATGAATTCTCTCGAGCCATGTAGTATCTTCAATCAAGGATAGATATCAGTTAAGCAGCTGACAGCTGGCCGAACGCATGAGGCCATTCAGTCAACCAGTGTGTCGATTATCGCTCAAGCAAATATTTCTTCTTCAGGCGTCAAACGGCCCTCAACCACTACTCGGGCGTCAGATCGCCGTCGAACATTCTTCATCGAACCTACCGCCTGATATGTCAACCGGTCCCGTGGCTGACTGACAGCTTACCCACTTGAACTCTACCGCTCATAGCCTGATCTCAGCAACTGATCGTCCCTCACGTCCAAGGTCAGGATCTCTGATACTGGCTCCACTTCCCTCACCTCCTCTTGCGGCATCTCCAAAGCCATCGCTTCCGTCCTACCATATGGCTTCGTGATCTGGCCGCGACAATAGAATCCTGGCTTCAACAGGATATCCTGAACCATGCGAAACTTCTCACGGCCATGGCACATGCTTAGAGCAGTTATCTGAGGAGCCATATCAAGATACTGCGATGCCCACTTCTGCATGGCGTTGGTGAGAAAAATTCGAGACGCAGCGTTGTCGCTGAGGTCGAGTCCAAAGTCTTCTTCGCCTTCGCCGGGGACTGTCAAGCTGCGAAATGTACGCAGTGCTGGTGCTGCAGCCAGTGCTCCAGCAAATGCTTTGACGTGTGACCTGATCTCTGTGCTGCAAAGATCGAGGTAGAAGCTTGGTGTATGCAGCGCTAGTTGCTCCAGGTTCTTGCACTGCGACAGGAAATCTTGCAGCTCATCGCAATCATAATGTACCGCGTCCTCTTCAGACCCCGCCGGCGGCGGATGCTCGAGGTACAATGTCTTCAGCGACCTGGCGTGGCTTCTAATAGACTCCAAGACCGGTATTGCAAAGTCATCGCCTCCGGTATCGATGACTAGGTTCTCGAGGCCACCGAAAGAGCTCAAGAAGTCGTCTATACCATCATCTACGCCATAAGTGGTGCTGGTCACCACTAGGCTACGCATATCTATGCGTGCAGGGCAGCCTGTAGGGCGGATCTTACGCAAAAGAGCCGCAGGATTGTCGCATCTCTGGAGAACAAGCGAGTGCACTCTGGACAGATCCACCGCAGCCGTAAGCTTAGAAGCTGCTAGATCGGACAACGGCACTTGCTGAAGGTGCAGTGTACGTAGCCTGTGCTGCTTCGGCTGAACAACATAGAGGACGTGACTGAACAGCGACTTGATGATGTTTTGACCCGCAGACGATCGATCCGACGCATCTATACTATTCAGGCCTACAGTCCGGCAGTACTCGCTCAGGCCAAAGCTGACCTCCAGGTGCAGCAGCGTCGAACGTAGATTTTCTATCATCTTCTGACCTACAGCTTCTGTGGTCTTGCAATGTACTTGTATATTGAGGCAAGTAACATTCGTAATAAGGAGTCGACCAGTCTCGACGGATCTGTAGTCGAATTGACTGTCAATCTGCAAAGCATCTATTAGTCTGGTCGATCTTGTTGACTGCTTGACGCACGTGTGCGGGTTGGTCGACTAGGTAGTTGATCGCCGGATCATGAGCTGGTAGCTGATCGACTTTTCGTGCGCCCTCATAAGCTTGACTTACTCTCATTGTGCGAAGGTGCCGTTGCCGCTGGTGAAATATCTCAAGGAGCTTCCGGTCAAGTCTCGTAGGGCAATCGAATGTAAATGTCAATAGCCGATCTCTTGGGAGCATGTTTGTCGACATGGAGAAGATCAAGTCGAGCTCTGTGGCTGGATCGTATCGAAAGTGCGCGCCTTTCGGCACAAGAGTAAGATGTCTGACATGCTGCAGACCTGCATTTTCCGGATTCAGAGCCGCGGCAAGTGGCAGCATATTGTCACTCTGCTGAATGACCAGATGGCGGTAAAAGGCAGGGATGGTGACTTCGTAGAGGCTCTTGCATGACCTGACCACGCTCCAGAGGTGGCTCCGTAGCTTGATGTAGCTGATGATGAGTGTGAGGACATCCTTTGGTAGATTGATGATGGATGCCATTTTGGTGTTGTATGAGCTGAGGCGAAGCCAAGTTGGTTGTTGTTACCTTATTAGTGAAAATGTCCAGAGCAGATCGGACCGCGAAGTTGTCGTTCGCGTGCTTCGCGCCTTCCATGTGAAAGTGGGGCCGTTAGATCAACGGGCTAAAATTGTCAACAGAATATAGCGTTAGGCATTACATAAGTATGTAAGTCGAGCCAACTCAAACTTAAGGTATCAATGTCAGCAGCCTGGCGCGCCAGGTGGGTGCAGGCGTCACACAGTCGTCATATTATACTTGGGCAGGCGCGAAGTTCGATCTGTCCAGCGATTTACCGCTTGTCAGCCGACTCAAATTGTCAACGAACCAAGTGTCAGCCGCTGAAGTATCAACTCAAGAAATGTTTCGACCGCCGCAGCCTGTCCTAAGATATAAAGGTGACTGAATGATGTCTCCTGCCTCCAGCAAACCTCTGCTCAACGACTAGGTACAGCACAGTCAATGCTACACCATGCGCTTTCAAAGGGCCGCTGCACGTTTTCCTGTGTTCTGGATACCTCAACTGCTTGTGCGAAGTTTGCTGAAGCCCGACCTCATAGAGAAGCAATTCTCGACCCTTCTCGTTCAGCTCTAGAAGACCAATATTTGTCCCGCCAGCTTTCATGCTGAGCATGTGCATAATGTCGTCTTGATCGGCATTTCTGTGAGCACTCAACGCAGCACAATCGCACTAAGCCCTTGCCACCATGTCCACGACCATCCCGCCGCCTGGAACTCCAGAGGCTCAAACAAAATTCATCACCCTTTGCTTGACCGCCATAGCCTTGTGCTACCATTACCAAGACAGGCGACGTGCCGAGAACGTTACCAAGCACATGTTGGATCAGTGGACCTATAGCCCTACACTCATGAACACGGCCAAAAGCCAGGTGCAAATTTCCACCACGAGCACTATTTCGTACGAGGGAGGAGGTGGCGCGAAACTCGTTCTTGTTCAGCGCACTCAGGTCGACTGGGCTGATCCAACCTCGGAGGACGATGCTCCGGCGACCCGTGCACAGCCGGCGGACTTGAGTGATTGGAAGGATGAAGCTAGGGGGATCCTGGAAAAGGCTGAGATGGCCCTGGAGACTATTGACCACCGCAGGGTAGCACGGTTCAGACAGCTGCTGGAGAGATGGTTTGCACGTCCAAGTGATTAATTGGTCGCTCAAGGGTGGGATATGGTAGCTCGCGCTACTGGAGACGGAGGCCAAGAAGATAGCGGCCAGTGTAGGTGTGGTTCGACACCAGAGTTGTAAATAAAACAAGATGCGAAGCGTTTGAACGTCGAGAAGGCCAGATAGAGCCCAAGCGCCATCAGTGTTCCAACATCGCCACCGCTCTCATGGGTCCACCACTTCCATCCCTGATCTTTAAGGGAAACCCGATAAATGTGAATCTTCCCTTTCCGATCATCTTATCCAAATTATCCAGACCTTCAATATGCGTAATGCCACGTTCGCCACACGCATTATGCGCCTGAAAGTTCGGCTCGCCCTCAGGTGCCGGACTGATAGCTTCCACCCCGAAGATCTTACAACCCTTATCGGCCAACCAGTACACGGCTTCAAGCCCTAGTCCAGGAAATTCATGCTGCCATCTCGGATCATCGAAAGGCACTCGCTTATTGAAAGCCATATAGAGGAGCACTGTGTCTCCCTCTCTGATCTCCTGTCCAGAAGCCTCAAGCGCCATCTCCATGTCTTTGACATTGGCGCTCTGCTTCAGCTCGAGGAACGACAGGTCAAGGCAGATGGCTTCTGTATAGAAGTCCTCGATAGGCATCTGGTCGATTGACAGAGCACCAGGAGTGGGATCGAAATGCTTGGGTGCGTCGACATGAGTGCCAGCATGATCGCTCATGCTGATTGCATATGAGGCTGAGCGGAGGACGGTCTTGCCGGCCTGCTTGGGTTGATGAGTGTCCCATGGAGTAATGCAGACGGGCGGGTGAAATGGATGAGCTGGTGACCGGTGATAGAGCTCTCGGCTCAGGTCAACCAATTTGGGTTTCTTCTTCGTTGGTGGAGATGTGGCAAGACATCGAATGAGTGGTGTGAGATGGGGACCCGTGCGTCTGCCAGATAGCCCAGGAGGTCCAGGAGGCTGACGAGATTGACATCTGAGTGAGCGACTCATAGATTGCAAGATGCGGGTGGTTGACATCTCAGAGTCTAGTTGGTCGTCTGCCGTATTGATTATCCCGTTGATGCTGATTCCGTGAGATGCTGATGGTCGGGAATGCTGATGCTGAATCTGGTGGTTCGAAGATTGATGATGCTGATGGCCGGTTCAGATCAAGCAACAGATATATCAGAGCATGTCCGCCTGACGTGGTGGACGATAAGACAGATAGACAGCTCGTGCATGGAAGTGGAGCTCGGTAATGCGGCACTAATCGCATCTGGAAGGAACGTAGCCGATCGCTCCTTTGCTTTGCGTGAGAAGCGCATAGAGTCTGCATGCTGGACCTGTTTCTCACGGAGTCCGGTCAGAGCGGATGCGCCAGGGAGACGGCTGCACAACGAAAAGGCATTTCTCAAGGACTATATGTACACGCCGACTTATGCACTACAATTGAAGCAACCGACCCAAGTAGCTGCTCGCGTGCCTGCCTGCCGTACAATACGCCCGCTATGCTTTACAAAGACAAAGTCATCCTTGCTCCAAGCTGGCTCTAGATCATCTTACGGGAGTCTGTTCGCGTCAAGCCGCATGTGGCCATCCGCGACTCGCCCACATGCATGCCCACATGCGCAACAACTTTCCTTATTGTACAGAGTGAAGATCGAAGTAATACAGGGGTCGAGTCGATTAGAATGGAGGCGAGGCCGGAATGACCTTGTCTTGTTGCTCCATGAGCTCTTCGCCAGATGCTTCGATGGATACAGCGAGACCAAGCTTAGCGGAGTTCTGCGAATTGTGTCAGCACTTAGCCCTGCAGTTCAGCTTCATGACTACTGCTTACCTTGACATGGTCCAGCTCGCCCGCGAAGGTGACGCGGACTGGTGGGGCAATGACCTTGTCTAGCAAACATCCGATCTTGCCCTGGCTGTCCACCTGCGCTCGGAAAATGCTCCTGCTGAACTCGTACTTCGCGCCGAGGGTTGCCGTGCCTTCTCTTCTTGGGCCACCCATCATCGCGTTTGCACCACTCAGGCCTGCAAATTGCAAGTTGACATCGACACCCGTCTCCACCTTGTCCGTCAACCTGCGCCAGTAGCTGCCTTGTAGACCGCCCTGCGCAAGCACCTGAAGCGAGCCAATCCAGTCGTCGCCCTTATACCTTGCCGCGTAGCTCAATGCCGCCTCAGGCCCCAGACCACCACCAGGCCTCTGCAGCACGCCCTCCAGACCCAGCGCGAGTCTCGGCGTCACACTCTGCAAGTAGGATCCAATGAACATGCCTGTCAAGCCTCCCTCAAGCAAGCTAGGGTTGATGCTTTTCAATTGAGCAGTGAAGTCATCGCCAGTGTAGTCCTGTTCGAGAGAGACCTGCGCGCCGCCGGGGGACATGCCGCCCGCTGGCTGGATCTGTACGCTGTTCTTCAGGCTGAAGCGAGAGCCAAGGCGAGCATTGAAGCGGCCAGAGAAGGAGGAATCGGAATCGAGCTGGGCCTGGCAGAGGATCTACAGAAGCACGTCAGATTACTGCATTACGGTGTTTAGATGGAGCACAACTTACGTTGTTCGTTCCATACAGAGCCAGAAATGTGTACGGCGACAGCATCTGGCTACCCTGCGAGAAAGCATGGCTGATTTGAAACAGAGGGTAGATGGAAAAGCTCTTGTTCAGCTCTGCCCGCAGTCCGCTGAACGTCTGGTTGGTGAGGAAGACCTGTCTTTGGGTCTCCGCCGCGATGTTGTCCACTGTCCCCGGGTTCTTGAGCCCAAGCGCCGCTCGTTTATCTTGGAAGGCATTGTATGTGTCTAATATCGTATCGAAGACGGCGTTTGTGCGCACGGGTTGTTGTGAAGGAGGCTTCACTACATCGATGGGTGGAGGAGGGATTGTGCCGGGTGTGATGGGCATGGCGCCCTTTTCTAATGGCGGCGCGGCCATGATAGATGTGCTGTGCGGATTGTGGCTGAATGAGCGAGATGCTGATCCCTGAGCGACCGTACGACCGCGGCGATGAGATGATTGACTCCTAGCTGTACTTTGGTTGTGATGATCGCGTGTTCATGCCTTGACAGCTTCATTTTTATCCGGCTTACAGCATAATGCTAGCGCCTGGTCCGTGCGCGCTTCAGCACCGGAGAAGTCGCGATTCAAGATCACTGCATCTTCCTTGATCATATCGCCTTCCCCCATCTACAGTAAAGGCGACTGCGGAAGTTATACAGTACATCACAAGAGGAGTGCCTTCGTCATATCCTGTAACAATTGATCTTGATTTACTAGACGACTGCGCATGAGTGGCTTATCAGTCTCCAAATCCGCCTGCCTTCGACGCAATCCACAGTATCAGCGGCCTATATTCGGCCTGCATCTGCACACAAATTCGAAGAAGTTCCATTTGCTACGAGTTCAGCCATATTTCAGAGCAGCAGTACACACGACAAGAAGTCTGCACAAAGGCTCACCTGTGGCGAATACAACGTTTGCACCTGCGAGACCAAGGGACAATCCACCAAAGGAACCAGCACTTACAGCCGCACAGGGTACAGATCCTATTCTCGCCGGCCTTTGGGCCATTCCTAAAGCTCCAGGCATATATCGACTGGCCTGCTCTTCAAGATGGACACGCTCCTGACGGCCGACTTGGCAGCAAGCTCTGGGAGCTTCCGCCGCCGATCAAGCACATATGTCGACGCGATCCATGATCTTCCAGCGAAAGAGTCTATGGCGCCAGCACAGCTCTATTCCACAGAGTCAGGGCGCCTATTTCATTCAGGTCGAATCGTCATTGCTACCTGTGGCCTCCCGGCACGTGGTAAGACGCACATCAGTGTCGCCTTAGCTCGGTACCTTCGCTGGCTTGGAGTCAAGACGCATATATTTCACCTGGGAGATTATCGCCGATCGTTCGTTGATGACCACGTCCCCGAGGACTATTTCCATGTCGATGCTTCCGCGTCATCTGTCTTACTCAGGAACAAGATATTGAAGAAGTGCCGCGAGGACATTTTGCATTTCTTGAACAACGAGAATGGACAGATAGCTATCTATGATGCCGTCAATCCGCTCGCCACCGGACGTAGAGCTCTTGCAAAGGAATTCGAGAAACACAACATCCAGACTCTTTTCATTGAATCGCAGTGCACAGACGAGCGCATTATTCAAGAAAATGTCCGCAATGTCAAAATCAGCTCTCCAGACTACAAGGGTTGGAATGCCGAAGATGCGGTCAAGGACTATCTGGACCGGATCAACTCGCGCATACCGCATTTTGAGACGATGGAGGAGAAGGACTTGCACTACGTCAAAATGGTCAACGCAGGCGAGCGCGTCATTGTCAACAATTGCGCATTTGGCTATTTGAGCCAGCGTATTGTTTTCTATCTGCTCAACCTGCACATCAAGAGCCGACAAACGTACTTTTGTCGTGCTGGAACGACCAGAGATGAGGACAGTTTCAAGAGTGATGCGAGCCTGTCTCCGGAGGGCGAGGACTACGCTAAGAAGATGTCCGACACGCTTCTGGCGCATCGTGAGAAGGAGCGCCAAAACCTGATCAAACAAGGTGCACCAGAATCTACTGCTCTCAAACCCTTGACGATTTGGACGTCGACCCGTAGACGGACGGTTGAGACGAGCGAGTATCTCGCTTCACTAGGCTACAGAGTCAGGCAGAGAAGTCAGATGTCGCAGCTGAATCCTGGAGTATGCGAGAAGTTGAGCGAGAAGAAGATACGACAGAACTTCCCAGAAGAAGTGGCGAAGCATGAACAGGATCCTTACCATCATCGATATCCCAGGGCTGAGAGCTATCATGATTTGGCTGTCAGGCTTGAACCGATCATTCTGGAGTTGGAGAGGGAGCAGAATGACCTTCTCATCATCGCCCACGAGTCCGTGCTGCGAGTGCTCTACGGGTACTTGATGGCTTGCTCGGCCACTGACATTCCCAATCTTTCCTTTCCGAGGGATGAGATTATCGAGTAGGCTATACTATCAAACTCGTTCTGAAGAGTGAGACGCTTACACGTACTGCAGGATCATTCCAGCTTCCTATACCAACCGCGCCCAGCGTATTCACATCGACGGACTACCGCCCAAGCTCGTCCCAGGCTCGCCAGAAGACATCTCCATCCCAGTCCCTCCTAGCAACATGCCCAGTGGCGCTGCCAGCCCACTGTCTGGCATGGGAACGCCTCGACAGTCTGGGTCGGGCGATCAAACACCAGCACAACAGGACAGTGCATCCCAGCAGCTGCCACTAAGGAAGCCTGGAGCATACGGAACAGGTTTGAGCGACGAGAAGCCCCCAACGAATCTGGAGGTACCAAAGTAGATTTCCATCTTCATTGGTCCTACATTTGTTATCGAGTGTAGCTGCTCGATTGTGCTAGTACTTCGAACAACAGTGTCGAACGAAGAAATCCAGGGTGTTCCAATCTATCAGATGTTCGTCCTGACATTCTTGGTGTGTGACTCGGTAATGCCGGCTATTCAATGTTCAGCTGATCTCGAAGTGGGCCCAGCCGGGCATTCTCAACGACGCCCTTCACCGCTGACTGCATCCATACCGCTACTTGCGACATTCTCTGCGCTGCAGTCACCTTGTTCATTGTCCAACTGCGATTCCCAATTCACTCGAAACAAAAAAGAGGTCCCTGACACAACATCATGCTCACCGCACCAGCCACGTTGCTGGCTCCTCTCGCCCCTTCTTCGAATCGCATCCGCCTGTTGGAATTGCTTCAGCCCACCACGTTATCCTCCTGGCCAGTATGGGCGGCCTCTTGTTACTTGCAGTGCCAACAGCGCCGACGCGGAACCAGGTGTTTAGAACTCCCTGTGCAAGAGGAAGCCGCCTTGCTATGAGCATGGAACGACCTACTGTCCGCCTTTGGATGATGAAAGATATTCCCGGGCGACCTGATGAAGTGGTCAGGGTTGTTACAATGTTTATGCTCCAAACGATGCATTCACTCAGTCGGTCAGTCCTTCCAACAATCATTCACGTTTCACGCATTTAGATTCCGCTATCAAGTCAACAATCTAGTTTGATGTTATTCCCAAGACACGAGTCAAGATAATCGTGCCTGATTCCACATATCATCACTGACGGTGATCTCAGCCCTGACTTGGCCATCAGTCAGTCACGTAGTCAAATTCAGCTCGACTGACGGTTGACCTGATCGAAGGTACTTTCACGCACTCAGTCGTTACCGCGGCGGAGATGATCACGGATTCGACCGACTCGTGAGTATACAGCCTTGCGCACTTTCAGTCATAAGGTAGTGGCCGAGTCTTTGACGTTGCAGGTGATGCTGGTGAAACACTCGCCCGCGGCGCAGCGCGTTGCTAGGTCGACCAGCGTTGTGACGACGATCTGACACTCGCCAAAGCGTATTCTTTCCTGCAGGCACAAAGTGTTGCAAGGCTACAATGCTGTTCTGTTGGCATGCTTCGAACCCGTGATGAGACACCACCGACCAACATGAAGACAGTCAAGAGAATCCTCCACGGTCACAAGACAGGGGACTCGCCACAGACCGTCTTCGATGACCAGAGCGTTTGCCCAATCTTCGCTCGCTTCCCACGAGAGATCCGCAACATCATATGGGACTATGCCTTGAGCCTGCCGGACAACAGCAGAACAGTCCATTTCCATATCTACAACAATGTTTACGACTGCTGCACTTACACAGGCAGCAGCACCGGAACTCCGCCCGCACGAGAGCGGACTCGTGCTACCGGTCTGCTGCGGACCTGCAAGGCTATACACGAGGAGGCAGTGCCATTACTGTACCGGCAGGTGCGATTCGAGCTTGTGCTGTTCAGCGGCCGTGTTAGACCTGACAAGTGCTACGAGACTCTCGGCATAAACGAGCAGTTCTGGCGTCAATGCAAAATGGGCAAGATCAAGAGCTGCTCCACCTTTGCGCTGATGAAGGACGTCACCATTATCTTGCAGCCGACGCTGTATCTCGACTCGCGACAGTACGAGAAACGCATTGCATCACTCCTGAGGGCGCTGAACTTCGGGCAAGACATATCGAAGCTCTGTCTGAATGTCAACATTCCCGGCACGATCGCCGACGACACCACCGCAGAGCGATGGGCAGAAAGCGTAGTGCAAGCTTTCATGCCTCTTGCTCAATACCACAGCCCACAAGTCGCGGCCCTCAGGGACTCGCAGCCCACGCAACTGAGCATCTCCGCCAATACGCTGGACGAGATCAAATACCCACGAACCCGCGCCGGCATCGAGGACCTCCAGTCCGCCCTAAGCATTTCCGAAATCGTCGTCTACAACCCTGCGGCCATGTTTCTCGACCCTCAGCAGAAGCAAGGCAATGAGTGTCTCTTACATCAGCATTACCACAGCTGCTGGTTCAGATCGCCACGTCCTGCACAGCCAGTAGCGCCAGTGTCGCAGCCTCCGCCCTCGGAACCCAATCGCATAGTCCTGTATGTTGTACACGGCATTGTCTGGACGTCGTTCTGGCTCGCAGTCCCGGTGTTGCTGCCGGTGCTGGGAGTGGGCAAAATGGCTGAAAGTGCGATCAAGGGAGTGCGGAGGCGTCGTCGGGAAGGCGAGAGCTGGAGAATGCGAATGCTCGCAAAGTGAGGACTAAGCGTTTGACGAAGGGCCGAGTGTCAAAGGCTGAAACGCTGCTCATACATGGGGAGCAATCCTGACTGGGCGATTCCACCGGGCAGCTGCTCAAGTGAACGTGCGGGTATGTGGCAAGCGGGGAAAGATGCGGTGCAGGGGCGGATTCATGTAGTCTGATCATATTGCAATGCTACCCAAGTGCTCATCTCTGCATAACGCCCGTGTCATGCCTTACACATGAAATATGAACACAACCAGAGCTGAATGCCGTCCTGATGTCGCTCTACTGGAGCGGAAACTGTATTCAGCCATGCTGATTCTCTCTTCTTCCTGACCCAAAGACCCTCCCGAACCTATGCCCAATCCTAACGCCGTCAACAGTGGATATCATTTCAAGTATCAACAGATCGCCTCATCCCATCTAGAAGTCCTCGTCAAAGGCGAAGTCGCCGTTCATGACTGGCGCCGCGGCGACGGCTGCACCACCAGCCTCAGCAGCCTTCTTGGCAGATTGCTTCTGCGACTTCTCAATGACACCAGCCTTTTGGTAGTCACCGACGCGCTTCTCGAAGAAGTTGGTCTTGCCAGCCAGCGAGATGTTCTCCATAAAGTCGAAGGGGTTGGTGGCGTTGTAGTACTTGCTGTTGCCAAGGGCCAGCAGCAGACGGTCGGCGACAAACTCGATGTACTGGCACATAAGGTTGGCGTTCATACCAAGGAGTGCGACGGGCAGAGCATCCGTCAAGAACTCCTGCTCAATGCCGACAGCCTCGACAATGATCTTCTCAACGACCTCCTTGGATGGCTTGTTGCGCAGGTGGGAGAAGAGCAGGCAGGCAAAGTCGGTGTGCATGCCCTCGTCACGGGAGATGAGCTCGTTGGAGAAGGTAAGACCAGCCATTAGACCCCGCTTCTTCAGCCAGAAAATGGAGGCGAAGGAGCCAGAGAAGAAGATACCTTCGACGGCAGCGAAAGCAATGAGACGCATCGCGAAGCTCGAGTTCTTGTCGCTGATCCATCGCAGTGCCCAGTCGGCCTTCTTACGGATGCAGGGGATGTTGTCAATGGCGTTGAAGAGGTATGTCCGTTGCTTGGGCTCGCTGATGTAGGTGTCGATGAGGAGGGAGTAGGTCTCCGAGTGGATGTTCTCCATCATGATCTGGAAGCCGTAGAAGCATCGTGCTTCTGGTATTTGAACCTCAGCAGAGAAGCGCTCGACGAGGTTCTCGTTGACGATGCCATCTGATGCAGCGAAGAAAGCCAGGACGTGGGAGATGAAGAAGCGCTCGTCATCGTTCAGTCTCTTGTTCCAGTCGTGAAGGTCTTTCGACAGGTCGATCTCTTCAGCGGTCCAGAACGATGCCTCAGCCTTCTTGTACATTTGCCATATCTGCGCCACGCGTCAGTACACGGTACGCATGTAGAGATATCGAGTCCCAGCAGCCACTATACGCGCTTTGTCGCGTTGGTGTCGCGTGTCGCGACCTGATGGGTCTCGTTGCCAAATCAGAGACGACTTACCTCGTGGTACTTGATTGGGAAGAGAACGAAGCGCTGCGGGTTCTCCTGTAGTATTGGCTCGGATGCCTCGTCCTCCTTGATGCCCGGCGCAACTGATGGTGCCTTCTCTTCTTCAGCCTCGTCAGGCAGCTCTGGGATGCCCTTGATTGGGACGGCGACCTCGTCGGACTCGTATCGCGTGTCGATGTTCTCCTTGTCTGCCTCAGACTGAATGTTGAGCTTCTTCACTGGCGACTCCATCTTGAGGCTCTCGAGTGCAGATGCAGCCTGGCTGGACGTGTCAGTAATGTTTCTCTTTGAAGTTCGTGGCGACGACGTCATTGGCGAACCTTCTTTGAGGGTGTAGTCTGGACGCTCATTGTTGCTGTGTAGTATGGTATGCTGAAAAAAAGTCTTGACAAGCCGTATTGCAATGAGGATTGAGCGTGAAGACGAAAGAGTCTGGATGTCGACGCGAGAATGGAAGTAGAGTCGCGAGAAAGCTAAATAGGCATGCGGATCGCGTGAAAAGAGCGCGCTAAGTCGCGTAAACCCTGCTCCTAGAGAAGGCTGGTAAACAATAATGCACGGATCGTCTCCTGCGACATCGCACGACTTCACCTTGGCTTATGATTCATTACGCAACCGACAGTACTGGCGCGAAATGGTTGCGGATGGGCTTGTTGGTTGCATCAGATCGCGAAATACGACGCGCTCCTCAGTCGTCACATCGACCCTATAAGTCAATCAACCTCTCAAGCCATTGACGAGCTGACAGGCTGATGAAGAGGACTGATCCCAGCAGTTGACTGTGTGGGCGACACGATTGACGCCTCAAAACTACTGATCTGACGCATCACGAGTTGACTGCTTGACGGATTTCTGCTGATGGTCAAAAACGGCCCTCCATCGGTGGGCAGGTTGGTCGTCGCTTGGCATCACTGGGAACGCGTCATGCCAATGATGGCGCTCATGAGAGAAGTACATGTCCATGTCCATGTCCATGAGCGTACAGAGCGTAATACTGTGATAGCATACAACGCCAAAAAGTGGACGAAGGGTCATTCGACAATACAAAAAACTCGGTATTAGAGACGAGGATTGGCAGGTAGAATTTGTTTCCACAATTTGTATATCTACATCCTTTGGTGCACGAAGGCAATAGTCGAAGTATCCTTGTCCTCTCGCGAAACCACACGGCCGCCAATGCAATCTCACTACCTATACCGCTCGCTCTCCTTCCTCTTGTACGGCAATGGCTCGATCCTCTTCCTCTTAAACTCCACATCCGCTCCGGGCACACCGGCCCTCTCCATTACATCTGCTGTATGCTCGTCCCATCTCGTCCTGAACAGGTCCACACCAACCGGCTTAAGCATGTACCTGTCCACGAAACTCCTGAGCACGAAGCCGTCGCGCTTTGCGTACCTCTCCTGACCTTTGACCTGTGCGATATCAATAGTCTGGTATTGGCCAGCCGCCTCAGGGTGCGCTGCCTGCTCGAGAACGAAGATGCTCATGCGCTGGTACGGGATGCCCTTCTGCGAGTAGGCCGGGTGCCAAGGTATTATGATCTGCTTTTCCAGATCCAGCTTGCTCAAACGTGCGAGCGTATCGGTGGGAGAGATCGAAATGTTGGAGGCAAGGAAATGACATCGGTATGTGTACCCGTCACGCTCCACGTCCGGAACGTCAGGATTGACCACTGCAATCGTGTACAGCTTTTCGCCCTTCTCGTACGGCTGGATGAACAGGTTCGGTGCCTTCTCTGAAATGTGTGAGTCCACAAAGTCACCATGCTCGACGTGCTTGTCGTTCCACGCCAACCGTGTAGACACAATCGGGTCAATCACAGGTAGTACGTCTGGCACAACTTTCATCTGCTCGATACGCTGCATCAACAGTTTGCGGGGGTAGTCGCGCCATTTCTTGTTGGCGAGATGACGGTAAATGGGTTTGTTCATATCTCCTATCCTCGGATCAGCACACCCTGTTTCGAGCCGTGAGCGGTACGATAGCTCACCCTTCCCATCCTCAAATCTCTTCTTTACGATTGGGTCATTGATGTCCGCCTGGATCTTCAGCTCCTCCAGAGTCCTTCGCATACTCTTCAGTCGATGCTCCTTGTGCGCTTCATCCTGTGGTGCGACAGTGGTAGCCTGCAGCCTCTCAATGCGTGCTCTCTGCTTCTGAATCTGGGCCAATTTCTCGTTCCTGTCTTCCTGTAGAAATGCTCGTGCTTCCTGAAAGCATTGGTATGGAAGCTGTGAGAACGGAATATTGCTAGTAGTTGCGATGGCTGCTCTTCGTCTTCGTGAGCCAATTGGAGTTACGCCTTGTTCCTGCATCAATCTCCTCTCCTTTGCTGGCGTTGACACCGCCGCAGGATTCAGCTTGTGCTTCGAAGGCTCCTCAGGGGCAGGAGGTGGTGGCTCTGATGGTGAAGTTTGCTGCGTTTCGGTCTCGAGGCAAGATGGGGCCGTGGAGGAGAAGCTGCGGATGGCAAGTGGTATTCTCTCGTGGCGCGTACATCGCAGACATTGCGCCAATGGCCGCGCGCTACGTTCTATCGCCATGATGGCAATCCTAATGCCAGGGAGTAGTCAAGATGGTTGGTCGCGTGCAGCGCTGAGGTGCCGAGCTTTTTGCGGAGATCGATCTCTCCCCCGAACCTTGCATTGACGACGACCATCCTTCCCTACGCATACCAATACATCTCAGTAGCAGTCATGGCATCCAAGCGAGTCACCGCGCCGGCCAGACACCTGTTCAATGGCTTCAAACAAGTACAGCGACCCGTACAACACCGCTGCATGGCCACCGAGGCTCCGCTACCTAACGCTACGCTTTCGCAAAGCTACATTAATGCCAACCTCGAATCTACGCCGACTGAACCGATACTGAAGGATGAAGTCAATGTCCCGCCTCCGACACCCTCATCAGGCATCTCTGCACAACCACATGCATATGCAACACCGCAGAATCCATTCCTGACAACGGCAACATGCACAACCCACACCTTTCCATCCTTCGAACCAACCACCTTCGTGCAGTATCCATCTACCCACCTTCTGCTGCCTCTACGAAAAGACATACTTCACAAAGCCGTCGTCTATGAAGGTGACATGACGCGGCAAGGAACTGCGAACACAAAATGGCGTTCCGAGGTCCATGGCTCAAACCGCAAAGTACGACCACAGAAAGGCACTGGATCTGCAAGATTAGGAGATAAGAAGTCTCCAATGTTGAGAGGAGGCGGTGTGGCATTCGGTCCTAAGCCACGAGATTTCAGCACGAAGCTACCAAAGAAAATCTATGATCTGGCCTGGCGGACTGCTCTGAGCTATCGATACCGCAAAGGCGAGCTTATCCTCCTTGAAGATGAGGCAGAACTTCAAGGCATACACGAGCACTCATCCGAGCGATATGTCCGTGATCTGCTTCGTCACAACCACTTTGGGCACCCGGACGGCAGGACACTCTTCGTCACGCTGGAGCGACGAGAGCAGTTCTTCTCGGCGCTGGAGGCTGACAAGATGGGACGGGAGGCACGGGCTCTAGATGTGCTCGATGTGGATGTCAAAGACCTGCTCGAGTTGGGAAGGGTGGTGATGGAGCGGCCGGCGTTGGAGTGGTTGCTCAGTCAGCACGAGAGTGATCTGAAGCCTGACCAGACGTTGAGCAATTGGGGGCACATGATGTTGAGGAGATATAAAGAGGCTGCGGCGGCACATTCGAAAGCTGCTGATGCGTCTGCATAAGTCTCACGTATACCACTTAGTGTGTACTATCCACCATACCGCCAGTATGGCTTACTGCTGTGATATGCAAGCCTCCTTGTGATGAATTCGCTACTTGGCAGACTGGGATCGTCGCAGGCATGAGCTTCTTGGGCACCAGCCCACCCGCTGAGAGCCTTGATATCTGCTGCGAGGCTGCGAATCCTCTCGTGATTGTGGGCAAAACTTCCAAGTCGAAAAAATGCGTCAAGCCATCCTTCATCCACCATGTAATGTAGATACAAACACGATCTCGTCGTTCGGCTGCACTTCGTACTTGTCCTCGCCTTCGAGCTCCCAATCCGCATCATTGATCAGGACCAGGACACCTGGCCTCCTAATAGACCACTCATCGTATCAGCAGCCTCCCGTTAGCGAGTCAGGTCGAAACACGGGCTTACACCGAATCGTCAAGCACGAACATGTCTTTTCGCGGATCCCTCATCAGATTGTCGCAAAGCCATTTGATGAGAAAAGATATATTTGCTGCTTGACCTTCCGGCGAGGTAGCAGGAAGCTCGATCTTATGGCTTCGTTTGTTGGAGAAGAGGAGTTCAAGGCCACCGCTGTGAGCATGATTTTGGTTAGTTCGTGCTTATTTGCGTTACTGCCTTTTTAGGTGTGAGGGAGGAAGGGAAGGAGCATACGTGAGTTCAACTTTCAGCGGGATTGTTTGAGTCTGTTCGGACATTGCTCTTATTCCCAATGATCGTCCAAATCAATTGACTCCCCCTGGCCTATCGTATATTGATATACTGGAGAAGGTTGTCCACATCGACTTTGCTTGTGTTGCTTTTCCACTTTACCGAAATAGGCTAGCCCGGGTTTCGCGACATATCAATTTTGCGACTCACCTTCCATCTCCCATAGCATGTTACCCGACGATGAAACTGACAGATCATCAGGCTAATTGCAGCCTAGATTACATCGCTGCGGGAGGCAACCGCCATCCGTCGGCTGCAGACTGGGGCCCGAATCTCGACAGAAATGGTGTGCTTGCCTTTGGTTCTGGCAATAACGTTGCGCTCTGGACGCCTGTGGATGATCGGCAGAACGGTGTGTTTGCATTGTTAGCTGGTCATACGGATCACGTTAATGCTGTGAAAGTAACAACAATCTCGGGTACCCCTGCCATCATATCCGGGGCTTCAGACAAATCAATCAGACTTTGGATACCGAAGGACGTAGCTGTAGGAAAAGAATGCCATGATGGATGGCAGCAGCAATGGTGTATAGAGAGTGCGCATGCAGGAAGCATCAACACAATTGCGATTGACGCTGCTGCATCGACTTTCGTTACTGGCGCAGCGGATGGGACTGTGAAAATGTGGCATATGGTGTCTGAAGGTCCACCGGAATGCGTGCAGACGATCGCATTAAAGCCGAAGTACTTGCCACTCGCGATCGCAACTAGATTTCGCGATGATGGAACGTCTATTCTTGCTGTTGCTGGGACGTCATCATCGATCCAACTATTCGGACAGAATGAAGGGAGCAGCGAATTTGTGCTGCATGCTACGCTAACCGGACACGAGGGCTGGATACGAGCGCTTGACTTTGTGAACGACGGTGACGATATTTTATTCGCTTCCGGAAGTCAAGACAAGTACATTCGACTATGGCGCTTCAGTAGAGGCGCAATGAATCAGTCAGCAGAAACAAATGGATCCGTCGACCCAGGCATCGCAGCTGGCAAGAAGTCACTATCAAACAAAGCACGCCAAGTCGGTCACGGCGGGGCGAGATACAGCGTCACGTTCGAAGCCCTATTAATTGGCCACGAGGACTGGATCTACACTGCTAAATGGTCTGCGTCCGCCGAACGGCCAACATTACTCTCCGCCTCAGCAGACAACTCGCTCTCGATCTGGCAGGCAGACGAAGCTTCTGGTGTCTGGGTCTGCAATGCTCGGCTTGGTGAGATCAGTGCGCAGAAAGGGTCTACGACCGCTACAGGCAGTACTGGTGGCTTCTGGATTGGTCTTTGGGCGCCCGGTGGGCAATCTGTCGTTAGTCTGGGTCGGACAGGTAGCTGGAGAAGATGGACCTACGAGACTGGAACCGATAGTTGGAAGCAGGCGATTGGGATCAGTGGACATGTGAAGGAAGTGCGGAGTCTGGCTTGGGCACCTGATGGATCCTACCTGGTCAGCACCAGCGCAGACCAGACCACGAGGTTATTTTCAGAATGGAAGAGGGACGGCAAGAGGTCGTGGCATGAGTTCTCGAGACCGCAGATCCACGGCTATGATCTCAATTGCATTGACTCTCTTGGACCGAATCGATTCATATCTGGTGCGGATGAGAAGCTTTTACGAGTCTTCAACAAGCCAAAAGCCATTGATAATCTCCTTTCAAGACTCTCTGACACGGTGTCATCCGTGGAAGGCGAAGCAGACGCTGCTAATATACCTGTACTTGGTCTGTCAAATAAAGCCATCGCTGCTCTTCCAGACGACGAGCTTGCGGAGGAGTTAACGAATGGCGATACCAACGACCGTGAAGCACCAGATCCAGCTTCAGTGATACACAGATCCACCCTAGATCTAGATCATCCACCACTTGAAGACCATCTCGCTCGTCACACCCTCTGGCCCGAACACGAGAAGCTGTATGGACATGGCTATGAGATCTCTGCCGCCGCTGCGTCTCATGATGGCTCGCTGGTGGCTACGGCATGCAAGGCTTCGTCAATAGATCATGCCGTCATACGTCTTTACGAGACCACTTCATGGAGGGAGGTGAGGCCACCGTTGACTGCGCATACATTGACTGTGACCAGCCTGGCATTTTCGGAAGATGATAGGTACCTCCTGAGTGTGGGACGCGACAGGCAGTGGGCGCTTTTTGAACGAGATAAAGAGGACCGAAAGGTCTACAGATCGTTTGCGGCGAATCCTAAAGGACACTCGAGAATGATCTTGGACTGCTCGTGGGCTCCTGTTGCTGTCGGGCATGTGTTTGCCACCGCCGGGCGAGACAAGAGTGTCAAGCTATGGCGACTGGAAGATGGGAAGGCAGAGAATGTGGCGACAGTATCTGCTGCGCTGCCAGTAACTGCTGTGGCATTTGCGTCGGGTTCCACTGCAGACGGGCACTTGCGACTGGCATTCGGTCTCGAGGATGGCAGGCTCTCGCTGGCGAAGATCAATGACAAGACATTGGAGGTGACGGAGACTATGGTCTTGGAAGCTGCATCATGTCCTTCCGCGACGATCAATCGGATAGCTTGGCGACCACAGGTCGAGGTGGCGCAGATGGCGGTGGCGAGTGATGATGGGAGTGTGAGGATATATAACGTTCCTACCTGAGCGAGGCATTGCCGTGGGACGACGTGGCAATTGGCACGAAACGAGACTGATTTTGCGGTCAACAGAAGGTTCGAAGGTCTCTCTAATGACACGTGCTCAATGCCCATCACTCCTGGGTTCATGCGGCTTAACAGAGACATAGAACAAAATGCGTTGAGCGCTGTGTGTCCTGCAGGCTGGCCTCGCGAGCGCCTCGAATTTTCGCATTATTACGTCGCGGTTCTTCAACCGACTACCGCCCTCACTACCATTTGATAATGGTAGCTTTGCCACGAGCGTGTCATCGCTTCGATAATTCGACGCATCTTCGGCTCAAGCACCTGCGTCCCAGCAATTCATCATCATGTAATCGAGGGTCGTCCGTTTGTGCTCTGAGTTGGCTCTCATTATCTATGCCGAGGGTGTGATCATTGAAACAAGTCTGGATATTGTGGTGCCTTCAGGAGATGACACTTCTTGTCACAGTGGTGTTGCAAGACCCAATCAGTGGCGTCTAAGCACGGACACTTCATGAAATGCTCCTTCCCGGTCAAAAGCTCTTGCCTCAATCACACCGTCGCGACTGCCCCTTCAGCAAGCAAGACATCCTCAATCCGCGATCGTGCGATCTCGACCTTCCAAACGTCGCAGATCGACGAGCTTCCCGACACAGCCAGAAGAACACAGGGACGTCCGTCCCCCAGCTTTCACTAATGATGGCGAGCCTCCCGTCACTGCCCGTCGACCTCTTCACCGAGGTCGTAGACTATGTAAGCTAGTTCTGCAGGACCTCCCACTTTGATCTCTAACACAATGTGCAGGTGAATCTCCCTTCGGACCTCAAAAGCCTCTGCCTCACAAGCAAACACGTGCGAGCCGTGACGGTCACTGTATTGTACCGCAACGTGATTGTGCATGTCGATGCGCTCCCATTGCGCATACCAGATGACTGTCGGGCGCACGTCCGGAACATTCAATTTGCTGTGAGCGACGACGATAGCCCTTGTCACAAATACTCCTCGCACATGGTTACACTTGTGCAAAGCATACCGCAGGATCGGCTCCGCTCACTGTCGTTCTACCCTCCGCCGCTGCCACTCGATCAGCGCCCAGTGTTGCCGGAGCCAGTCGTCCACGCTCTTTGGGCTTCCCAACGCCGACTGGACAACCTGCCGCTTTACCCATATCATGGCTTCCCAGCAGAAGCGATAGCCCATAGCCGGCTTCAAGATGTTACGACATTGACGCTCACCCTGCTGGAGGGAAATATCACCCAGAGCATCCGGGCCATCATACGTTACAGCGCAGCCCTTCGTCATCTCAAGATAGCGGCTTCCAACATGTCACATCCGTCGGCGCAGCTGGACAATCTATTGAACCATCTTGACGATGGCTCGGATGCACTACATCTCGTCGCGCTCACACTGGAATACCTGCACCTGGGACAGGATGCTGCGCATCGACTAGCTCGCACCATTGACCTGCAGGGCTTGGCAAGTCTTGTGATCTACGGCTGCTTTGGCGGGCCCAGTGAGCTTCTTATGATGATGAGTGTCACGCCAAATGGAAGGCTCAAGAAGCTTGACTTGAGAGAAAGCCGTGTCCGTGACCTTGGCGGCCTGCTTCATAACTTCACCAATCTCCAACAAGTTTCGATCAATCTTGGTCCAATGGAACTTGAAAAAGCAAAGCCCGTCGCTACCTGCATTACGCACCTTTCAATAATCGAGAGACCCGATGACGCGGTGTACTTTTGCAACTCTGCAGCAGATCGTCCTCTGCACCCGACGATGGTGGAGCGCAATGCCGTCGTCCAGAACTTCCGAAGCTTGCGACAGCTCAACATAACTATAGGGACTGATCCAGGCGAAGCATGGTTACACGGCTGGCAATTTCTGAATTTCTGGTAAGTCATTCAAACCACAGCTGCTGTTCTATGCGAGCTTTGCTGAACAGTGTCCAGCGCACTATAGGTGCCTCACTCAATCTCGTTGCTCTCAAGCTGTTCGTCGTTGCTAGTGACAATTACATCCGTGAGGAGTTCTTCTACGATCAAGAGAAGACCAGGCTTCGGCGTCACGCCCGCGGCATCGCAGACAAGATCTTTGGTGCTGTCCATCCGGACTGCCCAAAGTTCGTGGCTTTGGCAATCGATCTAGTCCAACCGGACAACGTGGAGCCAAACATTAATCTTTTTGGATTTGTTCGTGGCAAACAGTTGGACTTATATGGCAACGCAACTGCTGTTGGACTGCCGATGGAAGTGAACATGATCAAGTATCTTGAGCCATGTTCGGGGGTTCTGGGGGAGTACTGAAGTGCTCTGGCACATCGTGGAGCAAGCTTGGTCCAAGAAAGCGTTGATGCCAAATTCGGGACGTGGTTGCTGAGTCGAGCTAATGTCACTGGATGCAGTCTTCCATGGCCCGTGCCTTAGGGTCAAGAAGTTAGACGTGTGCAGTGCAGGGGCTGCAGTGCAGCAATCCAATCCGCTGTACAGACTGCCCTTAATCGGCTGAGCCGAAGACGCCAGCTCACCCTTGCGCGTCAGTTGCTCATGGTCGTGTGTGCCTGAGAAAGCATATCTTCGTAGTATTGGAATTGCAGGATTGGCGACAGTCTTGTCGAAGTCTGCGGGCTGCAGATCCGTCAAATCATGACATCGTACCATCGTACACTGTATACAACACATCTGTAGGTTGAGCTGTAGCTAGCAGTGACCTGTCTCTTCGTACCGCTTCCGCTCTCTTGCCATTTCTATGCGTACCCAGATATAACTCGTTATCGCCCAAATGATGATATATGCAAACAGTATACCAAACACTATTCCGAAAGCCAAGTGAAATGGCGTCGTCCAGATGATGGCTGAAGTGACCCCGATATATACCATAACGCCCAGGAGCCACCAGAGTGTCAGGAGATGGAACATGGTCCGAAAACTCTTGGAATGTGACCATCGGGTATTATACCGCACTCGAAATTCCCGATCCTGCAGCCCGTCTACTGCAATGAAGTCTTCTGCTGCATAGTAGATGAACGGCCGCAATGGTGTCCCGCGAGCATGCGAATTAATGCCGATGGGAATCGGGAACGGAATAAAAGTGACCACCATCAACAGTCCTAGGAAACCCATCAAGATTGCTGGCGCATAAAGATACAAGGCCGGCATTTCCAGCGTGCTTCCGATGACGAAAGGTATCAATGCCACCAACATTGCGACTCCATACACCCACGAGGTCGCATCCAACTCCCATTTCGACCTCGACAGCAGCGGCGCGCATAGATCCCGGTGGACTAGCAACCTCGCTACCCTCGTCACTAGGATATACAGCTCCCCAAATCCAAAGCAAATGATCGCGTATCCCAGAATCTCCTTATCGTACTCGGGAGCCTGGATTGGACAATCTTGGTTTCGGCTGTAATACGGCTGACAAGACTGCTTATAGTTCGAGTATTGGGTGTCGTACCAGGTGTAGTATATTATGCATGGTACTATTAAGTCGAATAGTATTATTATGGGTGGCCCTATGGTAATAGACAGATGATCTGTGGGTTTCGGGTTCTTCTGCGCCAACGCTTCGTACACGTATGATACCTGTCGATTCAATGGTGGCTTCTCTAGAACATTCTCGGAGGCAGTCGTGACTGTAGCTTGGCCATCTCTTGAACTAGGTATTTGATCATCTCCTGCACTTGGTGCAATGCCATGACCTGCGCTTCCTTCGCTCGACTTCTCTGGATCTTCTGGCACAGGCTCTAATGGATGTGCATGGTGCACCTCTGCAGGTTGTGTGGTGAGAAGAGCTTCCCGCGCCGGCGTCTCTATCTCCCCAGGCTCTTCTGCAGGCTCATCGTCTAGCGGATCCAACCGCTCCTCTTTCTCAGGATCCTCAGGCAACGGAGCCGACTCTGCTTCTGCCCGAGCCATCTCGTACTGACACAGCCTGCACTTCGTTTGCCCAGGTGCGCAGAGATGGTGCCTTCGAGACCAGAACATTTCCACGCGAGCAGGGAGCGCTAGCTCCTCTTATAAACCAATTCAAAATCAAAAATCGACCGCATCATCCTAGGGCACACTAGGGAATAGGCGGACTTTATAGAGATCGCTTACTAGCCTAACTTCTCTTTGTCTGAATCGTTAAAACCAGCACGCACACGCCCAGCTTCTGGAAGCAGGATCTAATCCCATTCTTGAACCTTCTGTTGGCTGTCTCACCACAGTGGAGGTCGCGCGCGCGGCCACCATCGCTGTCGAGACGATGGGTCGCATGCAAGGAGAGCGATGTCATCCGCAAAGTTTACTTGACGTGAGACGTGCTGGAGAGAAACGTGCGACGCTCGGGCGTTTCCAGGACTGCCCGGTCAGGGTGCGGGAGATCGCTCTTCTGCATCTGCGGGAATCTCGGAACGACGTTGAACCTACTAAATCTATGGGAGTGTTGGGCTTTGTTTGGAAGACGCTGGAGGATGCATCGCGGCATCGGACACGAGATCCAGGGAGCAGGACGACAGGTGAGACACCTGAGATTCGTCCTGGAAGAAATACTGTCGCGTGATCAGATCTAAATGACGTCCCATGTAATCGAGCCCTTGCACATGTTTGAAGAACTTGTACGTCCGTGCAGTCATGGATGACTAAATCTGTGCAAACGGTAGATGAAGACATGCACGGCATGAGATTTATCATCTCAGGTGTGTGCGTTGTACCACACACTACTGCCGGTCCGCTAATGGGCTAGTCGGTTGACGTGGTTGGCTGCATGTCACGACCAACTGCTAACGCAGATGACAGATTGAAATCTGTCCAGTATTCCGGATCTTCCGGGGCGTCATCCATTCGACCATCCGCATCAACCGGCCACCCCTTGATTGACCGATGTGACCACTGTTGCGTTGCCAACTAGCCTTTCAGCACAAGCGAGGGAAATGAGGCAAACCGACTTGCAATAGGCAGTATTGTGCTATTGTCACCTGCATGTAACAAGTAACCCAGTGATTTCATCAGTCAATCAACCGATCGACCATTTAACCAGCCAGTCACTCAATCGCGAGTAGTCAATGGTATCAACAAGCCATTAACCGTGTCAACAAGCCGTCAGCTGTATCACTAAGCCATCACCCGTGTCAACAAGCTGTCAACCATATCTACCAGTCAATCAACCGATTGACTGATTAAACCTCTGAGGCTCACAAGCCACAGATGATTAGTGACGACTCTTGGACTGAACCACAGCGGGTAGCGACACGCCAAGACAACCAAGCCGCTTGCCAGCAACACACACGCTTTCGCTTGACAACAAATGATTGCGTCTAGAACCCAAAGGTATCCTTGTCCTCCTCGAAACCCCAATCTGCAAGCACTGGTCAGCACGGAGACTACTTAACAGTCAGAACAATTGTCACTCACCTTTAAGAGCTGGCAACGCCGCCTTCTGAATCATAGCCGGTGGTCCACAAAGGAAACACGCAGTCCCGTCTTCCGGCTTGAACAAATTCTTCTTGATGATGTCCGCATTCACATGCCCCTTCAGACCCTTCCACTCCTCACTGGGATGACTCAACACATGAGTAATCTTCAGACGTCCATTACTCTCCTTCTCAAAATGGTCGAGCTCCTCATGCAATAAGATGTCCGCCTCAGACTTGTTCGCATCGACGACGCGAACCTCGACGTCCTCGTCCTGGCCCAGCAGGGCGCGGGCAATCAGCGCATAGCCAGGAGTAAGACCGGAGCCACCGAGCACGAGGTTGATCTTCTTGAATGTGTATTCCTGGTCTGAAATGACAAACTTGCCGTTTCCGTTGTACACGATCTCACCCGTCGGACCGCGGACCTCGACTTCCTCTCCGATCGGGATGCAGTCCAGTATATTCGACATAGCACCACCCGGCTGGTCATCGGTGGGAAAGTAAGTCTTGATCACGACTTCAAAAGTACCGTGTCCATCCATCATGCTCTCAATCTCTTTCGCATTGCCATTCACTTGCAGCTTGCGTCCCGACTTCTTAGGGTCAGGAAGCAATGGCTTGGTAGGCGTGTAGGAGCGAATGAGCATCTTGTCCTTAAGATGAAATCCCAGCTGGATATGCTGGCAGGTGCCTAGACTCAAGTCTTTCATGTCGTCCGGAAGACCGAATGTATAGGCCCTGGTGTCCTTGCTGAGTTCCTTGCGCTCCAACAACTTGACAGGCACCCATCGATGCTTCTGCAGCACCACATCACCGCTCTTCTTGTTCGCATTTGATGCTTTCTCCTTCGCTGCGGCCTCAGCATTCGCCTTCATGAACTTGGCCGCCTTCTCAGTCACCACACCCAAAATGCACTCCTTCAGTTTCTGATATGCGAATCCATCATGGATCGAAGCGAACTCATCACTGGTCTCCTGATGAACCTTCCCAGCATGCCCAACAATGGCTGCCTTGCCCCCTGGATGAAATCTCACTGAAATGATCATTAGCACCTTTCTGTGTCTTATAAATGGCTCCAGGGATCAGTATACGCACCTACGCTCGTCGCATCATACACCTTCCCATCCACCACAATCCAGCAGTCATCCTCGGTATCATGCTTCTCAATCTCCTCCCTCGTGAACTGCTTCTGTGGAGCTCCAGCCTCCTGCTTCGCACCAGCAATCTGGTTCTCCACGCTCGGCTTCATCCAGCCCCCATCGCCCGTGCCCGGCTCCACAGGATGTCTGAACAGCATCTGCGGCACCTCGTCGTCCTCGCCCTGCGTGATCTCCGGCTTGACCGCATACCAGCAGTTGTTCATCATGCCCATGGTATTCCAGCTCGGTCTTTCCGGCTGCGTGTTCTTAAACACGTTCCAGGCTCTAACGGAAATGCTCTTCGCTTGCAGCAGGTGCACCATACTGACATCGACGTGCCAGTGCAGCCAAGTCCAGAACTTATTGCCATGCCGGATGGGATAGTCCGGAAACTTTCTGATGCAGTACAGCCATGTGTCGCCTCCATCCAAACTGACCTCCACTCTCTGAACCTCGTGGCCACCACCGTCATATGCATAGCCCTCGATTCGGTACGTCTTACCCTTCCTGGCGTGTGTGAGCGGAATCTTCTCGCCCTGAGCCGGCTTCACAACGACCGAGTTCAAGTTCTGCTCATTGCACGCCGTGTCCGGATGCGCAAACATGGTGTTCGCAAACTCTCCATCCTTCTCGGTAATAAAGCTGGGAAGCACGCGGTTGTCCCAGATATGATAATGACTCTCGTTCTCAAAGTCACTGACCCAGATCTTCTGCAGCCATTTGACGCATCTGCCACCAACATAGCCTGGAATCAATAGTCGCACCGGATAGCCATGATCCGGCGGCAGCGGCACATCGTTCATCTCCAACGCCAAGATCACATCGTTGGTAGGATCCATGGCATAGTCGATAGGTATGCAAGTCTCATACTTGCCCTCGCTCGGCTCATCGGCGCCCTGAAAGTTCACCCACCGCTGCTTGCCCTCACCCGTATACTTCGCTTCTTGCACACCAGCAGCAAGCAAGACATCCCTCAGCAACGGTCCCTTCCAGTATACGCAACCTGTCGCGCCAGCGCCCCAGCTGAAGCCTTTTGACTTCTTGATCATGTTCAGCTCTTTTCTTCGGTTACCGTCGCAAGCGAGCGTGACAGGGATGTTGATGGACTCGAAATTGTTTTTTAGTTCGTCCATGCTGAGCACCAGCTTTCCGTTCTCGACATCTAATTTGTGATATTCCCACATTATTCTCGGCACAGCACCGTGATTGCGTACGTAGTGCAGCTCGTTTGGTGTAATCAGACCTGCATCGTACAAAGTCGAAAGCTCGGCTTCAGCATTCAGTGGATGCTTGCCAGTGAGACGAATCAGATGTTCAGATCGAGGCAGCCAATTGTCCGGGCTGAATTGGTCCTGCTCATCAATAGAAATTGTCGACCTGTTGTGCGTCTGTGGCGACTTCCGCTTGCCATTGTTGAGCTGCAGCGACTTGCGATACTCCTTCTCGTGCTGTAGGGCCCGCAACAGAGCAACCTCTTGCGGGCTGTAACGCTCCAAAAGCTTCTCGTACTCGGTCTTCTGCTTCTCGTCACCATCACTGCCACTGCCTTCGTCATCAGCCGCATAAGCATCGTGATGCTTATGCTCGCCTTGCGACTTCTTCCAATCAGCCTCTTCGTGCGAACTGTCGCCCACAGCCTCCTTGCCCTTCTCCTTGCCATCGTCGTCGCCCGTGTCGCCATTCATAAGCACGCCATCTGCAGTATGGTCTTCCTTGTCCTTCTTCGCCTGCTCCTCCTTCTTTCTCTTCTTCACGTTCGCCGGCCAGTCTTCCGTGTTCCGGACCCAGTCCTCACTCGCTTCGACCACATAACGCCAGCCCAGGCTCCTGTTTGCTGGGTATCTTAAATGGAAATCCTCTTCACCCTGAACTAAGTCTCTAAAATTTACAAGGTCGCCATGCGACGCTCGCTGCTTCAATTCATTATACTGCTCCTCCGCCTGCTTTTCGAATTCGGCTTCGCTTGAATCTGGCGACGAACCGCTAGTCAAGTCAGGCGTTCCTTCTTCATCCGCATCATGTGTGAGACCAGGACGTCGATCCTGTCGGTTCTTATATCCAACACGATGTTGAGTCCCCCTTGTCCAGTCCGGCTCATTCTTCACATCATCAGCACTGGAGCCAGGATGCTGCGTGACTTTAACCCTCCATGGGATGTCGTGAGGCATGGTGAGCAGGGTGTATACAACACAGCCAAGTGAAATGTGCAGATAGACAGGTATTGCTCTCGCAGAGATTTACAATGAGGATAGAATGGAGGCGCGTAGCCGTACTTGCCTTTGGTCTTACCTTTCGTCCATCTAGCGCACGCCGTAGCCTGCCAGAACCTAGATTTCATCATGACGCCGCCGGCTGAGCATTGGTCAAAGGCATCCCGAAGTCAATTCCACCCGCAAGTCAGAATCATCCAGACTTCCATCGTACTACATCCTCGTGCGTTCATATCTGAAGCGCATGCCGCGAGAGCATGCATCTCATCCTGCGGCATTGATTCATCTTCACAAGGACTCGGAGCTGTTTAGCAGGTACATGATATTCGAAGGCAGTCCGGAAATCTCGGTTTGAGCAGGCGGGGTGAGCCAACCACGACGTAATGGTATGGCTGGCTGTCCCGTTCCTGCGTGTGTACTCCAGGTAGACGTTCATAGTCAAAGTCAACGGCCAAACGTTGACATACCGCCTTCCTGCCATTGGTGCGGCATCTGCGTGGCTTCTGAACTTCTGATTCGAATTTGTCTGCCGCCCGAAGATCCGCTATTGGCGAACGCTGCTTTTTCTCCTCGTGGCGTACGCTGATGGTGGACCGCGTCCAGAAAACAACACGCGACAGGCTGCACAATGATGCAGACGGCTTCAGCTTCTAAGTAGTTTCCTCGGAGCTGAGTGCTCGAGATGCATGTATATAATTGTGTTGTACATATGCCATTGGCCACAATGGGTGCATACTTATGATGCCAATCTTTGACAACACCGCCGTGTCCTCTACATCCTGCTCTTGTCAAGCACAACGCAACCAAAATCACCAATGCAGCCGTCAGTCAGAGCCGCTTCATTGCTCATATCCAGAAAAGAGATCGCCGATCCAGGAACGCCGAATCCTGATGCTCCATGAAAATCTAGTATCTATATTCCTAGATGCGAAAATGCACGCCGACATATGCTATTTTGTACAGCAACAGAATCAGCTCGCGCATAGTGTAATGTACCGCTAAAGTCGCTAGTCGCAATCTGAAAGAAGAGAAACTGGTTCAAAGCTGCTTTCGAGATGCTCGGCCTGGGAAGGACTGTGCGGCCCAGTACATGACCATTGCAGCGCCGCCGAGCACTATAAGCAGGACAATCAAAGTGGTGATTATGTCCCGCCAGAGGTTGTTGAGACTACCTCTGCCGCCGGATCCATAATAGCTGGGAATGCGCCAGTACCGTTCTGCATCTGGAAGAGTGTGGTTGAGACACTGACAGGTGTCGGCGCGGAAAAGCTGCTGGGTGAGACACCAGTGCCAGGATAAGAGGTCGAATTCATGGAATATGCTGGCGCTGTAACGTTCCAGAAAGGAGAAGTCGTGTTCGCTAACGTTGTACTGTTGTAGGAGGTGCCGTTGTACGAGGTGCCATTGCTCGAGCCTGGGTACGGCAATGCCAACGGAGGGAAAACTGCCGTATCGTTGCTGCTGGTCGCGTCGCTCATATTTGCCATGATGGTGAAGGTCCTCAGGACCACCACTTCCTCGACCGGCTGCAGGTACTGTGTGATGATCTCCGACGGCATCGCTAGGACGACAGGCTGCGCGTATCCTTCCACTACGACTTCATGCATCAGCACAGTTTATGCAAAGAGATGTCCACGCCGAGGGCTTCATAATGCCCATATCCGACCAGCGATACCCAGTCCAGTCTCTCTTGCTTCTAACCACCGTTTTGCTTTAGCTGCCGTCGTTGTCGTCGCTGCACCAGCTGCAGTCAGGGTACCATAGCCAATGACACCTTGCCCTGGTGATGGCCATTGATCGGGGACCGCAGCAAATGTTTGAGTGTATATGACCTCGACGTAGGTGGTTGTGCCAGCTATGGTGGATTCGACCCATTGTGTCGTGACGGAAGGATATTGGGTAGCAGCTACGCTGAGGGTAGTACCTAGTGCGGCTCCACCTCCTGCGGCTACGCCTCGAGGTCTGGGAAACGATAAGTATATGCAGATGAGCAGGCGGAGTGTAACAAGATGTAGGGACATACTTGAGGTTCTCTAATTCCTGCTCTGACCGCTGCTCGAGGGCAGGCTGTGGGGCGTCCGCATCTCGCTGGACAAGTTCCTCGACGTGTGCAGCTGCAGCGGCTTGGTACATGTCAAATGCCAGCACTCGGGAGGCGGCGCACAATGCCAGGAGACTGGCGACGGAAGGGTACTTCATGGCGTCGGTGTGTGAAGATGTAGCTATGAGAATCGGTCGGTGGGAGTGTTTGCTGAAGAGCGGCGGGTGTCGCAGTGGCTATCACTGCCTGCGTATGGCAGTCAGCTAACTGGGACGCGTGTGTCTTGGTGGCTCGTCTTGGTCTACTCACACTCAGCCAATAGTCCGCTTTTGTCACTGGTTGCTGTCGCAAGCCCGTGGTATCGTGAACGGGTCGGATACGGCAGATGCAGATGTGGTATTGAGGCTGTCTTGGACTGTGGGTAGCGATCGTTTTGCGTTCTGTTGACTGAGCAAGTTGATCGCCCTGCAGCGCAGCAGGTACAGTACAGTTCACCGGCTCGACCGGTTTGTTGGAAGTCTAAAGGGTCGCCTTCCCAGGAGTGGCGGGCAGGTGGGGCCGCGTTGAATTGAGATGTCGCAATCGCAGAGGTCGGTTGCCCGCGCAGGCGCGTCGTGTAGCGAATGTACGGAGTGAGTACCGTGATGCTGTGCAGAAGCAACGAGCCGCAAAGAGAGGAAGCTGTGGTCTTTGTGTGTAGAGAGAACGCGCAATCTCGTGGGAACCAATTCATACTACGCGGAAAACGAATCAAAGTGCCGGGTCGATCACTAGTCCGCATCCCTGCAACGACCACCCCTAAACTATACGAGATTATTATATCGGCCCTTCCTCGTCCGTGCTAAACATTAATGTCTCAGGTCCTCACAGAGACACTCCTCTAGATGGCGAATTATGGACAATGCAGTCAAATGACAATGCCCGACGTTGCTGGAGGATCATAAAAGTTGACCGACCGTTGCCAATTCAGCCAGCCTCGAGCTCACATGCAGTCATCGAGGATCATTCAGCCGCCACCGCCGCCACAGCAATACGAGCTCGGTATACGACGTGGACCTGGCCATATATACTGAGCGAGACGAAAGGTTCTTTTGTGGTCTCGAAAAATGCGACACGCGGAGTGCGTTGACACTGATGGTCAAGGTAGAGCACCACAAGGGCAAATAGCGCTCTCTTCTTGAACTCGTTATATACAGACTCATATCCATAGGAGATGATTTGTCTGACACATTGCCTTTCACCTTGCTCCTCCCAATGCCACAACACAAAACGCCTTCCCATCAAATCACATGCAACTCCACGCATGCCTTCTCATCCCATCCCCATATCAAAACCGCAAACATTGCTCTAACGCTTGAACTCGCTTCGCTGTCGTGCTTTTGAAAAATCGTCGAATCATTACCGACATCCAAAAGTCAGATGCATCTGCCCTTTCAGTGCTTGACCGCAGTAGCATCACTGCCCTCATACTTGCCCAAATACTGTTGCAGTACCAAGTCGTCCAGTGCACCTAACTGCCCGCCGGCCTCAGATTCAAGCACAGGAGACGAATGCGATATCTGTCGGCTCGTCTGCCCGTTGTTTCTGAGGAAGCCATGAAACTCATCGATACTGCCATTGAACCACCCAGTCTTTGCATTAAAGCGTGGAGAGTGTTTCGAGACAGTGTAGTAGTTCTCGTGATCTTCTTCGTCCTCATCGTGACTCGTCTCAATCTGGCTGGTCTCTACTAGTCCCGGCGGAGGAGGTTTGAACTCGAACGTAGGCGAAAAAGGACAGTCAGAGGAATCTGATCCTTCGTCGTCGAAGGCATAGACGCCTTCGTCGTCGTCGGAGGCGGGTATATTGGTGAAGACAAAATCTTCGCCTGGACCTTTGGCTTCGGGCGTTGCGTTGTTGCTGGAGCTATCGTCTTTGGAAGCTTTAGCTGCGCGGCCTTGGGCCAGCTCTCGGTTCAAGCCGGCCAGGACGTCTCGCAGGCGAGCTTTAGTCCGTGGGTTGGACATCTGCTCGATCTGCATTTCTGTCTCTTGCACTCGAGAGATGAGGCTCAAAATCTCTGCGTCCTGGCCACCGAACTCAGCGCCTGCCCAGGTCAGGTCGTCTTTCGGATCCTCAAGTGGTGGTGATGGCAGATCTAGCGATACGATGTCGTCGAATTGGTTGTGAAACTCTCGCATCATCACTGGATCAGGGACAGCAAAGATGACTTCCTCGATACCTTCCCACTGCTCGGCATTTGGTCTTCGCTGTCGTGGACTGCCAGCAACGACTTTCCGCCAGAGCTTCGCGACATCCTTGACCGGATTGCCTAGCGCACCGCAACCCCATGCGCCCAGCACGACCTTTTTCGCACCCTTGCGCTGCGCTATGCGCATCACAGCTTTCATCTTGCGCGTCACGAGCTCGCGATCGCGGTCGCAGTAACTCATGCCACAGCTGCAGATACCCGCCAATCCTTCATCTGACTTGCCTCTTCTAACATCTGGAAACTTGAATGCGCCTGCTGTAATGACATCTACAAAGTATCTGTCTCGTTTCTGCAAGTCATTCGCTTCAGGTGTCGCGTCTCTGAAGACCATGACATCTGGTGTGTATATGCCTCCGATCTCGGGCAAAGGGTAGAACGAATCGAGCAGAGAAGAATAGGCGGTCGTGCGATGGCAGATGAACTCTTCTTGGCTGTTTGCACCGTCCAAGAAGCCACCGCCAGGTCTCAATGGCGAGGCCATGCTGAGAATGGCTACATTTGGCTCGTCGTTGGCGGTCTTGAGGGTCGACGCTATGCGCTTCGAGCTGAACGGGCGGTCGGACAGCCTGCTCGCTGCCGTCAAGGTGTCTGCAGAAGACAAGCGTATGCGTGGGTGCGGTTGCACCGCCGGTGAGGAGGCTGAGCCATGCGAATGTGTCCCGGGATCGACGATGAGCTCAGCTCTGCTGATGCCGTGCCGTGCTTTCGGTGAACTCTTGAGTATCTCTGGGATGCTCCTTGCAACAGTCTCCTTTGCTCTTCTCGCACGCTGAGCGCGTCGATTTTGTAGTGCTGGGACGCCGCCCTGCTCCATGTGCTCGCACTTCGTCAAAGGGAGATCGCTGGCACTCGAAAGCTGAAGAGAGAAGGTCACGCGCCTGTAGGGTTATGAAGAGAGAAAAGGCGTGACAAAAGTCACACTGGCTGCATCCCTCTTGTCCCCGGGTCGTGAGATCACAAGCCTTCACATGCAAGAGTCCGCCGTATTCTCGGGACGGGTGCAGTCCGCCGTCACATGCGAAAAGCCAATGCTGACTGGCTGGCTGGCTTGTGGAAGAAAGAGCGCTGCTGCGGTGCTGACAGCTGAGGGGAGTGAGCTGACTGAAACTGATACTATACCTGTAAGTATGTGAAAGACAAGCAATCGCTTCATTCGAGCGACAGCTTCGGGCACAGCATTGGATCCTTCGCCATGCCGGGTACAGCGAAGCGTGAGGAGTGGAGTTTGTCTTGGTTGCATGTGAAAGGCGACCAGCCCGAAAGCGGACATGGCGCATGCTAGCATCCGCAAATAGGGTCTCGGCTCGTGACTGGACCCACCATTAATTCTGACGCTGCATTTCTTTGGATCCGATCTCGTCGGTGACGCGCACGTTCGTCTGCGTGCAGGTACTCGATATATTAGCATATGCACGCACTACTATGGATCAGAGCCGAGTGGTGATAGTAAGGTAATAATATACTGCTTGTCGTAGGCATGTAGAACAGTGGAAAGGATACGCGGAAGTGGTAGGTTTCGCTCATGCTTGTAAGCTTTCCCCAAAACCAAACGATCTCCGAGGCCGGCTGGAATGCTCTCTGCAGAGAAGGAACACCCACTTCATCACCTCATTGCCAACCATATATGAGCCATGTAGCAATCTCGTATGTTGGATTGACATATGGGAGAAATACTGTAAAGTGTATTCTGGCACCACGCTAAGCCGTCTGCGAGATGGTCAGAGGTGGATCCTGCTAGCAGGCATTGCAACCTGATGATAGACTCAACGAACCACGCAACCGGCCTTACGTTGGAACAAATCGAGAAGCGACTCTGTGCCATCAGCATGGATCGAAAAGGATTAGTGTCACAAGAAGACCGCTCCTGCATTGGTATCTACTTAACACTGACTACATCAGACGTGACATTTGCTTCACACTCATGACCACCATGCGAGGCCCTCCGCATCACCGGCTTCACCTGCACATACACACTAGAGGCAATTTCTACCTCCGTCTCAAACCCACCCTTCGGGACAGTCTTTAGGCATGATAGCTCCGTACTGCTACTGCCACCATATACCTCCCAAGCCTCCACCTCCGTCGCACCATTCCAACTTACATACACCGTCGTCCCGTTGCTACTCGCCTCCGCCACCACAGCAGGTTTGGACGTTGGACATCCGACCCACTGCTGTTTGAATGCTCGATAGGACAGAGTAGGCTTAAGCGGGCTCAAGAAACCTCCGCCTGGCCTCACTTCAGCATTGCCGAATCGGAAAGTCGACAAGATCTGACCATCGTGTGTGAATTCCTCAAGAACCGGGATCCAGCCATGGCCGATGAAGACGTTGCCGTTGGTCATGATCTGCATATTGCCCTGCGCAGTCGAGTAGGTCGGACCTGACTCGTTGATATACCGCTGCACGAGCGTGACCTCCTTGTTGTTCAGATCGACCTGCAGGACCTTCCCGGAGGTAGGCGTGGTTCCATTCTCAATGGGAGAATTGGCGTTATCATGCATACTGAATAATACTTTCGGGTCACTTCCTGCAATAGCTCGAATATCATGCTGATAGCAAAAGTTCGTGCCATTACCCAGTTGGAAGTCTCCACCATCCCGTCCCTGCAGCCGCCATTTCACGGAGCCGTCTGGAGCAATCGCTACGCCGCTGCAGAGAAAGCGAGAGCTGAATATGTAACCGTCGTCATATGGCGACACGGCATTGATGTGAACATAGCCCCAGGCTTTGCTCTGACTGGTTCCGTCCTCCCCGTCGCTGCCTAGAGGGTAGACGGATAGGTTGAAAGGGAGCTGATCCAAGTGATCAAGACTCTTCCATTGGAAGAGGACCTTATTGGTCGCGATATCGATCTCGTAGAACTGAGCTTCAACGACCCAGCCATTTGTGGGTCCGCCGACAGATGTGAGGTCGGCTTGCGTGACGTTGTTCGCTGTGACGAGCAGAGAGCCGTTCTTCGTGATGAAGATCTCATGCAGGTCAATATTGCTTCCATATGTCATGTTGGGCACTTGTGAAAGGAAGTTGCCAGGCAGAGTCACATTGTGAATGACTTCGTAGTGCTTGTTGCGTATGTAGACATAACCGTACCCTCGTCCTACAGGCTCACGGTAGTTGGTTCCATTCCAAGATACCAGCACTTTCTCGCCTGAGTACTCCTGCACGCCGAATGCGAAGGCATGTTGGTACTTTGCTCCGTTCCAGATTGGGTCGCCGTACACGTCGTAGATCAGCGGTGCAACCTGATGCGGGTAGGAACCATCTGGAGCGAAGAAGAGGTAGCCTTCCGATGGGTCCGTCGGCCGTGAAATCGAGAGGACAGGGGGCTCGAAGTCCACTGTTTTGAAAGTGTAGTACGGCCAAGAGGCGTTGCCTGACTGGCTCGCCGGGACAATGGCCGATAGAGCGGCTCCCAGGAGGCCGCTGAGGATGAGTAGCCGATCCATGAGTAGTCTCATGGACCTTTGTGAAGTCTAAGGAATGCTGCGAAATGTGAATGCAATACTAAGGTACCTCCAGAAAACTTTAGTATGGTTTGCCAAGGATATGTATTCAGCTGTTTCATCGAAATCCTCGGGAGCAATTACGCAACGCCATTTCCGACATTTCAGCCTCACCTCAGAACCCAGCAAAGCCGGCGGGAATCCTTTACTACGGGGAGTTGCGTCCCGCTGCATCTCAAATGCATTTAATGTCTGCGATGGCAGTTTTAGTTCAATACCCTACGTCAGCTGCGTGGGGTCCCAGGTCTACCCCAGATGGAGCGCGCATACAATTCAAGCAGCTTGACAGATTCGGATATTCCAGCTTGATTCGAGTAGGTAGTCTCGCTGTGAACGGGCCTGCTGACATGTCATGATAATAGGTCAGGTTGTCACGTGGGTCGGTTGTGTGCTCAGCGACGCTTGGCTTGATGCAGCTGTCGACAACATCGAGCTCTCGACTTGAGCGAGTCGCTACATGGGCTCATTCCTTACAAGTCCATGGTTCGGCCCTCCTTCGAGCTCTGTATTGCAAGCTCAATGATACGCAGCACGTCGCTGGCATCCTCCGCCTTCACCGGCACCTCACCTTCGCCCTTCAAAGCCTTCGCGAAAAGCCGATAATACTCCACGTACGTTACCGGCGCAACAGTAGGATACGTTTTGCGGCTCGGCTTGCCATCAACAATCGTTGTCAGCGCACCGTATGAGCTTTCGGGATCAACGCCAAAGTCCTTGTCGCCAAGCTTGTGAGTACCAAAGCGGAGCTGGTCTTCTTGCACGTCGATGTTGTACTGCAGCAAGTCAGCTAAGTAGCATGCAAGCGGAGTAGGTACAGGCTGATCGTTACCTTCTTGAAACTGCCCTTGGTGCCTCGGATCCAGTAGCGCAACTGCTCGGCTTCTGGGCTCACGACGCCAGCCTTCACCGTCACTAGCATTGGGCCAGGGTAGTGCAGCAGAACAGTACATGAATCGTGGGGTCCGCCTTTCACGGTCCGTCTTTGATTGCCAATGAAGCCAGTTACACGCTGTGGTAGCCCGTAGAGATTGTATACCTGATCGATGAGATGCGTACCAAGATCATAGATCGCACCGTTTGCGGGCGCATCTTTCGCTTTCCAGTTATCAGCGGGTGGGTCTGGTCTGTGTCGGTCAAAGTGCGTTTCGAACTCGACAACATCTCCCAAAGAGCCTTCGTTCAGGAGCTTGCGTAGAGTAAGGTACTCGGCATCCCATCTTCGATTTTGATACACCGCCAGGAGCTTGCCGGACTCCTTCGCAATTTGTGCCAATTTATTTGCTGATCACCATACCGGTCAGCCAAAACTGCATTTCACGCACTGAGAAGCTCGGGACTCACCTTCCTGAGACGTTGGAACGAAAGGCTTCTCAACTACAATGTGCTTTCCGTGCTTGAGCGCAGTTTTTGCGAACTCAAAGTGTGTATCAGGAGTGGTCGTCAGTATGATCACGTCAACTGCCGGGTCCTCATAAGCTTCTTCGATCGACCGCCAGCTCTTTGCTTCTGGATGATCCTTGGAGGCATCGTCCGTTGGTTTGGGACTGCGTTGGACGATGCCATAGAGTCTGAAGTCCTGTGGAAGCGCGAGGATGAAAGGGATGTGGAAGACTTTTGCGGATAGCCCATAGCCAACGACAGCAACGTCGAAGCAGTTCTTCGCGGCCATATTCAGATCTCTGTTTGGATGATCGTTCATTGCCCAGAGAATTTGAAGTCATGTTTGCAGGTCATTCCGTTTAGCCTGAAATCCATATGCCGAAAAGCCGACAGTCACCGAATCACTACGAGGGTGTTGGCAGCGAACGTGACTCGATGATTAGACTTAACGGAACTTGGTCACCGTCCTTATGCTGCAAGTTTCTGTCGATGAGACGAAGCTGCTGACGCATCCTGCTTGGGGCTGGAGCGTTCCAGAAGAGTTCTAGAACCATTGCTGCCAAGAAGCTGGTTAGAGCACGGCGGCATCGAGCTACGGAACCAATACAAGTCCCTCAGCCTGCAGGATTGCCGTATTCACTCTATCGACAATGCAAAGCTGGGCATAGACAACTTGCAGCTTTGCCACATGGCCAGGAATCGCCTTAGATATTCTCTGCAAAGACGTACTTCCTGACCGCCTGACAAATGTCAGTGTTGAGACAGCTATATAGTATGCTGTACTCACAGTGCGAAGCGCGTCGAGGCGCTGCTGCGTACGGCCATATACCAATCGGTATTGCGTGATCGTCTCATTGACCACTTGGGCTTTGGTCTTACTCCCGTCGCATATGGCCTTCATCTTGAGCTCCATCTACTGCTGTCAGCGACATGGGTTGAGTTTGAATACGAGTAGGACCAACTTACCTCTTTGCGCAAGAACGGTCTCGCTAGGCTGATCTCGAGTTGCATATTCTCGTATCCTTCGATGAGAGCAACTCCTAGCGTGGTCGGGATGAATTCCTGAACACCATTTGTTGTCCCGCCACCTCGAGCGTTAGCACCGCCTCGCCCACCTCGACCACGAGCTGCTCCACGCCCACGCCCTAGGCCACGCGCAGCGCCTGAAGGAGCATCCTCGTCATCTTCGATGTCGACCTCACCTTCTTGGCGCGCCTGGCCGGTGCGGCTTCTGGTCTCCACGTAACTGCGCTCTTTGATCTTGGCGATGTGTTCGGCCATGGTTGCATCAGTACCGATACCATTCGCGTCCATGAGAGCAATAAGCTCAGGCTCGGTCAGATAGCCTGGTGCTGTCGTATTGCCCTCGTGAATGCGAGCTTCAGTAGGCTCGAACGTCTCACCTTCTCGGAAGTCTGGAAGCTGCTGACTACTTGTCCACTTATCGTAAGGGTAAACGTCGAGATAATTATGCTGTAGCACGGTCAGGCCAGAAGTATTGAACGTCTCGGAGCCGTAGAGAATGCTAATCTCTGTCTTGGAGCCCTTTGCATCCTCGCTGCAACAGGCAAGAAATCGTCGAACCACGAATTCGTAGACTCGGCGCTCTTCAGGTGAGCTCAAAGCCGGAAGTGCTACAAAGTTGACAGGATGAATTGGCGGATGAGCTTTGTCGTTGTTCCGTCCATTTCGGGGCCGTGAGAAACCGCCATTCATCAGTCCTTGTGCAAATTGGGCCCAAGGGCCGCCTTGTGTCTGCTTCTGTACCAATGCTTGCAGGTTCATGCCGTGGTCGAATTGGTCGGTCTCGGTACGGGGATAGCTGATCCACCCTTTCGTATACAATGACTCTGCAACCGTCATCACACGCTGACTGTCCATTCGTAAAAACCTGCTGCCGCATTTCTGCAGTTCCACGGTAGTCAGAGGTAGTGGCTTCCACTTGCTAGTTGGCTTGGTCTGGACCTTCGTGACTCGTGCAAGGCGCGCATCTAGGCATTGTTCGAACAAAATAATGACAGCCATTCGATCGAAAAGATGATTGCGTGCCCAGCTGAAGTTCACTTTGATGTCGTCTTTCTGATGCATGACTTTGATACTCCAGAATGTTTCCGGCACAAAGTTTTTCACTCGAAAGTACCGTTCCACCACAAACCCAAGAGTCGGAAATTGGCAGCTGCCGTAGCTGATGACTTTTGGTGCATTATCTCCCATGCGCTGCAGGAACATTGGTTTGAGGCTGAGACTGAGATTGCGAGTGAAGCTGGCCCCGATGCGAAGGTCAAGTTCCATGCGTGCGGCTACAGCATTTGCCTGTGCCTCGTCCAGCTGGACAGGGTGCCCGGCAGCATGGATAACATGTGCCCTTTCAATGTTGGAAAATTTAGCACGGACAGTGCCTTGAGGCCGTCCAAGAGCAGCTTTCCCCTTCACGGCTACCTCACGGATTTCCGTCCCGATATTCTCGCCTTCACGATCACAGTCAGTCCATATGAAGAGAACATCGCAGTGTTGCGCCTGCCGCTTGATATTCTCCGCAATGGGTTTTTTGTCGTCCTCGATGTACGTATCAATCCGTGCTTCAAACAGCGCTGATGGATCGCATGAGTTCCAGCCTTTGTACTGTGGGTCGAAGTCGTGGCTCGCTAGATGGCCTAACACGGATGTCATGGTGACAGTGCAGTTGCCCCATTGCGGAAAGTTATAGCTGAACTCGTAGTTCTTCACCCATTGATTATACTGTACGTTACGCTGTGATTCTGTTAGTCTTGTAAATGATGAGACTTGTCATTGAGCACCTACTGTATTGACCTGGCCGCCACCAAGGTGATTGGCGACTGCTCGAGCAATGGAGGGCTTTTCTGCAACGCACAGGACTTTACGTATCGCCATTCTTGGCGCGAGATATGTCGTGTAGCTTCCGGCGCTTCATACTATCGTCCAACACAGCACAGTCTCGTTGTCCTCGATGTCGATGTCGATTTTCTTCCAATTGCGACTGACATAGATATCCAGGTTGACGCGCTCTGAGATCGACGCGTGTGTCAAAAGTGGGTCTTTTGGAACTCACACCTGACTCATGCGCCACGTCGTAGCTTTGCTTGATCCTCCATCAATTTTGTGGGTTGATACTCAATAGTGTGATTGATCAGGGCAGAAACTTGTTAACGAATAATGAAGTGACGTGGACAACGACTTGGCCATTGACTTGCCCGCATCGGCCAAGAACATGTTAGGATCGAGAATCGATCGTCATTCGCGCCCGCTCTATGCTTCATCATAGCGTTGTTGAGTAAAATGGTTGATGATACAGACTTTGTGATGGTACAGACCGGCGAAGCTGCAGGCGCGAGCGAGGCTATGGACCAAGTGGACTATCTCGATGATGTCTCGAAGTATGTCGAGGAGCAGAGCAGCCTTCTTCGCGATATCAGTCTTGAAATCCACGATCATCCTGAGCTTCAGTACAAAGAGTTCCACGCCCACAAGGTACTCACTGAATTTCTCGAGCAGCGCGCTGGCTGGAAAGTCACTCCCAGCGCCTACGACATTAGGACGGCATTCGTGGCCATATGTGGAAGTGGCAGCGAGGGACCTACCGTCTCATTCAACGTGGAATATGGTGAGCTTCTGGCCACGAGACTCTGCCGTCCGCTCGTCTAACGACTCGTCAAGATGCCTTGAAAGGCATAGGACACGCCTGTGGGCATAATCTGATCGCTATCGCGTCCCTCGCCGGAGCTTTGGCAACAGCGCATGTGATGAAGCAGCAGTCATTACCGGGAAGCGTAGTCATCTTTGGAACGCCGGCAGAAGGTAGGTGCTTTTCCATAGAGCGCTGCTGTATTTGACCACCAATCAGTGTGCTCGACAACGGAGTCTGGACAGAATCTTCCAGGGTCGTAGCAAATGCGGAGCAGATAGGTCTTCTTTCAGCTGTGCAACCAATATCGCCCGTGCCGACGCGGCATTAATTCACTACGATGCTAGGCTGACTTATACCAGAGGGCGGCGGCGGAAAGATTCGCCTCCTGAATGCCGGTGCTTACAAGGATCACAGTGTTGACATCTCCTTTATCACGCATCCTGGTATCAGTCCCGACGCTGCGCTGGTGCGAACTGCAGCATACTTTGCGTTCAAAGTTGAATACTTTGGCAAGGAAGCACACGCAGCGGCACGACCCTGGGACGGTGTAAATGCGCTTGATGCGTTGATCACAGCCTACAATGGCATCTCGGTATTGAGGCAGCAAACACAGCCAGGCGACATCATACAAGGACAAATTACAGACGGAGGTCTCAGGCCCAACATCATACACGCCTATGCTGCTGGCCGCTTCGTCGTCCGCTCAAGCACGCGCGCTCGAAGAGAAGCTCTTCTCAAACGAGTCTATGCTTGCTTCGAAGGTGCAGCTGTAGCGACCGGAGCTGAAGTCAAGATCACTGGAGGAGGATCGTACGATGACCATCAGCCTAATCGGGCCTTAGGGCGTAGCTACAGACACTTCTTCAACAGGCTCGGAGGTAACATTCCTAGGCCGGACATTGACATCCTTCAAAGCTCAACGCAGGCGTCCACTGATCAAGGCAATATATCGTATGCAATGCCATCCATCAGCCCTAATATATGTAAGCTCATCATAATGGAAGCTACGTCTGTTGCCACACACGCTAATCACATTCGATGGATGTAAGGGATTAGGAGCGAAGACAAGGATGGCAATCAGCTTGGTGGTCCGCATACGCCTGACTTTGAGAAGGCTGCGAGGACGAAGGAAGCTCACGACATGGCGATGCGAGCTGGTAAAGCTCTAGCAGCTACGGCGTTAGATGTGCTGACCAGACCGGAGCTACTGGCTGAGGCGAAACGGGAGCTCGAGGAATTGAGGCGGGAGGATGCAAAGTCGCGTACTCATTGACTCATCCGATACGCTTGTAGTGTCGTTATTATGACACATCCACAGCTTTGCATCATCGAAGATGTTGCTCGCCTTGGCTTTGGGCCCTGCAACCACTCACATTATGTCTGACCCCTTGCAGGCAATGAACCTACAAGTCCTCAAAACCGTCGACTGAGACATAGCCAGAGAAACTCAGGCATGAACATAGTAACGTAGTCGGGGGTGAGACAACAACTTAGCGATCTGAGGGAATCGTCGATCGACACCACCAATATGCCAGGACTGTCACCCCTCCACGGACACCCCGACGAACACCACAATCGTGCTCGATGTATCACCAGATCTTCGGGCTCGCCCTGATTCGATGTGTCCGAGAGGCCATCAATGGACTGCAGTCCGGGCAGCATTCCTCACATCTCACATTCCTCGCGCCGCGACGTTGGCATCGATGACGTGGTATTGCCGATGACGCCTTTTGGCAACAGCAACGTTGAAGTAGGTGTATATGGTCGATTGGTAATATCAGGAGGACCTGACAGTCGGGCTCGACCTGACCCGATTTTGATATAGTTTGAAGCTCCACCGTCCGATCACTTGCCTTTGGTACAAAAAGTCACAACAACATTGATTCGTCGTGCTGTGTGTGAGAGCAGAGACAGCCACGGGCACGTGTGGAAGTCGACCTTGTCAGGACTCACACCATCAGCCATGTTCTTTTTTCTGCTTCTCACCATGATCAGAGTAGCCGCGGCTGCAAGCATACCAAGATCGGCATCGGTGAATGCTTCCTCAACAAACACAAGCACATCGGCCACGGCCTACATAGCTGTTGGACCAGCGTACGCCATCCCTAAGAGTATCGCCTCGGTATCGCCTGCGCCAAGTCTTTCAGCGACCAACTCGACGGTTGCAGCATCTTCGACCATTGTCCGGGTGCCTTCTTCGACAACATTCATCACGACAACGGAGGCACGAATAGCTGCTTCGGCTTGTACAGTCGCCTCGGTCTGCATTGATGCTGTATCATGCGGGATACACTATGGATTGTCAGTGAGATGCTTATTCGCCGTCACAGCTCATGCACTGACGACTGCTTTCTGCAGATGCTATGACAGCAATTACTGCGATGGCAATACATTACCTATTGCCATACCGACATGTTGAGCTTCCTATGAGATCTGCTCATTTTTGTTAAGCGGTCAAGCGACAGCAAGCGACTCCTCGGCGACTCGACATGACCAAAGCATGCATGGTTCGAGAGCAGATCATGGGGCTCTATTTCGACAGGCATTTATGGAGATACTTGTGACATATATGAGTTATGATCTGAGGCATGATTTGGACGGCCATACATAAACAAGCATAACTGGTCCGTAATGTTTATCTCGACGAGTATCTTTATACAACCATTGCAGATAGCTCTGCCGTTGACTTGACAGTCGATGCCTTCATTGTACTCCAGTATGCTCGACAGGGCTGTGAATATTTCGAAAGCATTGCACCGGCAGGCGGCTGGCGACAAGTGGGCCAGCGGGCAAGCCTCGCCGCAATGACGAGGATCATTAGACTATGCACGTATGCAGGCGCATGTAGTCATCGCCGAAGCAATAAGCATACCGTTCAATTTCGGGTGAAAGTAACGAAGAGCAAGAACGCTGAGGCAGGAGCAAGTACTGTCGAAGTGGGGGCCAAGAAAGCTGACGACTTCTAATCTTTCACCTCGCCCAGACAGAAACATTCAACATTGATGGTTCGTCGTCAAAACCCTGAGCCAAACATGGCTACAACACCCAACGTCAATGTCAACACTAGTACGCCTTCTGCTGCCAATGTATCGAAGCCATGGACCGTCCGCAACAAGCCCAAACGCTACCGCCTGGTGGACTGCACTCTGATCGACCCAAAAGACGGCCAAATCTACCCACACGTCACACTAGATCTCAAAGATGGCCTCATCCACAAAATGACTAAACTTTCAAATCTGCCATCACCTGGAGACGAAGTGCTATCATGGACTCACGGCGAGGACATCACGATCATCAATGTTGGGGGCAAATTTGTACTACCAGGATTAATCGATTGCCATATCCATCTTGCCGCGACACCAGGCGAGGAAGGACTCAGCGCAACAATGACACAAGATATGAAAACAAATCTACTCCGACAACCGTACCTGGCACATGAGATACTAAAACGAGGCTTCACAAGCGTTCGGGACTGCGGAGGTGCAGGCCTAGCGTTGAAAGAAGCTATCGAAGAAGGCCTACATCCTGGACCTCGCCTCTTCATCTCAGGCCACGGCATCTCGCAGACAGGCGGCCACGGCGACATGCGAGGCGCCAAAGACGCCGAGTATGCCTGCTGCGGCGGCAATACACGAGGACTCGGCCGCATCGCAGACGGCGTAGACCAATGCCTGCACGCTGCGCGCGAAGAACTACGCGAGGGCGCCGACTTTGTCAAGATCATGGTAAGCGGCGGCGTCGTCTCGCCCACCGACAAGCTTACCAATCTGCAATACACGCCCGAGGAGATCCGCGCCTTCACCAAGGTCGCCTCTGACTCCGGTACCTATGTCACTGCGCACGCTTATACACCCGCTGCGATCCACAATGCCATCTCCAATGGCGTCAGCGGAATCGAGCACGGCAACTTGCTGGACGAAGCCACAGCCAAATTAATGGCAGAGCGAGGCGCCTTTCTCACCCCAACCCTCATCACCTACGAAACCATGGCGTCTAAGGAATTCGGAACCTTCTTGCCGCCTCAGATAGCCGAGAAGAACCTCCAGGTCCTCTCTGCAGGCCTCAAATCCATCCAGATCGCTGACGCTGCGGGCGTCACAATGTGCTACGGCACAGACCTGCTCGGGCCTCTTCAAGTGAAACAGACTGGCGAATTTATTTTGCGGAAGAGAGCTGGATTGTCGAACCTGAAAATTTTGCAGAGCGCGACGGTGAATGCGGCACGGATGCTGAGGCAGGAGGATAAATTGGGCCGGTTGAAGGAGGGCTATGCAGCGGATTTGCTTGTGCTGAACGCGAATCCTTTGGAGGAGATTGCGGTATTGGATCGACCGGAAAGGCATTTGTTGGCTGTCGTGAAGGCTGGCGCAGTGGTCGAGAGTCGGTGGTCGAAGCTGCCGAAGGAGGACGCTGTTACAAATGTTCTCGAGTAATGTGCTTCTGTCTCGAGCTACAGATTTATGTGTATCCATATGGCAGGTCCAGCACAGCTTGGCTCAACATAAGCCCGATGACAAAACTCCTCACGTCAGAACAGGATCGATCCCTAAATCCGCACAGTCCATCCTCCAAATATCATAGTCCTTCACATCTTCCGTGCTACCCACCCTCACTTCCCTTCTGAGCTCCACACTCCCATCCTCCATCTGCACCTCGTACTTGCCTCCAATAAGATGCACCTCATCTCCAATCGCAATCACCTTCAGCCTATCGGCTTGCGGCCTCGCCAAATCTCTCGACATTGACTCCAGCCTCTCCGTTTCCGGCCAGATCCTCAAAGATTCCAGAGTAAAAGCATTGGCGAGCACTCTGAGCGCCCGCATCTTGGGCAAAAAGGGCATGAGCAGGCGTAAGTAATGTGGCGAGGCGGAGCTGGTGGCGAGACCGAGTTGCTCAAGGTTCGGGCAGAAGCGCACGATGTCGCCGATGTCTTCGGGTGTAATGGCCCATTGAGCTGAGAGCAGGAGGTGTCGGAGGGTGCTGCCGTGATGGCGGGTGAGGGCGTGGAGGTATGATTTGCCCAAGACGGCCATGCTCGGATCTGCTCCCGGTGCCTGCTGGTGCAGTTGGACGATCGAGGCGACAGCAGGACTTCGGACGCTACCAGTACTGGTACCGTCCGTGTGGCTGTCATTAGCGTCTCCATGACCTGCAGCACCAGCACCCTCGTCCAGCGCGTCTCTGCTTGCCACCGCCCCGGACCTCTTCAAGCGTGCGTTACCATCACCAACAATATAGAACTTCTCTAACGCTGTCGAACGCGCAAGCAGCTGCACATGCTGCTCTGCCAACTCATTACTCCGCATGGTTTTACACCTCAATTTCATGTCCCGCGGCAGATCATGCCAGGTGAAATCCACAAACACGTTCCGTGCTTCAGCGTTGGCGCCTCCGAAGGTATCAAAGAACGCCGCACTTTCCAACACATCCGGGTCGAAGATGGAATCTAGGCCTTCTGCCTTCTGCCCGAAGAAGTTCTGCATGGCGAAGTGTCGCAGGCGCATGGCGTAGTTTGCTTTCCAGCAGCGGCCAAAATAGGTTTGTAGACTCAGCGTCGGTTCGGCTTCCTGCCTCATCCTTGGCGAGAAGTGCAGGCGCAGATCCCGAAGGTTCTTGGAAGCGAGCAGCAGCAAGCTGATATCATCTGGATAGCACAGTGGATCGATGTCCATCGCCCTAAACGCCCTCAGACTCGGTATGGGCGGTATCAGGATACTAGGTCTCGGGATCCTGCTATTCGGAAACTTGATCGTCAAGCTCGTCAAGGTCCCATGTGTCGTCAATCCCTGGTACAGCGTTTTGAGCGGCTTGCAGTCCAACTCCCAACTAAAGCTTCTCAACCTCGTCATCCTATCCGTGGCTGCGCGTAGAAGGATATTAAGCATCATGCTATTATCCGGCACCCGTCCCTTCACAAAGTCCTCCACGCCTACTTCCCTCCACTTGCCCCAGATCCTAAATTCTTCGACTATAGCAGCATGGTTGTTCGTTACGAAGCCGTTCAAGGCCATGATGAAAGGGCTCCCACTACCAAATCCTTCGGGGCGGCCATGGACGTAGCGGATGTCGGCGTAGCTGTGCAGGTGTACTTTCTGGTAGAGTTGAGGGAGGGCCATGTAGTATAGCAGTCTGCTTGTCCGGCAGACTCTCGCCAGGTCACCAACATCGTGAATCTGCGCGATGATGAGAGCGATGAGGTTGAGAGGGAGTTGAATGGCTTGGCCTTGCTCTTCATTGACGATATGGCTATGGTGGCTGACGGGAGAGGTATATGTTACGAATCGAGGGATACTCTTCGCTGCCTCGGCGGTGAAGCCATTGGATGTGCCATTGCTGTACTCTGGGCTGGGCACACCAATATTTGGATTCGGGTTGGAAGTCATCTTGTTCATATCCTTGCGCTGAACCTCCCGACATGTACATTGCACAATTGCATATGCCTCCTCTAGTCAATGTCCTATCATCTCCAGAATGTGCCAATCGCAGTGTTCACCTCGCAATCCCACTCGACGCCATCATCTAGAAGCTAGCTCTTCACATCAAGCTCAGTCCTTTGGAAAGAGACATCGCACCAGCAACCGTACGCCAAAATACCTCTTTCTCGCGATTCTATGAGCAAGACAGCTTTATGCAGGAAAAAATAGGATGAAGAGAGAGTAGCGCGGACATGTCATAACATAAAGTCGGTATCGGAATATGGTACCGATGCCGCGTGCACAACTCTGTCAGAACCTTCGGCATCACCAAGGATGACCATTCAATTGTCATAAGATCATACATATCTGTAGAGATCATCTATGGGCACTCGGAGATACCCGGCAACGATACGCATGCAATACACGTGTCGTGGGCGTGCCAGCTCAGCCACATGTCGTGCCCGCATCAAGATATTCACATGTCTTCTACGAAAAAGCTGACAGGCAACATATTATAGCCTACTCTTCTTTACCGCCTTTCCCCTCTTCTCGTCTCGAGCCAGGCCTCTCCGACTCCCGCTCATCCTTGCCGTCTCGCCCTCCCCGCTCCCGACTGCGCTCCCGTCTGCTGTCGCGGCTTCTACTCCTGAGCCTCGCATTCGTGCGCTCACGATCACGACTTCTTGACCTAGCAGGCAAGCGTTCACGACTTCTCGACCTTCTCCGCCTATCTCTGCTGCGACTTCTGTCCCTTGCCTTGGGAGCAGCCTTCTCGTCGTCATCCGCAGTTCGTGAACCAGCAACCCAGCGATCATGATCCCGCGGTTGGGGACGGTCGCTGTCCCTTCTACGCCTATCGTCTCGATCATCATTATCCCGACGACGCCTGTCACGGTCGCGCTCACGATCTCTGTCCCTGTCTCGCGACCTATCTCTGTCGCGCGTGCGATCTCTCGAGTCGTCCCGACCACGTCTCGCGACATTGCCACCACCAGGTATGTATCGATCGATACCTGGCGGGCTCCGGCTGCGCTCCCTGCGTCGCGGCGGGCTATCGCGACGATCCCTGAACCTAGGCGGTGATCGTGAATCGTCACGGTACCTACGCCGTGGTGGCGAACGCGAATCCCGCCGTCTGCGAATGGAATCGCGCGATCTGCTCCTGGCACGCGTGGAAGCATGTTCGTCGATCTCGCCCTCCTCGCCCTTCTCACGGCTGGCCGCACGATCACGTTGGCGGGCCTTCCAGGCTGCTCGATCTCTGCTGTCGTCTCGGAGGCTGGACTCTCTTCGTCCTGTATCACGAGCCCTATAGCGGCGATCGTCGTCATCGCGTCTGCGACCGTAGCCAGAACGTGCTGGTGAGGGTGACCGCGCACGCGATGGTCTGCGCCTGTCGTCGTCCAGTGGTGTAGGTGGTGCCATGGATGCCCTGGGGCCTGTGGGTGGTCTGAACTCCTTCTTGAGCGTCATGCTCGTTGGAGTCAAGCCTTGCGCCTTCAACTCTTCACGACCCATGCTGTTCCTTGGTCCTGTGGGCGTCGGCCTTGACAGCCTTGGTGGAGGCTCCATGCTCTCACTGCGCTCCAACTGTGGTCGCTTCGCCTTCTCTGCCATCTCCTTCCCTTCGCGCAGCAGGGTATCAAGCGCCTCTTGCTCGATACGTTTCTGCTCGCGCTCACTCCTCTCTTTCTCGCGCCGTTCTCTTTCTGCCTTTTCAGCAGCGACACGTTCTTCGTGCTCCTTCTTGGCCTTCTCGCGGTCCTCATTATACTTCTGAATGCGCTCTCTCTCGCGCTGCTTCTCGGCCGCCTTCCAAGCCTCACGCTCCGCCCGTCGCTTCTGCTCACGCTGCAGCTTCTCCGTCTCTTTCATCAATTCCTCCTGTTTCTTCTTCAATGCCTCCAGCTCCTTCTTCTTGCGTTCCTGCGCTTCCTGCTTACGCTTGGCCTTCTCATCTTCGGCATTCTTCTTCGCACGGGCTTTCCTGCGCTCCTCAGCTTCCGTCGCGTAGGCTTCATCGCTCTTCTCCCCACGCTGCTGTTCCTGGTCTGCTGCCTGGTCGCCAATCTCTTCCCGTCTGATCCTGCGCAATGCCCGCTCGGCCGTCTCGAGGTACTGATCGATGTACGCGTTGACATCCTTCTCCGTCTGCATGTACACATTGGCACGCGCAGCAGCACCCTCTAGCAATGGTGCTCCCATCCTCCTGTCTGGCTTGAGATACTTGACTGGTTCGCGGTCGATCTCATTCGAGGTGAAGGTCCTGAGCGTTGCCTCGAACATGCCACGTTGCGCACTCTCGTTGTATTGCTGGAAGGTCTTCTTGCGCAACGCGTCGAATTCGCCTTTCTTCTTGAACGTGTGCAGCATCCCATCTATCGATGCTCGCTGCGCTGATGACAGTGGCAGCTCCGACACCTTTGGCTTCTTGCGCGGCGGCAGCTCGAACTCGTTGTTGTCGGTTCCCGACATGACCACGTCGGTCGCCATGTTTGCTGGCGGATATCAAGGACAAGACGGTGCAAGCGTCGCGATGGAAAGTCGAGTCGCAACCTAAGACGCGGCTTCGGCTTCTCAGAATTGGTTTTGGTGCCTGAGGCCAAGACAGGTAGTAAGCGGGCTTCGGCTGGAGCTTGTGATTGAGCAGCAGCAGGAGGAGCATCACGAACTCACAAACCTCGCGTGACTGCTGTCCGTACACACCATAGAGCAGGTTTCACTCCACCTTCAACATTTTCACACGATTAGTGTCCCAGCATTGCAAAGCAGCAGGACAGAAACAGCGCAAAGATGGTCAACAAGATCCTTTTCTGGTCGGGCTTCGGTACGCGCGCATACAGTCCTGCTATGCTTACCCATTACTAACACGACTGGGACGCAGGCCTCGCTGTGCGATTCTGGCAGCTCGGTATTGAGATGCGACCATTCTTGAGCAACCCAATCGCCTACCCGATATGTATGTGGAACCTTTGTGCCTCGCCAAACATCTACTGACACTCCGCGCAGATGGAACCATTGGAGCTGCATTCGGATACTATATTCAAGGCGTCGAGAACAACCAGATGCGCTACCTGCGAGAGACGAGAGACCGGCTATTGGAGAAGAGGAGACGGCGAGCCGAGCGGGAAGGGAGCACCATTGGCAACTTGGGCACTGACTTTCAGAGAGACCAAGAAGGTCTCTTTGCGAGCCCGAAGGTCGTGGTGGAGAAGGCAGAGCATATTCCTGATGGCCCTGTTGAGAGGACAAAAGCGTAAGGCGATCATAGAGAGCAATGGAGCGTGTGGGGTTCTTCAAGACGAGGAGTGTGTGTTGCATAGAGGTTGATTGGAGGAAGCGGTGTGAGCGATGTCAGTAAGACACTTTTCCAAGCAACAGAGAGCCGCACTGTTGGCCTGAATGTGTGCTATATGGCTGCGGAGAGCCAATGATGTAGCATTACGAAGAAATCAAGCTTGAAACACAACAGAGAGTCGACGGTCTGGGTCAGAGAATACAGCTTATTGCACCCTCGGTCCCACGTTGCATGCCATGCATCATCGCCCGGCTAGATTACAAGGTCTTTTCTAGTGACTTGAGGCAGAGTTATTGTCTTCTCGGAAGATGCCGAGCGCACCTTCCAAGTTTCGATGGCGGCACATCCGCTTTAGTCTTACTCCGCCTACATGTATCTTATCCTCATCACACAATACTTCTTCCCACGCGTTTCCTTTTAATGTGAAACACGACTATCGTCCGTCCCAGGATGAGGGCAAACAGCACCTCGTTCCAAAATGTCCCAACCTGAGACCTCTCTCCAACGCCTCCAGAGCACACCTGCCGTCATCATTAACAAAACCGCCAATGGCATCAATGGGATCAACAGCAATACGGGCATCGTCGTCCTCTCCGGTGGCTCCGCAGCCAACAACCTCGTGGACGTCTTCGAGACAGTCCGCCAAGCAAATCACAGCACCCTCGCCTACGTGATCCCGGTCTCAGACAATGGTGGCTCTTCCAGTGAACTCATACGCGTCTTCGGAGGCCCGGGCATCGGCGATGTGCGCTCCAGACTCGTGCGACTGATTCCTGAGGACGGCGAAGAGGCGAACGCTATTAAGCATTTCTTCAATTATCGATTGCCTAAGCAGTATGCACCCGCGCGAGCGGAGTGGTTAGATATCATCGAAGCTAATCATGATCTCTGGACCGGAATATCGAGCCCGAAGAAGGAATTGATCAGGAGTATATTGAATGTCGTCCACTTGGAGATGCTGAAGCGGGTGAGGCCAAATAGTCGGTTTGATTATTCGGGAGCTAGTATTGGGAATCTTTTCTTGACTGGTGGGAGGCTATTCACTGGTAGTTTCGAGGCGGCGATCTATTTGCTTTCGAGTGTCTGCTCGGTCCCTTCTACTGTGGCGGTCTTGCCGGTAATCAACACCAACTTCGCGCATCACATTGCAGCTGGGCTAGCGGATGGGAGTGTGATCGTCGGGCAGAATAACATCAGTCATCCGAGTGCGCCGACGGCTGCGGTGCCGGTGCCGGCTACGTCGCCTTCTGGACGGATCAAGAGTAAAGATGAAGAAGATGAGAAAGTCGAGGATGCTAATGGGCCGGGCACTTTGCCTTCTCTGCGGAAACCTGCCATCGTGTTTTCGAAAGAGGACGAAGAGGACCTACCTGCACGGATCGAAAAACTATGGTACATCAACCCTTACGGACAACAGATCACTATCCCTGCCAACCCTCGCGTACTCGACTCCCTCCGCTCAGCAAGCTGCGTGATCTACAGCATCGGCTCTCTCTTCACCTCCATCATTCCCTCCCTGGTTCTTGGAGGCGTCGGCGAGACCCTCGCCAATCCGAACATCAAATCCAAAATCCTGATCCTGAACGGTACTCTCGACCGCGAAGTCGGACCCTCTATCGACCCTTACACCGCCCTCGACTTCGTCGCGCCATCGCGAATGCTTGTCATGAATCTCGCGGCTATGCTGAGCGGCCGGTGCCAGAGCTGTACAGTCAGTATGTGACGCATATGGTGTACCTGGACGGTCGGACGTCGCCGAGGGTGAATAAGGATGCTTTCAATGCCGTAGGCATCGAGACGATGAGGTTGTATGGGCGGAAAGATGAGAACGGCAAGGGAGGGAGATACGATGCTAAGGCTCTGACGCAGGCTTTGGAGGCGATCATTGGGAGGAAGGATCCCAGGGGTGATAGGACTAGGAGGAATACGCTGATTGGATGAAAATGGTATTTTTAGCCAATGCTCAATCAGGAATGCAAGTTCAAGCCTAAGCAGTCGCATGGCCAGGATGTCAGTGTCCCGAACGAAAGTATTGATCTGAGACGAAACCGTCCAGATCAACCATTGACAATCTTCTTGACCGGTATATGGTTAGGCCTCACGAGCAGGGCGGCAATTATTTTCAGCCTCAGCCTCAGTCTCAGCACCGAGTACAGACTTGCTAAAACATGAGGCACCAAGCGCATGAGTTGAAAATTGGTATGAACAGCATGATAAACTAGTAGCATTGTGTACTACCTCGAACGCGACAACATCTCAAACGCAACAAAAGCATCTGCTCGCATAGCAAAACACATTTGCACTCAATCATCCACAAAAGAAACAATAAACGCAACAACGCGACCACCACCAGTCTTCCTGCTCATCCACCACAGCAGTGGCCCTGTGCTACACATCACCATCCTCAACACCAGATATAGAGACCATTCCAAGGACCGCAACAGCCCTACAAGCAGTCCTCTCTTGCCTCCAGCAACCCCATCTTGACCCTCGACGATGACGAGCCCCGAATATCAGGCAAGTTCATCCTCACCACACCGCCAAACTGATCATCAAAGATTGACCGTACCGCGCATAGCCGATCAAGAGCTCCAGTCCGGTCACCAGCCTCGACGTTGTTCAGAACCCGGTCAAGATCATCGAGCATCGTCTTCACGGATCCAGTAACGTCGTCGAAGTCGTAGGATGAGCGGCAGCGCTTGTGCTCGTCGTTCGGGTTCGCAAGCTTCTCGACCCTGTCGAACTGAAACTGGAAGGCCTTCAAGCCATTAGCGAAGGCGGCGGCGTTGGCCCCATTGTGGCTACCAGCCACGTTGTGGTCATGGTCGATAGCGTCATTCATGGCTGACAGGCCCTGCTTCGCGGCTTCGACGGCCTGAGACAACTGAGTAAGCTGTGGGGCATTGATGTAGGACTGGGCGTCTCGCGCGACGTGTCTCTTACCAGACGTCATCCTGGAGTATGCCCAGTGCCCGTAAAACCTCGCGCCGCAGATCCCCTCCCGAGCGCTGTCAAATTCCCAGAGGCGGAAGGCGGTGAGGGTCCAGTCCAGGTACTCCGCAGCCCGATGCCATAAGTCCTCAGCAGTGTTGGAAGCGTCAGGCAACCTGTTGCCGCATGTACCTCGGTCAGTCCAGACAATGTGCCACGATGCATTGATGTTCTTCTCGAAAGCTTCGAAAGCGTTCGTCAAGGTGTCATTCGCACCAGTCACCATAGGAGTCTCGGCGAGGTCGAACATGACCTGGGCTGCCTGCTTTGCCGCCGTGATCGTCTTGTTCAAACTGGCGCTCCCTTTTGGCAATGAAATCCGCTTGTCGAGCCTGTGGACATCTCTGACCGCCAGATTGACCTTGCAGAGCTTGACCTTGGCAGTATCTTTGTCGTCGTCCGCCAAGTCATGTAACTCATCGCTAACATCGTCCACTTTTTCAACGAACCAATCAAAGCCGTCATCGATCAAGTCACCTATGTCACGCTTCTCCATTTCAGCGCAATCAGAATCGTTTAGGCCAACTAGGCGCTTGGATGCTTCGATACTCGCCTTGTAGTCCTGGAGCGCAGTCGCGAACTTGCCATCCGCATCAGGAGCCGTTTGGTTGGACCACGCATCAGCCATAGTTTTCAGGGCGTCGACCGCGGCAGCCACGGTGCGATTCAAATCCTGCTGCAGCGTATCACGTTTGCCCTTCGGCAGGTGGCCATCGATCTGCTGCATGATCTGGCGATACGCCTCGACGGTGCACACTTGCTGATGCACTGTATGCTTGTCGCCATCGGTGACAGCAAGAGAGATCTGACGCAAGCTTATCTGGGCGGCCTCGATCATGTGTAGGGCCTTCGCCATGGAGAAGTCCTGGATGGGATTCATCTGCACATCACAGCCCCTGAAGCGGCCGGGAATGGACAACTCTTGGATTTGACCGAGACCCTGCTCGAATGCAGCCCAATGGATCTGAGCAGCAACCTCATCTTGGGTCTGAAGTGCGGCGCTGAGGTTGCTGAGATGGCTTTCGGTAGACTGAATGATGTTGTTCAGACTGGCAAGCTCGGCATTGCTGAGATAGGGCTCGGTAGCGCGGACGAACTTGGCATCATCGTCCTCATCATCCAGACTCGATGTCACGCTGGTGGGTGCGGTGTGTTTGTGGAACACGTGAAGAGCGGTGCTTCGCCGACCATTGACAGTGTACGTGCCCGGAGCTGGAAAGACGTACGCCTGAACAGGTCCCAGGAAGATGTCGTAGACCTGGCAGAACTCAATTTGAGCCTGAATGTCCTGCTCGTCTCTGATGAGGAGTGGCACCATGCTCAGACGTCCCTGCGCCTGGTCGATAATGTCCAGAACATCCGCCTTGGTCAGGTCACCGTGCAAGTCTGTAAGGCGCCGACCAAAACCACCGGTGCAGTTGTAGTCATCCGACGCGTAGCGTTTGACAAGCTTGAGGGAATCGTTGAGAGTGCCGAAGTTGGTCCCCATGACACTCTGGCTGCCACCGATGACTGCATAGCTAAAGTCCATCAGGCTACGTTCAGCAGCCGCTATCGCCGTCTCCAACTTCTGGATTTGCTAGTCGCCGAATCTGGAGCTGGTCGATCGACGTTCCGGTACACCTGGGAAGAGGTAATCCGCCACATCAGGATTCAGTGCCATGGCGATCGCGCACAAGCTTTCCACGACCGCCGTCCTGTTGCCCGAGACGACAGTGAGTGCCAGCTTCCTCAAGTTGACCTGAGCATTCTCAAGGTTCCGCAATACCTCGACCTGAGTGAGGTCGCCGAAGTCTTCGTCATGACCCGAGCAATCGAAATCCCAATCGAGGTCTCCACTGACCGGAAGAGCAAGGTCTTGAATGTCGCCGATTACCTAGTCCAGCGCAGACCAATACCCAGTCATGCCAGTGTGATTGCCATCGACAATGCTGTTGCTCAAGTGTGTCAGGTCGTACTCGGCAAGGTCGATGGCATGATTGAGGCCGGCCAGGTTTGCGTCGCTCAGGTAGGAATTGCTTGAAGAACGCTTCCACCCATCGTTTCCGTGCGAGAAAGCATTAGCTTGCAGAGCGCACAGGTTCGTATATACGGTTTGCTTGTCGCCTGCGGTGGCGCCCCTCGTTATGTTTGCCAGTCCCGAGCGTACGTAAGCGAACATCTGCGCAGAATTTTGGAAGGCAAACATTTCTTCGATGGTTTCGGTCGTATCGTTGCAACGTAGCGTGTCACCTTTTGGGACGGCGCTATCGGTAATGGCCTGGATAGTCACGGCCAACCAGGCGGACTGGGCAATCAGGCTTTCTGTAGTATTGTGATCGACGCTCTCCTCGATTTCTGAAATGACGTTGTATGTGCTGTTGACCCATTCCTGCAACTCCGCAAGCTCATCAGGGGGAAGATACGAGGAGCTGGTGGAACGAGAAACAGGAGACGAGCGGCACCAAACGTCGCCAAGACAGCCTTGGAACTCCTTGTCCGTGCTCGCAATCACAGAAGACGACCCAACGGAGTGTTTGGAAGGCGGTGGACAGCAGGCTGCATAGACAGGGCCACCGGGGCAGTTCAAGAGCTGTGGAGTTGGAATTCCTCTAGTAGACCGCCGGCGAGAAACCTCAGTACGCGGCGGGATGGACATGCCGGTATTGGTGATAGAGCTGGCTCGAAGCTCACTGCTACCATCAACCAGATCCTCCGACGAGCGTCGCTCCTGACCATGGCCTCGAGCGAACGGTCCGTCATTGACATAATAGTCGATCTTGTCAAAACCGCCCGCGATCGTGCAGAGAGCAGAAAGCCTTGATTGCTGGTCTCCCGATGTGATGCTATTCAATGCTGCTCGCATCTGATCGATGACCTGCAGAGCGGCAGTCTTGCTCAGAGCCTCGTTCTCGTTGCTTAGAATCCCGCAAGCCGCAGCATTCTTGGGATCGACGAGAGTCCAAACGTCGTCCTGGTCATATGCAAAGTCATCGAGGGCGCTTTGAGCGGGACCGGTATCGTTTGTCGTGATGGCATTGACGAGAGCGGCCAGATGGCTTTCGGCGGCTTGGACAACAGGCTGAAGGACCGCCATTGCCGTGGCAGTGTCATTGGTACTGTCCAGACGTGAGACGGCTGCCTTTTTTGCAGTGTACGGCGGCAAGATGGCGGGACCGAATGGCCACGTGCGCTTGGTCCTGTGGCTACCAAAGGTTTCACCACCGCCGACATAGTCGTTAAGTTGCTGAAGTGATGCCTGTGCCTCACAAAGATTCTGTAGCATCGTCAGAGAGTCACCAGACGTGATGAGATTGAGAGCTCGCTGCGTGATGTCAACGTAGGTCATTGCCTGCTCGACGCTCTGGATCGCAGCCAAGTGTAAGTTGCAGTACGACGCGGCCGGAGTTGCAATCTCGTCCTGAAGCTGGCTGACGACTCTGGCGAGTCCTGCCATGGCAACGTGAGCGGATGCAAAATTGCTGCCGTTGGAGATTGTATTGCCAACAGTCGTAAGGACTCTCTCGGCTGATTGGACGAGATTGGCGATCATAGCGGTATTCCCATCTCGTCTGTCGTTGCGCTGCTTGCTCTGCAGAGGTTTGTCCCCAGGCCAATAGTAGTCATCGCTGTGTGGCGCATTGTGCTGGACGGCGGCTCCATGCTCATCAGACATCTGCGATTCAGACCTGGCCTCAATGCGATGCTGAGAGGCGCAGAATTTGGTGCTAGTCGAGCTTGCCACTGTAAATTCCACAGAGAGCATCGAGTATTCCGTGTCAGCACCATATCTCGACGCAAAGCTGCCGATCATCGAGTCTGCACTCAAGAGAGACTTGCTCGACAGCTGAGCATCAAGCGTGACATTTGGTGTCGACATGTACGAATCTGAAGATATCAGCTTCGAGTGGATTTCGTGGACATCGAGATGACTTACTGGCAAGGCTTTTCGTGCGTACATCTGCAGAGTTGGTCCACATCATAACATCGTCCAGGAATCCGGAGCCATCGTTGTGTAGCGTCACTTCGAACCAAGAGCCAGGAGCGATCTCACATGGGATGTAGAATTGTGTGATGGTTGCAGAGGCACCCCCGAGCAAGGCGAGCCCTGCCACGGCGTGTTGCCGGTGCATTGGAAGAGCTCTCGCCGCTCAGGCGCCGGTATCGCTGCGTATTCGATGTTCGAAATTGATGATATCGAAAAAGGTGCTGGCGTTGGATCAATGCAAATCAATGCTAATTGGCGCCTGAAGTGATGCTGAGTAGTCGATGGTGTGAGGAGAATGTGAGATGGAAGAAGTCAAGCAGCAGAGTCCATATGTTTACTTGCCATACCGGAAGGCATAGTCGCAGTGGCGCCTGTCACCTGCCGTGTGCTTCCTGCCTATTCGGCTGGTGTGGGCAGAAAGCGTGAGAGGGTGCATAAGCATCCGAATCGAAATGCGCAGGATGGATCGATATACGAGGGCAGAGCACATACACGTCAGATTGAGGTGGATCTGGGAGTTCATTTCCCATACTCACCACGATAACGTGAACATGGTTGCTCCTGAAAGCCGAGTCTGTCAAGTTGCAGTCATTCTTACCTAGAGTAGCAGCCACTTGCACAGCTGCATCACTTACACCTGGAGTGCGTACAAGATAGTTTAAACTGGATGGTAAGCCCCTGAGTATTCCAGCATGGCAGGGAAGTGTTGTACACGTGCGTGGTATTCGCAGGTCATTACTGCCAAATTTCTCAAAGTCGTGATGTCGTCTGACCAGGGGTATAACGCAGCTCATGCTGATAACACGAATTGTTTACGTACTGTCAATCCAGCACTTTCGAGCCATCGATAGTCTGTCTTCGTAAATAGCCTTGATAACGTCCAAGAGCGATGTTTAAGCTGAGCGCAATCTTGAAGTGGAAGGCACGCTCAGCTCGTCTCGGCTAGCCTTATGTCGTCAGCGCATTGTTACAGCATCCGGCTTGGCACTTTATACAAGCCATCCTCCATCTTGGCTCTATAGCTTGTGTATGCAAAGTAAGCCGTGTCAGCCCATCTTTAACCTCACCTCATGCAGTTCTTGGCCAAGTAATGCCCGCCCCATCGTCTTTGCTTCATCGATATGGGAACGATTCTGAGACCCGTCGGCATTTGGCACTTCCGATAGTACTATTACTCTCGACCATTTTTGCGAGTCTTGGAACAGCACCTCGGCATAGTCTCTTGGCAAGCGCGGTAGCATGGACGTCTATCTGCACGCTATGCAGCCTGAAGACGGGTGTAAAGAGCTTGGTAGATGCCGCGCAATGGCAGAAGCTAGCTTGGACTGCGGGAGCCTTACTGGCCTTTGCTGCGATTGAAGAGAGCGGTGCAAGGGGGAAATATGGCAGTGGTATATGGTGGGCAAAGGTTTATACTATCAGCGAAGATGGAGGCGTGACCTCTGACTGAGACTTTGCGCGCAGGGTCTCTTGCCTTTAGCCGTCTACGTGATCAACCAGACGAAGATTCTGGAGGCATACGATCGCGCGATCAACGATGTCGATGCACCGACTGGTTCCGACGACAAGCGCAGCACGACGCCTACATATGGCTCGAAGCTCACACTATGCACCCTGACTGCCTGCGCGGTCGCTGCCGTCTACGCGCCGACGGTACTGAGCGCGACAACCTCACTTGGGATGTCGTACGCGGCTTTCACGGCTCTGGCATTGGTGCTGGTTGAAAGAGCAAGAAGGGAGTGCGCGCAGTCTGGTGAAAGTGTCATATACTCGGCCAACGGCTTGCTGTCGCGACCTGAGAAATCGGCCTCGGCCGCTGGCGACGCGACAGTGCTGGTGATTCGCGATATATCTGCAGCGGCCGCAATCGGGTCAGGCGTTGCTGCTCTGTTTCTTGAGCGCTTCACCTCCAGCGAGCTGGTTGTCTGGTACGGTAATCATGAAGGCCGGATTCTGCTAAGCCACATTTTCCTGAAAGCTGTGTACGGCCTTGGCGCATCAATTCTGCACGTAGCAATGGATGGCTCGCTTTTACTTATGGTAAGTGAATTAAACTTTCATAGCTCTCGCTGGCTTCAAACTCATTGCTGGCGCGATCTGCATGCATAACGGTTGAGCGGGAACAACCGCGTCTGGATCAAAAGCCGCGACTTTCTGGTTACAGATGACGATGTCAGGGATGGCACCCGGAAATAGGCCATGCGCTGTCGTGGAACTAGCAAAGCAAGACTAACACATGAATTGAATTTGAACAGACGCAAAGGCAAGGGCCTTTCACGACCAGCTTCATACCATTATACGCCTCCATTTGCGCGCGACTGATTGTGGGTTTCGATTTGGGAAGAGCATGGTTTGCTGGACTTTGCGTCGCTGCAACATTCATATTCCTCAATGAAAGGCAGGAGCGCGCATTTACAGGGTCGAATAGCGGACTCGCCAGGATGAGGGTACGGTGGGGGAAGTTGTTATCGCTGGTCGCGATTGCCTCGTTGGCAGTGCTTGCTTTTCTGCATCTACGACAACCGTACCGGAGGCCGAGCTTTAAGGGCGTTCCGCCGATTGTGGACAATGGTGTTGTGGTCATGCCGGTAAAGGCGTCGGATCCGATGCAATACACGAACACGAGAGTGCATCCTGTGGATCAACTGGTGCGAGACGCCGAGACGTCGTTCCTGGCCATGCTGGGCAGACAGTCCAAGAGCCTGGAAGCTGCAGTGGAAGAATATAAAAGGCGGTATAAGATGCCACCACCGCCCAACTTTGACAAGTGGTATGAATTCGCCAAAGACCGGGATGTGCAGCTCATAGACGAGTATGACTCAATATACCACTCCCTCCTTCCATTCTGGGCGCTGAAACCCAAGACGATAAGAGCAAGGGTACGAGAGGGAATAGGATTCGATCCAAATAACCTCATGGCTCTGCTCGTGAGGGATGGGCAGGTGATGCATACGACAGGCGGGCAGGCGTGGCTCATGGAGGCCATCCCGGGCATGATGAAGCAGTTCGCCGAGTATCTGCCTGATATGGATTTAGCATTCAACATTCACGACGAGCCGAGGGTCGTGGTACCGCATGATAAGCTGCAGAAGCTGGTGAAGATTGCTACAGACGAACGTCTTCCAGCATTGATGGCGAACACCAACCTCAGGAACGCATTCTCGCCTCGGCCGCCGGATGTTGGGAAAGGCAAACATGTGGTCGAGTACAAGACGACACGCTTCAACGTATTCGCCCATCAGCCGACATGGATCCCTTCCACTCTGTCGTGCGCCTCAGACAGCCCAGCCAGATGTCTGGATGACTCGCAATGCGCCGATAATCTCACGACCTATGCTTTATCGGAGCTGGGATTTATCTACAACCATACGGCATTCTCGGACGTCTGTCATAGCCCATCATTGTCCACGTCACATGGCTTCTTCGACCGGCCAAATGCCTTCAATGTCATCCACGATCTCTTCCCGGTATTCAGCCAAAGCAAAATGTCGTCATTCCAAGACATCCTGTATCCCTCGCCTTGGTACTGGTACGGCAAGGTCTCTTACGACGAGAAGAAGGACAAAGACTGGACGTCCAAGATTGCCAGTCTGTGGTGGCGAGGTAGCACAACAGGTGGCTTCAGCAGAGACGGCGGCTGGAGACGGCAGCATAGGCAGCAGTTCGTCGGCAAGCTAAATGCACTTGACACAGCGAAAACCTTGGTCAACATACATGCAGATGAACCCGAAGCCATTCCCGAATACAGGAAGAAGAATGTGCAACGCCAGGACTTTGGAGAGGTCATGGACGTGCACTTCTCGCACGTTGGGCAGTGCGATCCAGGCGACTGCGACGCACAGAAGGAGTTCTTCCAGATTGTGCCACCAGCCGATCAGCAGGATGCGTGGAAGTATCGGTACCTGCTGGATATTGATGGCAACGCCTTTAGTGGGCGCTTCTACGCTTTCCTAAAGTCAAAGAGCTTGACCTTCAAGATGGCGGTCTTTAGAGAGTGGCATGAAGAGTGGATCAAGCCTTGGGTGCATTATATCCCGCTTAGCTTGCGTGGCGAGGAGGCATTGGAGACGGTGCGGTATTTGAGTAGTGAGAAGGAGGGGAAAGATCAGGCTATCAGGATGGCTGAGAGTAGTAGGGAATGGGCGAGCAAGGTCTTGCGGAATGAGGATTTTGAGGTTTGGTTCTTCAGGCTGCTGCTGGAATATGGGAGAGTCGTGGATGATAATCGGGAGAATTTGGGGTTTGCCATCACTTAGAGTTGGCGGGAGATGTCTTGTGCTCGCATCTCAGGCGACGTGTATGCATAACGTATGATGTGTCTATCTGTGGCCCGACTTCCCAGTATGAGTCGCGAGACAATGCCTAACCCAGCGACCAAGACGCACGGCAATTCCTTCCATGCACCAATTGCGAAAGACTTTAGCCGCCGTCACATTGCTGTCATCGATAGCCTCAAGCCTGCGCCTCTGCTGGCTTCTGGAAAATCGATCGATATCCATCAAGATAATACAGGAAATCGCTCATGATCTTCTCGTTGGTATTCATGCGCAGTTGAAACTTGTGCTGCTGAGCACCCGAATCCAATGCCTCGAACAGGCGGTGCAATTCTCCCAACTTGGTCTGCACGCGCGCCATGATCGCGCCCGTCGGTTCCCCTGCCAAAATCTGAAATCGCTCTTCCAGGTCCACCAAGCCGGGCCGATAATCAGGAACCCACTGCACATTGAACTCGAACTTCGCTTTCAATGATGTGGTGGAGCATACTTGCTCGAATCTCGCCATGGAATGTGCGGCTATGGCGAGTTTGAATCGAATCCTTGGGGACCAGGCACGGTATCGACCAACCAGAAGTATGCGGACCTCACGCAGGTGTCTCGCTGCGCCCCCGAAACTATGGCGCCAGTCGCACAATTTGCCAGGTAGGTAGTCGTCCTTCCTGTGGGCAGCGACGATGGGGTGGTCGAGGATGTTGACCGCCCATTCGAAGGTGTTGTTCCCAGCAAAGCTCGAGAGCACCTCTGCGCGCAGGCTTTTGCACGTGGCGGCGAGTGCATACGCCGCTTGCACTTTCTTGGAGTGTGAGGTCTCGAGATATCCATCGCGGGTTTCGCCGCCTCGATATATGCGGATGGGCTCGGGAATGATGAAGAGGTGGGAGTAGACCAGATTCCGCAGCTCTCCTGACAAGGTGCCGAGTGGTGAGGGCTCCATGGCGAAGGCGCCTTGGATGTCGTGTGATGCGGCCAAGAGGACACTTGTCTAGGACTTGGACGCAGGAAATAGAAAAAGAAAGAGGAGGAAAAGAAGATTGCGACGATGAAAAGCTCAAGCAAGTGCACAGACGTCGGGCCGTAGTCTTGCATGTGACAGCGATCTCGTAGCGCATGTGCTGACACGACTGGCCTCTGCTTCGAGCTTACACACAAGCTTGCCGCCGCATTTCCTGTCGATTCACACATATATGCTTCGCAGCGATGGTGTTCCTCTTCAGCCCAAATAGATGAGTGCCAGAGGTTGAGCTGTCCACGTCATTGAACGGATATTCAGCAATACGAACGTGAACGTTGAAGAAGACTACGAGTTTTGTCCGACAGTCGCATCAGAGAATGATTTCAGGTTCAAGGACCTCAAGATTCACGCAATGAGACTCGGAGCAGGACCATGGCGCTACATGGAGCATACCACGACGATTCCTGTGCATTGCAATTAATCATGTGCCCCTGAATGAGCGCACGCCTAGCCTGCTGGCAAGACGAAGGCCGCGCATGGCTGAGGCTGCTGAGAACATTCTGGCGTAGTCGAATTCCTGGTGATTAAGGACTACAGTCGAGGGCGTTCCATCCTATATACATACCAGACCAATTCCCCCTCAACCCCCACCCTCCTTCACCGACTTAACTAAGCAATTCCCTAATATCCTCAATCCTCTGCACCTTCTTCTCATCCTCACTCATCATGCCCAAACTACTCGCAATAAACTTCTTCCTCTCCTGCACCTTCAACATCTTCTCCTCAATGCTCTCCCGACATACAAACCTCACCACTTTCACCTCCTCCGTCTGTCCCATCCTGTGCACTCGATCGATCGCCTGCGCCTCCACCGCAAACGACCACCACGGGTCCATCATGAAGACCCTCTTCGCGCACGTGAGGTTCAGACCCACGCCGCCGGCGCGGAGGGAGAGGAGAAGGATGGTGAATTTGGGCCGGTTAGCGAAGTCGTGGAGGACTGAGGCGCGTTGTTTCTGGGCCATGGAGCCGTCGAAGCGGAGGAAGGTGATGCCGGCGCTGGAAAGGGCGGGGCCGAGGAGGTCTAGGAAGGAGGTGAATTGGGAGAAGACGACGGATTTGCAGGTGGGGTCGGATTTCTTGAGTGCTTTGAGCTGTTTGAGGAGTGTATTGATCTTGGCCGAGGAGAGTTGGTTGACTCTGCGAAGCGAGATGCGCTGCTGTTTCTTTTTATTGGACGCTGGTGTTGGAGCTTGTGTACTGCGATAGAGGTCTTCGTCGTCATCATCAACGTCCATAGCTGCCGCGAGAGCTGACTCTGGAGCGGCTTCGTCGGCACTGTCTTCCTCCTCGTCATGACGGATGACCTCGAAGACGTCGCGAGCATTGATCGGCTCACGGCAGTTGAAGCAGCGAGGTACTTCGTTCTTGTCGACTTGATGCTGAATGTAGTCAAGCAGACACTGTTTGCACGCGCTGTGCCAGCACCCAGTCACAGCTTGCTCCTCCATTGGCTCCTCGGAGCAGATTGGACACTCCATTTCAGCTTCATCTTGAATCTGCTTGAGCACATGAGCACCGAATTTACTGGCATCCTGCTCGCCTTCACCATCATCAGCCTGGAACTTCTCGAGCAAGGTAGACAAGTCCATGTCATCAGCAAGTCCATTGGCGGCATCGACGGCAGCCTCTGCAGCTTCTTCTTCCGCGAGTATGGCCTTGTTACGGGTCAAGATGGGGTGGCAGCAGGACTGCCTGAGACGCAGGATCTGCGCAAAGATTGTGGTGTAGCTCTTCATGAGAGTGCCGGCTTCGACATTGGCGGCAAAAGTTCTCTTCGCTCGAGCATAGATCAGACCGTAGACTTCACGCTCCGGCTCGCTGAGCTCAACTCTCTCAATCTCGATCGTCTTTGGCGGTAAAGGCACGAGAGCTTCCCCACTCGGCGTCTTCATATCCTTCGTACGCCTCATCACGATGGGCTCCAATACCGTCTGCACAACGTCAAGCGCACGTACGAAGTCACCCTTCTCAAATGGCGATGTGATGAAGGTCTTCCAGAACGAGAAGTTGCTCCACGGCTCGACCTTCAAGAATCGGACCATGCTGAACAGATCTTCCAGCCTGTTGACGATAGGCGTACCAGTCAACACCCACCGGTGTATTGCGGCAAGCTCGTAACAGGCCTTTGCAGTCTTGGACTGCCGATTCTTGATCATGTGTGCTTCGTCCAAAATGATGCGCCAGTATTCGAGCGAGAATAGACCACCATGTGTACCTCTATTGCCTCCGACTGACGCCACGCTGTTGTATTCCGACAAGACGGTGCCATAACTAGTGATGATGACGTTTGGTGCTGATGCTGCATTTGCGGCACAACACAACGTCTGAAGATTTTGATTCTTGTCGGAGCCATAATAGACCAAGACTTTGAGCGTTCCGGCCCTGCTTGCCTTCTCGGCTTCTGACGCCCATTGAGCTAGCAGCGACATGGGCGCCACAACGAGTGTGGTCGCTGGCGCACGTTCGACTTGCGTGCTGTTCTTGGGCAGTCGAGGCAAGCTGTTGACCGAGTCCAGCGCACCACTGTCCATTGCCGCCTGCTGCTCAGGCGAAGTATGCGAGTGTATGAGAGACAGCATTTCGATGGTCTTGCCCAGTCCCATCTCATCTGCAAGAATACCTCCGAGACAAGTCTGTTCTTGCACAGGGAAGTCAAGGCTCAGCTCACCGCTGTACGGGTTGACATAGAAACAGTCTTGACCCTTGACAGTTGGCAAGTCCTTGTCCTCGGCATCTTTTAGCGGCCACATGTATTCCTCCCACAATGGGTGCATGCTTTGCTGTCTTTCGTTATCTTTCTCTAAAGTCTCTTTCTTGAGCATCCAATGTAGAGCCTGCTTCTGATACTTCCGCAAATTCAACTGGAAACTGTCGGCAGGCTGCGCTTCTGGCGTGTCGAAGTCGAAAGTTTGCGCTTTTTTGTAGAGCGAGTCAAGTTGATCTTGTTCGAGCTCCTCGCCCTCTTCGTTCTCTTCTGAAGGTGGCGAGGACCCGCCATTGACTGGAGACGAGCCAGGTTTAGTACTTGATGGCTTCTGTGTTGACTCGTACTGCTCAGCTACCTCTGCCGCCTGTAATATGCCTTCTCGCTTGTGCTTGGCAGTGGTTTCATTGATCTTGGAAGGATGCAGATTGATCTCACTGACCAGCTTCACCAAACCCACCTGCCTCAGCCGCAAGTTCTGCTCATCAGTAGTCTCCTTAGCTTCATGGATGCCAGTCTGCCGGTTGTTATCCAGCGGCTTGATGAAGTTGCTAGCTTCAAATGCTCCTTTGAGCAGATAGCATTTCAGCTGCAAATAGACGGTATCATTGGTGCGAACCCGTTCCGGCGCATAGACACAGCTGCCCTCAAATGAGCACACTTTCTGGTCTATCAGCGAGCTGATCCAATTCGCGCTGTCCTTTTCCAATCTGCCTATCTCATCGCCACGGATGTTTGTGAAGCGCACAATGACATCTTGTGTTCGGCGCATGACCTGCTTGACTTTGCCACCTCTTCCGAGCTTCTGGGGTGCGTGTTGCTTCTGACGCTCGATCTTGACCGCATCGCCAGGCTTCAGCAGGTTATTGCCGCTGCGAGTGGTCCATCCAGCCACACCGAGAGCCCCAATGTACCGCTTGCTCGGCATACTGTCCAAAGCCAGCGACGGCAGCGCATCCTGCTTAGACGAGCTGCCATTGAGTTGTGTGACCTTCTCTTGAGATGAGGAACGCTTGAAGCCTAATTGCGCAGCACCAGGCCTCTTCTTCTGTGGCGAAGGCGTCTTCCATGAGCCATCTAGGAATGCATTGATCGCCTGTTCGAGGTTGCCGCCGAATCTGCCCTGCAGACTGCGGATCGCCGAGTCTGGCGCATCCCCAACGACGGCCTTGAAAGTGTCGACATCAAAGGCATCTGGCTGGGTAGCAACATCCTCGTCGTACACCGGGAATCCTTTCGTCTCTGCTGCCGAATCGATCTCGTCTGGTAAGGAAGCCTCCCTGGTATTGCGCTCCGGTGAATCATCGACGAAGAATCGCCTCTTCTTATGCGGTCTCTCTTGGATGTCAGTCATTCCGTGACAGCCCAAGATACCATACACGAAATGTCCAGACTGCTGGTGTTGCGCGATGAAACGCGAATGCAACGCGCGCGTCTCGTGTTTGATGACATCAGCAGCAGTCTCCACTTGTCGGAGGTCGTTCTCTTCTTGTGAAGGCCTCCTGGAGCAACTTCTCAACGACCACTTGCACCACAATGGCAGCCTTCATCTCCCGTTCGATGCGCAACTGACGCCAGACGGCTAGAGGCCTGATAGCCCATGTTAAGATAAATTCTCCCTGGCACTCCGACAAGCACTTGCTGTTCCGCACACATGACATGCCACAGGTCATGACTGGCACCATCAGAGACAACAGCAGATGAATCACCATCCGAACCCTATGACAATGACAGAGCTAAACTGCTTTAGTGCTATGTACGACAGCGCTGGATCTCATTAGGCAGATCGTGTGCTTGTGCGAAAGCAGATTCAATAGAACTAGTCATCGAGTGTGCAAAGATTGGAAACACTACGCCTTCAACGCCCAACGCCGAACGCACTCAGACTATGTATGACGATGAAACAAGCTCAAGGATTAGACCTGTCAAAGCCGGCCATGCTGCCTGAAGTGACCTCAACACTGGCGGCCATAGAGAAATCAGCCTGCCGCATAGCCCCTGCACCGCCATCGACACAGGCCAAACCCGTCCACCTGTTAGCATGTGTTTTGCTCAAACATGTAATAAGGACTTACTCGTCCATGGGCCCACTGCAGTGGCTGCAGATCGCATAGTGAGTCTGCAAGCTGCCCGAACCTGGTCGCCACTGGTCTTGGCGAGTATCATATGATGCGTCTATGGTACTTGGCTCGTCCGTCCATCTGTTATCGGACATGACACGTCGAGGTGGCGGGTGCTGCCACGTGTAGTTATACGCACCCGCATCCTGCTCGGGTGTAGAGCCCGTCACGGTAGTTGCATATTGCGGCAAGCTGGTATAATTAGGTCGCTGCGTACTCTGACCACCACCATAGTAGGTACTAGCATATGAGTCTCGAGCTGATCCTGGGACAGACGACGAATTATAGCCGGCTGGTGGTGTCGATTGTGACAGCGAGGTCGACGTAGTGGACGTCCGCTGCACGTATTGGCCGTACTGCTGGAAGCTGGACCAGCTCCGCATTGGACAGCTCCATGTATCGTGTGTTTTGCGGAACAGACGTCTGTCCGTCACAGGACAACGGCACCAATGATTGCCGGTCCCTCGAGCCTGCCGGTTGGTGTCGCAGTAATCGCAGTACTCGCAGATGTCACAACCGTAGTAATCGGAGGACTGGCCTGAAGGCCTGATCGATCGCTCGACTGGCAACGGGATAGAGGTTCGTGGGATATCTGGAAAAGGTACCGTGCTTGGTGGAGGATCTGAGTCTTGGGTACCGCCCTTGCGAGATATCGTCTTTGCAGCGTTGACAGTGTGGTAGGCTGTGCGAAATTTGTCCATTTGCGCACTGGTCCTAGCCAAGCCGCCTGGACGAGACAAGGAGGAAGGGGCTATGCACGCCCAGCACTTGCAGAATTGCAAAAACCATGAACAGCTGAGATTCCGGCAAGAAGGATCGAAATCATGCGAACAACAGCGAGAAACGCCGCAAAGATAAACATCTCAGCCTTGGGCGCGACTCTTGAGCTGCCTCACTATTGATTCTGTAAGGTTGCCTTTTGCGGCTGGCACGGTACCTGGATACTTGCAAGAGTAAACACACTGCCTGTCGTTGGGCCTGGTCTGGAGTACGGCCTGATGGGCGGCCTCAGATCGCTGCCACGAGGGCTCTGGCGCGTGAGCGCTGGTTGCCTTCATCTGCAGCAGCCAGCTCACCGGTACAAGCTTTCTGCGCACCTGATTTGCCGGTCGTCTGCATAGCCCCACACTGGTGGCGCATACAGCCTGGTTGTCTGTCTATTATACAAACAAGCAGTCATCGGCAGTAGTCAATGACAGATACTAGATTTGGGAAGCAAACATCGCGACATATCGTAAGGATGGCCGTCCGCGGCATATACAGTTCCGCATATCTTGAGCAATCACGTCTTATAGTGGAAGAAGTGAGTGTCAATCTTTCTGCATATGATATGCCTGCTAATAAGTAGAGAGCCACCGCCGATCGAGCCTGATCTCGAGAAGGCCTTCACCAGTCTGACCCAGCAAGACAAAAAGGCAAGCAGTTGGCAGTACCATGGATATCCGGCTCTGTCGAGATGGATGGCATCTGCCAATGACTTCTTCGTGCTCCGCAGATTCTCGCCCTTGCAAGCGAGATGTCTGCTGTACCTTCAGAACGAGATCAGCGAGTACGATCGCAGACTTAATCAGTGGGATCAATTTGCACAACATCAGTGCCCGCCGGCGGGACTGAGTGGCCTTATCAATACCGATGATGCCAACAGCTTGCCCAACAATCCTCGACCACGGCTATTGAAAGAAGTGATTCCAATACTGCAGCAGTACAATGATCTTGTCAACTCTTTCGCTCAGCTCAAAAGCAAGGACACTGCTTCAGAACACAACATTCGCAACATGACCAATTGGTTTGAGACCTATCCGAACGCTATTCACCAAGACGAGCAGTTCTTTCGGAACCACGAAGGCGATCTTTTTACGCTCCTCCCAAAGACAGACTATCCTCTCGTGCACATGCTCCACCGGTGCAAGGGTATCCGACACATATTCAAGCTCAAGAAGCGAGCTGATCGTATCGATGACTCGCTCACGACCTACACTAGCGACAAAGGTCTCGAGACCTTCGCTGCGATCGTGATCATCGTTGTCGGGCTCGCGATGTCTTTCGGATCCATATGGTGGCTGAACTTCGTATCGAACAACAACTACAGACTGGCTATTATTACGGTGTCAGCCTCATTGACGACAACATTAGCTTGGCTAGCAGCAGGCAACAGGCCTTTCGAGATTCTGGCCGCCTTTGCTGCGTACATGGCCGTGCTGATGATTTATAGGCAAATTAGCGGCGGAGGTGGATCTTGATCTGGTCTGTATCATATCGTCTTGCACTGTGATGCGGTCTTGGTGGAAGTCGATGTCGACTCTTTGTAGCATTATCGTGAAGCGATGCCAAGACTGATAGCTCTCATACTACAGGCCAAAGCCATCGCGAACCAAGATCCTGGCAACACGAGCATTTCGTATCTTTTTCTGCTCTGGAATGCCGCGAGAATAATCTTCGCCGCAGCTTCCATTGTGCCGAAATGCATCGCATTCCGCAACCAGCCGCCCAACAAGCTCGAACGATGCGAGGGTGGAGTTGCAGGGCTTGCATGCATCGACCTGTTTTTCCGCAAGCATGAACGTTGTACGTCATTTCCATTTCCAGTGCGGCAGTGCCTGACAGCCAGATCCCGATGCTGATGATCGAGTCAGCCACGTTCTTCTTTCAGAGCTCTTGCTATTGCTTGGCCTCAAGCGAGGTATTCCAGCTACTTGCGGTCAGTATGGCTTTCGGTATCAGCACCACTGTCACCCTAGTCGTAGTGTCCTGGCTGGCTTTGACCCTATGGCAAGCATTTTCCAACTGCTATTTGCACCCGCTGAAGAACGTTCCGGGTCCTGGGCTAGCGAAAGTCAGCAAGTGGTACAGGGCATATCAAGAATTGGCCTTAGGCAAATGCTGGAACGAGCACATTCACGAGCTGCATGAGCGGTATGGCGATATTGTGCGAGTTGCACCTGATGAGGTCCGCGAAGTAATACTGTCCTATGCCACACGCACTCATACTATTATAGCTCCACTTCTCGAACCCAAAGGCCTATATAGAGATTTACAGCAACAGCAAACGATGGGACAAAGAGGAGCACCAGTATCGCAGCTTTGGCAGTCCCTGCTCTTCCTTTGGCTTCCTCACCTATAGCGAGGCAAAGACCAGGAGGGATGTTCTGATGCCTCTATTCTCTAGACGAGCCATTGTCGGACTGCAAGGCTTGGTTTGGAAGAACGTGGATCGCTTTTGCGCTGCTCTGGCCGCCCAGTACGGGGACGGCAAGTCCTCAGATATGCTTTGCGGACTTCGCTGCTTTGCCGTTGATACCATTCTGGAATACTGCTTCGCCCAAGATGTGAAGGCGATAGAAGCACCTGATTTTCAAGCGCCCATTGTTATCGCCATGGATGCCGCAGTCCAGGCCCTCGTTGTTTTCCGTCAATTCGGCCTGGTGCAGCAGCTGCTCACCAGCCTGCCTGGATGGCTCACGAAAGCCATGAATCCGGCTCTTGCTGGCCTCGTCGACTTACAGCAGCTTCTCGGCGAGCAAGTCGCGAGAGTAGTCAAGGACCCTGCCATACTAGAGAAAGCACCGCATCCGATCATATACCACCGTCTCTTGGACCCAGAGCTCAACAAAGCTGCTGGCGTGCCATCGCCAGCGAGTCTGCGCGACGAGGCACAATCTCTCCTATTCGGTGGTAGCGATTCGCCAAGTACCACAATTATGTTTGGACTCTGCCATATCATACAGCAGCAAAGCATCTACCAGAAGCTGAAGGCTGAGGTGGTCGCCGTCTGGCCTGATGTCGAACAGTTGCCCAAGCTTGAGGATCTAGAACAGCTGCCATATCTGACTGCTGTAATTAAGGAGAGTCTGCGAGTAGCGCCGGGGATTGTGAGTGGTCCACTGCGAGTGGTCCCACCATCTGGAGGCAACATTGCATCAATACCAATGCCCGGCGGCACGATCGTTAGTATGAGTGCGATATTTGTGCATTTCAATGAGACCGTCTTCCCGGATCCTAAGACATTCTGGCCGGAGAGATGGATGCAGTCCGGGTCAGGGGAGCTGGAGAAATGGCTAGTGCCTTTCTCGAGAGGACCACGAAGCTGCTTTGGCCAGAATCTTGCAATGTGCGAGCTGTACATCGCCTTCGCAGCGTTGGTCAGGAAATTCGATATGGCACTTGACGGGACGAAGGAAGAAGATCTGAAATATAGGGAGGCGTTTGGGCCTACGTTTTTGGGCAAGCACATGAAAGCGTTCTGTAAGCCGGTAGAGAAGTAGCAAGAAATGGTCGTTGATGGCACGTCACTACATTGAGTACTTGCGCATGACCAGCACAAACGCCGATCGGAAGCTCCACTCGGACCATCATCCGTTGTGATACTCATCGGAGATTGATGAATCTAAACGTATACATACTCGACCTCGCACTCGTTCTCTCCCGCTGCACCAGTAGCGGCAGGTACCGAAGTGGTAGCCGTGGAAGTGAGGTACGCAGAAATTGAGGTCGAGGAGCTCGACACCGTGGCAGCGCTGGTAGCAATATCGGAATTAGTAGTGGTAGCTGCTGGCTGTGTCGAGACTACCTTCGTCGCAAGTGATGTCGCAGACGAAGTAATGCTTGAGGCTGTCGTCGTTGTAGTGGTCGATCCGTTGCTTGCAGCAGACAAGATGGCATCGTAAACAGGAACTTTCTTCTGAAAGTTCTCATCCCATGGCAGAGCCGCGCCGTAGCCCGAGAATGTGCTCGGCACCCATGAATATTTGTCAGTCCAGTCCCAGATGGTGACACCAACGCAGCCTTCGACTTGCATGCAGGCATTTATAGTGCTAGCATAGTCAGCTGCTTGTTGTGTCTCAGCAGATGTTGTTTCAGGCGTAGTCGTGCGGATGTCGAGTTCGGTGATAGCCACTTCGACGCCCAATGCCACGAATGCTTGCATAGAGCTCACTTGCGCCGATGTAGACGGAGTCTTGCCAACAATGAAATGGGATTGCAAGCCGACGCCATCAATCTTGGCGCCATAGGCTTGCACCATCTTGACTATGTTAAGAGCAGCAGTGGCCTTGCTCCCGGCCGACTCAATGCCATAGTCGTTGTAGTACAGCTTCGCATCAGGGTCAGCAGCAGCTGCCGCTGCAAATGCGATTGGGATGTAAGCTTCACCAATGGTATCGTAAAACACGTTGGAGCGGTATGAGCCATCGCCGTTGTCGGAGAGGGCTTCGTTCACGACGTCCCAAGCGTAGCACTGGCCCTTGTAGTGCGTGACTTCATTCGTAATGTGGTTCTTGAGGATCTCAACGAGTGTGGCGTTGTCAAAACCACCCGTTTTGACCCAAGTAGGTAATTGGTTATACCAGACGAGATTGTGGCATCGCAGTTTCTGCCCATTGGCTTTGGCAAGGTCTGCGATCACATCGCCTTTAGCCCAGGCGAATGTGTTACGCTCTGGCTCGGTTGCATCCCATTTCATCGAGTTGCCAGGAGTGATCTGACCAAAGTCTGCAGTATTGTTGAGCTCTTGTGTGTATGACGAGTTGCTTAGCTCTGGGTTGTCGGTGGCAGATCCAAAGTAGAGCTTGCCAGAGGCCACGATGGCTGAGTTGAACCCGCTGGCGGCGCGTGAGTGGAAGGCGCGGTGAAGAGGAGAAGCTATGGCGCTGCCAGCAGCGGCCAAAAGGGCGAAGGTAGCTCTCACTGTGTGCATTGTTAATCTGAACGAATGACTGATACTAAGGAGAGGACGAGCACTGCTCGAGGACAAAACGCAGATGGAAGCAGATGAAGGGAAGCTGAGGTAGTCTTCGACCTATACATACCAGGAAACATCTAGTCCTTCAAGAGTCAATGTAGCGCCCTGATCGCTTAAGGCTTGATGAAGCGCCGGTTCATATAGCAGCCGCAGATTAATTGCAAGTCCCTTGCGAGACCGGCGTATACTTAATGGACATGTTCCAGATCTGCTAAGCACTACAACCACGCGAGTCGAAAACAGACTTCGCTTATTTGCCGCAATTCAATCATTACAAGCCGAACATGCAGGAAGGAAAAAATGGGCAGGAAGTGAAGTCCACCTGCGGTGGAGTGCGTTGGCTCGAGCTCTTCCGAAGTGCAATACCCGAGTTTGACCTCACCACTTCGTACTGAAGGAGCAACCTCTTTGGCATCTTTGATTGCATTTCAAGCCTTCTACGATCTCGGTGGATTCGCGAAATCTCGAGCACACCACGATACAGCCTATCATGTCTCAGTACGTAGCTGAAGTACCTTCAGATGGCTCAGTCAAGCCCGAAATTCGCAAGTATTACGAGAAATTCTACCAGATTTCGGATACTCCAGAGGCACATGAAGAATACTCCGAGCAGTTTACAAAGAATGCAACGCTCATCATGGCTTCCAATGAAGCCAATGGTAGAGAAGGTATGTGCAGTCGCGCTCTGAATGGTGAGGAGCGCCAGCATCTCTCTATGTCCCGCCTTGATGTGATGAGTCGATAGGACCCTCGAGACATCTGCGAGCGTACGGAGAAGGGGATGATACTGAAACGTGTAAACAGCAATCCTCCAGACTCGCAGAGGCATGTGGGAGAAAGTCGCTAAGCGCTCTCATAAGCCGATCCAGATCTATGCCTTTGGTCCTGGCTCCGACAATTTGATGCTATATGGCACTGTCGACTACGAGCTGAAGGATGGCAGAAAGGCCTCCGTTCCATGGAGTGCTCGTTCGCACTTCACGCACGAAGATGGCGAGCTCAAGCAGGATTTCTATCAAGTGTATCTGGTGAGCTTGACACACTGCTCTGTATGCTCCGCTGCGTCTTGCTGATCCCAACAGGACACCGCCGCGATGGCCAATGCCAGGTAGACGAGTGTAACATAGAGGCTTGAGCTTCTAGATCCTTATCAGAGCTTCGACGGCAGCTACGGCTATCAGCTCTGTCCGCCTCAGCCCCTACTTTCCTGAGTACCTCCTTACGCACCATTCGAAGTCTTTCTGTGCATGTTTGGGTGACTACAATCTGGTATGTGAGAGGGGTTTCGTGGCTGCAGGAAACTACCTGGAAAGACCAAAGTGATGGTGTAGCAGAGGTTTGCTTCTCCCGCAATAAGGAAATCCTTGGTCAACCAAAAGTGCTCCAGCCACGACTTAATGGGGACCACGCCATCGTGCACGCCATACTAGTGGACGCGGCGATGATTGATCGCTTCGAATTGCGTGTCAGCATACTTCATGTCATGTATGACCCTGCCTATACAGTCATTGCTCCGAGATCTGGCACTTACTGATGCACCTCATCTAGATCTCAATTGTAGAGATGCCAAATGCCTCCTGCTGACGACAATGGCTGTGTGGCGCAAATTGACGCTTAGTCTTCAACGCGGTTGGCTGGGGACATTTAGGCACGTAAGAGGAGGCAGTTACGCGTACGCACATATCACATGCTAACCAGTCATGCTGTTGTGGTGACACCCTTTCTTCCCATACACCGCCATCACCGATCCATTTTCTGTACATTACGCTTGGCAGAAACACTGCAGCCACCTACACTCTTGAACACGCAGTGAGGGAACCTTATCTCCGCTCGTACGACGACTTGGCGTGACTTTCCTTGGCAAGGTTCCCTCGAGGTGCTGTCTCAACCTGTCACGGTTTTGTCTTTGACCTCGTGGGGCGACGCCTGTCTCCAGCGCATCGTTCCGCGGACCCGTCACACGACAACCCAGGATCCCTTCCAAAGCAGCCTTGGCGTATGCAAGATAGTCGAGGCGACATGCCATTAGAGCTCTACCATAATCAGATGGCGCGAAATGCTAATAAGTCAAACATGAACTCAAACAGCGCCCTTGACGGCCCATTAGTAACCCTGCATTTAACGTCTAACAAGTCGTCCAATCATATTGCAGGAAATTCGACTCTCCGATCGCAACTTCACATCTGCAGCCACATCCACGTTCAAGCTTCCAACATCACACTGCCTGCATGACCAAGCTTCATAACGTACGCCATGGCTGAAGGAAGAAAAGCAAAGGAGTTGGCCACGCAATGCTCTTACCGAGCCAAGATGCTTCTACCGCACCGGAACTTGTCTCCGCACATTGGCATCACGGCTGTGTTCAAAATGATGTCTCTGGTGATTGCGTGCGGCCATGGAGCTACCAACGCGATCGTCGAAGTTGCGGCTCGATCGCGTGGATAGCGGGCAGCAGCTTTCCAGTGCCGAGATCAGGCCTCTTCCTTGACAATGTTTCGTCTTGGGATTGCAACGCTACACGCAAGGAAGAGAAAGTTAGTCGCCTGTAGATGGCTTCTAGGGCTAAAGACCAAGCCTTGGGTGTGGGCGGAGACACGGACAAAGGATGATAAGGTAAGTGTCATCCCAATGAATGCGTCTAGCCGTCCAGGCGTACATGTAGTACCTTTTTATTACCTTTACCTTTTTAACCGTTGGCTGTCCGTTTCCACCTCATCTTGCTGAAGAAACATAAGCATTGATCTCCCTTCGCTGGATCTCACGTCTTGCGGCCTAGCTGTACACTCAAGGAACTTCTCTTACACATTCCAAGGAGTCGGCCTAGCATGAAGTCTATCATATTTGCAACCGCAGCGTTGCAACTAGGTTAGTACAAGATGATATCCCGACCGCCAATGCAGCAATACTGACGGGTTCAGGCTTGCGAGCCAATGCACAAGTTGTGTCCTCATGTCCAGAGACGAACGTGTGCTACTCGCTCAACGTTCCAAATGCCACGGCCTCATCTGGCTCGGGTGACATCTACTTCCAGATCTCAGCCCCAACAACGTACTCGTACGTCGCGCTCGGCCAGGGCACATCAATGACGGGCTCCAACATGTTCGTGATGTACACATCGGCCAACGGCACCAGCGTCACTGTCTCGCCTCGCCTGGGAACCGGACACGTACAGCCCAAGTATACCAACAGCACGGAGCTTTACCTCCTAGAAGGTAGTGGAGTCAACGGCTCGACCATGGTAGCCAATGTTCGCTGCACCAACTGCCAAAGCTGGAGCGGAGGATCGATGGACTTCAGCTCGAGTTCGTCATCTTGGATCTACGCGAGCAAGACTGGCCCGGCGCTCGACTCCGACGACGAGAGCGCAAGCATTGGCATGCATGACGGGCACGGTGCCCTGACCTTCGACTTAACAGAGGCTCGGGGAGGTAGCAGTAATAATCCATTCGTCACCACCTCAGAAAGTGCGACTACGGGCTCGACTTCATCCTCGTCCTCGTCTTCTAGTTCTTCTGGCTCGTCTGGCGGCGGCGGCGGCGGAAAGGTCATGCAAGTAGCTCACGGAGCGCTGGCTTGCATCGCATGGGTCGCTATCTTCCCAATGGGTGGCATCCTGGCGCGAGTGGCTACCTTCACCGGCTGGGTCTGGGTGCACGCTGCGATGCAAATTTTCGGCTACATGGTCTACATCGCTGCAGTCGGCCTGGGCCTCTACATGGCGCTGGACGGTGACTACCTGAGCAGCAACCATGCCATCATTGGACTGGTTTTGTTCGCTGTCTACTTCTTCCAGCCAATAACCGGATGGCTGCACCATATGTTCTTCAGGAAGACTGGTGGAAGAGGCATCTTCTCATACACTCACTTGTTCATCGGTCGCGCGGCCATCATCTTGGGTATCGTCAACGGTGGCCTGGGCCTGCAATTAGCTCATGGGAGTCGCTCGGACTACATTGCCTATGGAGTCTGTGCTGGCTTCATTGGCGTGGTCTACCTTGCGTCGATCGTGTACGGCGAGGTTGCGAGGACGAAGTGGAGGAGATCAACAGACAGACTTGGAAGTGGAGAAACGCTCCGTGGACAGAAGGATGAGATGTCGCAGCAGGAGAATGGTGTTGGGCACAAATGAGGCAGTTAACGAAGGCAGTGTTAGGGCAAGGGCGCATGGGCGCATGGGCGCAACAATACCTTACGCTGCTTTGCGGTGCTGGGTCGAATTGGGTTTTATGTCGATTATGCTAGATTATGATACCACCCAGCAATGTCTGGAATTTAACACCGATTTAGAGGCTTCTTCTGTCGGTTCTGTCTGGACCTTATGTTTCAATTTCGTGCAGACAAGCGCCACACCCACCTGTTGATCACACCAGCCACAAATGCCTTTTGGGCACGAGTCATGCACCTCTCAAAAGTCCATCTCACTTCGTGCTGTCGCAAAGCTCGTTGATCACCCCAACCACACTCCACCTCACCCAAAATGCAGTCAATTCGAAATGTCGAGCGGCTCAACGCGCTCGAACTCGAAAAAGTCGTTCCTTCCAACGCCTCATGGCACACAGACTACCGCGACACCGCCTATATCTACATCGGCGGCCTACCATTCGAGCTCTCCGAAGGCGACGTCCTCACCATCTTCTCCCAATACGGCAACCCCGTACACATCAACCTGGCCCGCGACAAAGAGACCGGCAAATCGCGTGGCTTTGCATTCCTGAAATATGAGGACCAAAGGTCTTGCGACTTGGCCGTGGATAATCTCAGTGGAGCTAGTGTCATGGGCAGGATGTTGAGCGTGGATCATACGAGGTATAAGTTGAAGGAAGGGGAGGTGGAGGGTGCGGGAATGCAGGAGGATGATGAGGAGGGTGATGCGACAGATCGGGAGGGAGAGGGGAGGAGGAAAAGGCGGCGGACTGAGTCAGAGGAGGAGAGTGAGGAGGAGCAAAGGCCGTTGTTGAGGGAGGAGGTGGAGTTGGCGAAGCTGAAGCGGGAGATGGAGGATGATGATCCCATGAAAGCTTATTTGGTCAAGGAGAAGGAGGAGGAGGTTGCGTTGGCGTTGAAGGCGGTGGTGAAGCGGAAGGAGAAGGAGAGGGAGAGGAGGCATAGACATAAGCATCGATCGCGGAGAGACGGTGACAGTGACGATGATGACGGCCGGGAGAGGCGGAGGAGGCACAGATCAAGGAGAGATGATAGTGAAGACGACAAGCGGGAGCAAAGGCATCGTCGGTTGAGACGAGATGGCAGCGAAGAGGACGGCCGCCGTGAACTTCGCGATGGCAACGCATCTTCTAGGCGGGAGAAAGACTATGACGACGATCGAGAGAGGCGTCGCGTGCGCAGAGACAGATCGCTCACGCTCTCAGACGAAGGTAGAGGTGAAAGGGATGGAGGGCATAGGAGAAGATAGATGAGACCCCTCTCGATCTGCCTTCGAAATCCCACTGAGGCTCCATGTTGAACGTAAATTCTCTTTTTCTTCGTTGATGGTATCAACCGCAAAGCTACACCAGTTAGCCATGCACATACCCATATCACATGCCGCAGCTACTTTGAAGCAAATCTTCGTGGCTGCCCATTGAATCCCTCCCTGTCGCTAAAGTCGCAGAAAAGCATCATCTGGTATCATCTTGTCGTCTCAGCTCGTCAAAACGTCTCCTCTTCGCCCGCACCCTCGGCCTCGGCTTCCTGAGGTATTTCGAAGCCCTCCTACACAATAATTAGTCATTACCCAGATTCTCGTCCATCATCGGATATAACCTTACCTCTGTCGAGTATAGAATTGTCTGTATCTGCTTCAACAACCCATTCTCATCCTCCTCCAGACTCGGATCCGCCTCCATAGCCTGCTGTATCAACAGCTCAATATCTCTCAACTTGCTGAAGTAGAAGTCCCTTTCCCTCTCCAAGCCCTGCACCGTCTCCATCAACTCATTGTTCTTCGCCTGCAGTGCCGCGCTCGCCGCACCACCACCAATAGAGCCACCAGCTCTTGAGCCCGTCCGCGGCGCAGCACCACCCGTGACTGGTCTCCTTGCGCCCGCACCGCTAGCTGCCCTCGCACCACCCGCGCCAGGCGGCAGAGCTGGCGCGCCACCTGCTGGGACACCCTTCCGTCTGCTCAGCGCATCGTAGTCGCCGCCGGGGTAGTACTGGTCCCAATACCGCTTCGTCCATTGAAGGAACTCGAGGTTGTCCTGCATCTTGCATTTCACGAGCTGCTCGACGGGGATGGGCCGGTCGACGTGGTGTTTGCGGAAGGTGTTGGAGAGGATCTTGAAGTTCTCGAGGTAGGCGTATTCGCTGTTGGCGTTAAACTTGACGCGCGACATGGGGAGGTCGAGGAAGATGCTGTCGTAGATTTGGCATAGTGCAGCGCTGCAATCATGACTGCGTGAGTAGGGGGACAATCGTAGGATTGCTTGGAGCCTGATCAACATACCCCGTTCCGCATTGTTCGACCTTGGTCATGTTGAGCTGGAGGAGTCCATTGACCCATGCCAGCAGTTCTTGCCTGTCATCGGCGCCGTCAGTCAGGACATCTCCAGAGGTTTTAGAACATTTTCAACTTTATGCGAGCAGTATCGCTTAGAAGATTCAGGATGCGCGACCTACCGTGATTCACCCATGTCTTGCCCGTATCGTCGCTTTCCTTCCAGTTATGGTTCTGTCGAGTAGCCGAGATTTGAGAGTCAACTGGAAAGTGTTGATTTGGTGAAGATGTAAATGTCAATTGAAGCTGTCGACTGACCAGGAGTATCAACAAAGCCCTGAGGCTCTGCCGCTCTAGTCTCTTGGCGGCTAGCCCCGCCAATCGCGCCCCGCATTGCTCCTTCCCTTCTTTGTGAGTAGGTACTGATAGACCAAACGCGATGAATCGTGGAAAGCAGTGATGCTGGCACACAGTGAAGCGCCAGTAACCGATCCAAGCGGATAACATACGCAACGCATCTGGGGTATCTAAGTCCGTGCTGTCTCAAACCAGCCTAATCTACTCCATGAATTGACAATCGCAACCCAAACTCCGTCCCTCATTAATGCAGAATCTTCGCCAGATATGCAAGAGACACTCATCCAGATGCCCATATCCGGTCCGCAGGAGTCATGCTTCATAAATGCTTCCCACGATCAAAACACCAATCCCGCCTCCTCGAGCCCAGCATTAGGCCCAAATATAGCATCAAAGTCCGCGCCACCCTGGTCACCACTCCAGTTCCACTCGTCGGCGCCTTCCTTCTCCTTGTTGGCGTCATCGCCCATGCCACCCATGCCGACATCCCTGGACACTTCTGGGCTGCCCTCTAGGCCCAAACCGCCTAGACTTTCAAGCTGCCCGTAGATGCCTAGACCCTCTGGGATCTGCGTGTCAAAGTCCCCGAAGCTGTCCCACTCCAAATTGATTTTTAAAAGCTCGGACTGGCTCACATCACTCTCCCGCGAGGATTGCGATGACGTGCCGTCGCTGGGTGTAAGCTCCGGATCTGTGACAGGGTCCAGCTCGCCTGGTCTCAGGTTGTACGCAGTCGAGTCGAAGTTGTTGGCAACGTTGAGACCCAAGTCGACGTCGCTGAGGTCGCCCAAGGAAGCTGCAATCATACCGTTGAAGCTCTCATCATGCTCAGCTCCAGCGGTGGTGGCAGACATGGGGAAGTCTTGTACAATTTCTTCGTTCGGCATGATGAAGGGCTCGAAGCCCATTTTCTCCTCCATGGCATCGCGCAGCGTCTTTTCTCGTGGTTTGGATAGGTCGATAGGCATAGATGTTGGAATTGGCCTTGTACCAATCTGCTTGCTGGTACCAATAGGAGCGCTTGTGGCGTCCAGCTTGACAGCCGCAGGCACGCTCTTGCTCTGCGGTTGCGGCTTGGCCTGCATCGCCGCGGGTCCGTTCTCGCTCCCAAGGAATCCGGCGGCGCTTTCCAGCAAGTATCTCAGAGGATCATCGACAGACTGGTGTTCGCTCTCATTGTGCTTCTGCAGCTCTGCCTCCGTGGCAAACCCTCTGATGCTCGCCTCGCAAAGCGCATCAGCGCACTTGAACGTCATTCTTGCTTGCTCTTCCCGGTTTGCGGCGTCTGCCTCCAACTTGACTTGCTGCGAGCTCTTCTTTCCTTGCGCCTCTGGACTCGACTTTGCCATCAGACTCGGGCTCTGGCTCGTTGGAGCCGGAGTACCGGTCTGTGCACCTGGAGTCGAAGCCGCAGAGCCTGTGACCTTGCGCTTCTTCGAGACCGGCATCTTGAGGCTATCAGGAGTGATCTCTTTCCTGCCAGAGTCATACTTCGGCACTCCATGCGGGCTGGTGACACCCCAATCAAATGTCTTGTTCTCCGTGGGCGCAGCGGGAACCTTCGAACTTGAAGCCTTGCGATTATGGCTTGGCTGACTCGGCATTTTGCCCATTTGGCCACCAGCCGAAGCCAGAGTACCCTGTTGACCCTTTGCACCTGCCATCGACGCCGTCCTCTGCTTGGTGGGCTGGTCCTGACCCTGCTGTGGCTCTGCCTTGGCTTGCTCGTTGTTATTCACAGCACCAGCAGCATCGACTCCACCCTTGGCCTTCTTCAGCTCCATAGTATACTTTTGCATGAGCTGCACATAAGCAAACACCTGCTGCGGTGTGATACTGAAGTATCCGTTCACAGTGGCATTAGGATCAGTCACATTTTGCAGCATTTGTACTTTCACCTTCATCATCATCTTGACATATTGCTGGAGATTAGGATACTGTGCCAACACAGCCGGCCAGGTCTGCTGGACCTTGATGATGCCAATCCAAAGTCGCTTCCACGCGCCTAGATACTGCTGACCTTGTTGCGAGTTCGGGTCAGGTACTTGCACAGGTGGGCCCTTAGGATTCTCGCGCTCGACTTGAGCATAAAGCGCGCTCGTTTGGACCTGCCATTGTTGGATCTGACTTTGTTGGCCAGCCACTGGACCAGATGGTGATTGCTGCTGAGTGCCTTCCTGCTGTGGTGCTTGCTGAGGTGGCCCTTGCTGACCTGTGTTCATAGCTTGCACCCGTCTCATCTGAGCGAGCTTCGTCATGAGCCCCTTCCGGTTCTCATTTGTCATGTGGGCCCATTGCTGATGAAATTGAGGCGGTAGGCCTGGTGGGATCGGCGGTACACGCTGTCGCTGTGAGCCATTCGCCTGCATAGCCGGTGCCTGCAGGACATCCATCTGCGGAGGCTGTTGAGGTGCTTGCGGTGGTGCTTGCGGCGCGTTCGGATTCGGAATCTCCATGACATCGTCACTCGACGCACTCTGTGGTTGCGGCTGCGCGGCCCTCTTCTGCCCCGGCTGCGGCGTGGGCTGCGGTCGCACCTGAGTGCCTTGCGGCGGCTGACCTTGTCGACCGCCAGTCTGAGCGTTTCTGAGGCCTTCCTGTACCTGCTGCATCTGGGCAGCGTACTGCTTCTTGCGCAGATCGAACAACATGGCTCTCACTTGGTCGTCGGTACCACTGATCCCATTCTGCTGAGAGGCCCTCAATTTGTGAACCTCCTCGATTGTGGGCATCTGAGGCGGCTGGATGGGTCCGGCAGGACGCTGGCCCTGATTCAGTCCTTGCGCTCCCTGGTGCCCAGCCTGCTGAATTGGTGCGGCGGGCGGAACCATTTGCGCGGGTGGCGCTTGTCCTCCATTTTGCACGCCCATGCCAGGCATATTAGTGGGACCACCGGTCGGAGGCCTTTGTTGACCGGACTGCATAGCCGCCTGTTGCTGCTTCTTCATCGCCAGCGTGCGCATCAGATCAGCCCGGGCCTGCTCCATCTCGGGACGATTGTTCGCAAAATATTGCTGCTGGAGTTGACCTATTCTCTGGACCGCGTCCGGAGGTACGATTCCTTGCTGGGTGGCTGATTGAGCCCATTGCTTCAAGCGGCCCCAGGTGTTGACCTCGCCCGGGACAGGCACGTTCAGATTGAGAGGCGTAAGCAACGCGCGATTGAATGGCCGCATGTCGAGAGCTCTACTCATCATGACCTGTTGCTGTTGCTGAAGCTTCTGCTGTAAGTGCACAGAATCCATATTTGACTGGTTCAAAGGCTGCTGATTGGGCGGTGGCTGCGAATTGAAGTTTGGGACGCTGTTGCCTGGTATGCCCTGTCCTAGTGCACCACCAAACATGGTCGACTGGCCTCCCGTCTGTGCTTGACCCATATTCTGCATGTTCGGTGGCAGCCCCGCTTGCTGATTCTGAAGTCCGTTCGGCATGCCTTGCTGCTGCATCGCCTGTTTTCGCTGCTGGACTAGGATCCTAGCCTGCATCGGCTCCATCATTCGCGAGATGACCATCTGCCGAATTTGAGGCGCCATGCCCTCCGTGATCTCCGACAACTCCTGCCGTCGCTTGACTGGGTCGAAGGAAGTCTGACCTTGATTCGGTTGGTTCATTTGACCACCGTTTTGATTCGTCATTTGCTGATAATGCTGCATCAGGTTCTGGGTGGCGGCGTTGCCCGGCGTCTGGGGTGGCTGAGTCGGTGGCCGATTCTGCTGGTTAGGCGTGCCCGGCGCAGCCTGACCAGGAGGTACCATTGGCCGATTCAACATCGACATTGCCGGGCTGTGCGTTTGACCTGCTGGACCTCCGTTGAGCGCGTTTGGTGCATTGAGCCCGCCTGGCTGACCTCGTAGCTGATTGCCGTGCTGCTGCGCTTGTTGTTGCGCGACCAAGTTTCGCTGATGCGCGACCTGCGCCGCTTGCGCCGCCTTCTGCTGCTGCATGAGATCATTAATCTGTCTTTGGAACTGAGGGTTGCCGGGCTGTTGGTTGTTTCCGCCTGCCAGCATTTGTGGGTTGATGCTATTCTGTGCGCCCATATTCATCTGGTTGCTCGCTCCCATAGTCGCGTTGTTGCTCGCAGGCACCACCAGTTCGCCTGACTCCTGCTGCTTCAGCGCATTTGCTTGCTGACCAGTGATGAAGTCGAAATTTGGTGGGCCGCCATTCTGCTGTGGCATGATACCTCCCATCACGCCCTGCTGGTTGCCCATTTGCATATTGCCACCATTTTGTCGCAGCATGGCTTGTCGGCTTTGTTGCGACAAGCGTTTCATCAACATGCGAAATAATGGGTCTCTACCATGCTGCTTGTCCAGTTCCTGTTCTTGCGGGCTCAGAGTATGATGGAGGCGCGATCGGAACGTGTTACGAGACTCTTCAGTCATGCTGTTGTACACTTCTCTTGCTCTCATCATGAGAGCTTGCTGCGAATTATTTGGCATTTGTTGTGCTCCCTGACCACCCTGCTGCAGGTTCATTTGTCCTTGCTGCAGATTCTGCTGGCCCGCGGTAAGCATGCGACTCTGAGGCGTCGCATTTTGAAGTGCAGACGGGTCCATCGTGCCTGGTTGCTGAGGCATTGGTGAAGGCTGCATTTGCCTCTGCAGATGCGCAGGAAAGGCAGGGTTCGGCTGGCCAGCGTTGCCTCCCATGTTCATGTTCATTTGAGCATTTGGCATCATCATGTTGCCACCGCCTTGCATGTTCATGCCCATGCCGTTCATGTTCGGCATGCCCGGCTGGCCCATCCCAACGTTCGCATTCATGTTGGCTTGACCCTGCTGTCTCATCTGCATAGCTTGCTGTTCACGTTTCTTCCGAACGTCATCGAGCTTGCCCTGCAGCATCTGGTCATAGTGCTCCCTACTGGTGGCCTGCCTGATGCTCGTGTTTTCGAAATTGATAGCAATCGACAGTGCCTTTGTTATGTCCGCTGAGTTGCTCATCAAGATCTTCAGTTGCGAGATTCTGTGTTTCGAGTCAGCTGGTTATCACAAATGACGGCATTTGCACGTGCTGTGGAAGAAGTTGAGGCTTACAGTTGCATGACCCACGACGCACGGTGCCTTATATCCATAATCTTCCTCCAATCATCCGGCAAGGTCGGCAGCGACTTCTTCAACTCTTCCATAATTCTTGCATGGGGTTGTTGCTGAATGTTGCCCTGCTGAGGCCTCTGCATACTATTCGTGTTCGGGGGCATCATGCCCAGACCCATATTTGGGTTCTCCATGCCTCACCAGGCCCCGAGGGGCGGTATGACTCGATCTCGACTATTGCTGTCTGCAATCCAGGCCGTCGTGGTACTCGGATCGCTATCTGGATGCCCCTGATCTGACCAATGCGATAACGGGTGAACGCACGTGAGGCTATCGCGACACTGACGTGAAAAGCACGACAGGTGCTGGTCTAGAAGAGTGGGAAGACGGTCGCACGAGCGTTGTGTCAAGCTTGCAGTGTCACACGCTCGCCGATGCAGGCGGCCGTGGTAAGCAGCAGGACGCTTAAGCTAAAGCACTATAGTGTATGTCGTGCCAGCCTACGCTCATAGCGGGGAACCTTCACAATGCCAGCGCCTCTCGTGGTGGTCTTGTGTTGAAGGGGTCGCTTAACAGTCGAGTGTCTGCTCTATCCCAAGGTTGGGATCGTCGAGTGTGCTGGATGAAATGGTTTCAGGCAAGGCCGCCCTGGTCCCTCAAAGTGAGACCGTGGGGCTGTGTGTTCGCTCGTCTTCCGCGATCAACCTCTCCGCCTCTTCCCTTCGTGTTCTCCAAGTGCCGCTCTCACCGGTAGAACCAGTATGTGACCACGTCAGTCCACCCACTCCCGGCGTCCCAAGTCCAGCACAGCCTATCCAGTACGTCTTGGCCTGCACCGCACTTTTATAGGGCTGAGTGCTCTCTGCATGCAATATGCGCCGTGAGCTGCTTCTTCTGCGGATATTCCTTCCCGAATCCTCTCAGTCTCCCCCAGTTGTTCGAAAATGATGGGAGCTTCACGCGCAGCGTGGGAGCTGGAAGAGAACAAAGAACAGCACATGAGCGGTCGAGGAACGCTTCTTGGTCGACTGGCGCAAACCGCTCGCCGATCCCTGTCCGCGCTACTTATTAGCTCCCGGGATGCCCTTGCTACTTTACATTTGCGACCACGACCACTCGTGCAGACAGTCTGACAGCCACTCTACGCTCATCAATCGAGACATCGAGCACCTTCGCGTATTCTAATCATCTGTTGGTCATTGGCCCGTTCTGACTTTGAGAAATTTGGACATCAGCAACAGCCATGCAAGTTCCTAGAACTGCTCGCCGCAGGGTGGTGGGGACTACTTCGGCACCCAAGCCCATGTCACTCTAATAAGGAACCCTCCAGGGCGGCTTGAATAAAGCCACATGTTATGCAGGTGGGCCAAATGAGGCTCGAGAATTGGGAGACGGAGTCGTCTCAAGTTCCCCAACTCGTTGCACACTTGAGACATAACGGTTGAGGGAGGTGGCGTTTGAAGTGCTGCGGGCCTCGATCGCGCTTTCCTAGGCATTAGTGTTTGAATCGAGCTTGGGAGGTGGAGGGAACGCCCTCTGGAAAGCGAGTCTGTTCGAATCATCGCTGGACCACCGCCATTTCTTACAAGACGGGATGACTCTGTTGTGGCATACACTGGTGTCATTCATTTCCATGATTGGAGCAGGAAGAATTCCCCACTCGGAGCCCTCACCGCCGTCCGCTGTAACGTTCGACAGTTTGGATAGTGAACTCTAATGATCGCATTAACGCCTTAGGCGCGCCCATTTATCGGAACTGGTCTTCTGCTTAGGCACATGGACGATGAGAACTGGCTGCGACATCATCAGCAGAGTGGTGCGGCGACCTGTAACAATGACATCAAACATCTTTGGCATGGAACGTCAACAATATCGATCTTTCGTGACATCGACCAGTCAGCGGCATCAATCAGACACCGGCATGAATCACTTGAGTGCCAAACTCAGTCAACCGCATTAGGCGTCCAGTCGGCTGAACTGACCGGTAACGTAGTACTAACATATCGTTCCTAAGAATCAGTACATACGCACAATACAGTGTCATAGCCTTCGTGAGGTCCGGAGCCACCACCTGCTGCTAGAGCGGCGTAAACATTGCATGGGAAATGTAGTGTCCGTAGCGCAGCAAGAAGACGTAAGCACGGACTGACACTCACAGTAGTTATGTCGGCGGGGTCACGATTTTTAAACACTCGCCTACACTACCAGTAGTATTGATGTGCTCTAAAAGTTCTAGGCACGACACGACGTGATGAGGATGTCCTGTTCTAACTCTCACACCTCTTGGAAAGGGTCGTACGAAGAGCTGGGCAAGACCCGGTCGAACATTGTCCAAGACACCTGCTCGTCAAACTATGTCGAAGAATTCCCGAAATGCGCATACATCTATGGCACGCCGCCTTCGTGGCACACCGCCTTGTCACCACCGACGCTTCCACCTGGAAATCATGCAGCCGTCTACTGTCCTCTTTCTCCTCAGCAGCACCGCGCTCGCACAAGCAGGACGCAACAGTGCCTCCTTTGCACATTGCCCTGATGGTGAGTGCGCGCCAGCTCCATGTCTAGGTGAACCAGATCCGGTCAATGGGGAGGTGTTTGAATCTTCGTGATGGCTACCGTGGCGTTCAAGTCAGGCTCATCGTCACAGTGTTTGGGCTGAATGAAGCCGAAATGATCCGGCTTTGCGCCAGGAGTGGCTGTGAGTCTTGCGAAGGCTAGAGTACTGTGTTCTTGCGTATGTGAAGATTCTTGCTAGATATTGGTGCTGGTCGACAAGCTGATGGATGAACAAGTGCAGCCGTTAATAAAGAAGATGCTCAGGGAAGACGGCGTTTGGGACTCAAATACACTGCGAAGATACAGCTCGTGGGCGATCAAGAAGGTGCTGTACTGTCCAAGTGACGAACGGGGACAGGAAGGCTGAGAAGCAGCGAAGCACATGCAAGCGGTAGAACCATCAGTCATGATATATCACGCGTCGGGTTTTGGCCTACTCATCTACTCAAACGGCGACATCGACCTTGCGCAATGCAACAGATGCTTCATTCCACCAGCCCCATCCTACAACCCAACCGCACTACTCAACCCCTGGGTCAAATTCGCAAGAATCTCCGACCCACCAACGATGCCCTCAAAGATGTCCTTATAGCTATTCGCCGCAATCTCCGCGCCCTCAGGAGCCGGCTCCGGACCCGCCAAGAAAAGTTGGAGCACTTGCTCACCAAGCGACACCAGCGTAATTGGCTCAGCACTTGGCCTCCAACCAAGGTCATACGGCAGCTTCTCCTTCTCAAACATCTCGCGGATCCAATCAATTCGGGCAACGCCGTCGGAAAGCGGGCTGCTCATAGTCTGCAGATAGAGCGCCGACTCGCCGTACGCAAGCACAAATTCGCGGAGACCGAAAGTGAAGGTTGGGTTCTTGGTCTTGCTGTCGTTGTAGCGGGCATAGCGTGCATAGCTAGAGGAGTTGATATCGGTGTATGTCCTGCCCTTGTAGTTCGAGAGGACCTGTTGCCAGTTCGGATTGTAGAAGCTGTAATCGTTGCCGAAGTAGGCGTCTTGACGTGACAGGGAGGCGTCGTGCTCGATAGGGAAGTTGTGCTGGTCCAAGTCGTTGAGGTCGAAAGATCCGGCAAATGGGTCGGGGGAGGAGAGGAGGCCGGCACCACCGATAGCGATGGTGAAGTCTGGGCCCATGTTCATTCCCTCAGCCAGACCGGTGAGCAAGACTGGCAGGGTCATGTTCTTGCCGTTATGAGGGATGAAGCCATGGTTGGCGAGGGTGTTGAGACCTGGGCAGGGAGACCTGACTGCAGAGATGTTAGGACTGTTTTCGCCTGTTCATGAGAACGGCAGGCTACGCACCATCGCCAGCACCCGGAGGTGTGTAGTTGGTGAATCGAGGATCGTCCGCTGCAGCTGGACCAAGACTTGCTAGCAGTGCTTGGATATCAAGCGACGCTGCAACGCTTGACACGAACGTCGCAAGGGTGAGTGCTGTAGTCCTCATTATGATACTAATCTCGATATTCCTCGAGGATCAATGTGAAGTGCAGAAGAGGCGAATAATGGGAAAGGTCTTATTCCCTACCACCATTCCGTCACAGTAGCAGTACCGGGTACCTGGCGAAGGTTGCATTTGCAAAGCATAGCCGTAGATCATCAGGTAATGCCAGCTCCATGAGTGGTCAAAGCTGACCTTGGTTTTGGCCACTCCTGAACACTTGCTCAAGACGAGAAGAAACGTTGTAGATCAGCGAGGCTTAAAGAGACGCAGGGGAAGTCTAAATTACAGCCTCGGCACCGCGGAGACGACTCTATGGGGTCCCCAGAGTCTCTGCATGACAAACATTGCGTGCTCACTTTCGCCAGGGTGTGGGCCTAGATCGCCGTGTCAACATATTAACACTGGTCTCCTGATGCGGGACGTACGCAGAAGCCGCAGGCAGCACCATCGCTTCAATATTGCAAAGCTTATTCTGCATACTGAATAGTCCATGTAATGCGCCACGTTTTGATGGCTCGATGCGAAAAGCAAGCCAGCGCTGCCTGCGGCGAATAACTTCTCAAGGTTGCAGAATTGAGGAAAAGAAAGTCGACGATAACATGTAGGCATCACGGCAAGGCATCTCCGTCCGGTCGATCGGTGAGTCCACAGATCGACATGCGGCATGCCGATTTACCAACGAGCAGTACTCATTCGTCGCCCTACTACGGACGCTAATGGAAGCTGGCTCGGCTGGAGGGCCGCATGTGGACCCTCGGTCATGTGACACGGCTTGGTCGTTTGCCTGTGGTTGTCGGATCCATGCTTTCTCGATTCATCCATATTCGCCCTTGACGGACAAGCTTTGCTGGGATCTGATCCAGTGAGCGCCAAATCGGCCGCTCAGTGAGGGTTGCCGATGGCCAACTTTAGTAATGTAAGAGGCTTCGACGATGAGTCAGCCAGTCGAGCAGTCCAGCAATGGTCCAATGACCTTGACTCTTGGCCAGGCACTCAGTAATGGACGATGAAGTCTGTCAAACACCCCGAGTAATCAAACAAAGTAGTAAGGAACCGACTTTGTTTTCGAATCGTCGAGTTGTCATTTTATGTTAAAAAGCAGCCGGGCGAGCTATTGATCCGGCATGCGGTTGATACGCTTGAAACATCACTGTGCTGCGAGAGCGAAGTGAGCTCTTAGTGGAGTTGCAAAGCATGGAGCTGACTCGGCTCATATGTCGGAACATAGGTCGAAGTATGGTCTGGTTGGTATGCCGCAGCAGCACGGGCAGCCCAATATCTCACCCCTTGTTTGGAAGGTTGACATGCACGTGACGAGCTCTGTCCAAACATGCTACTGGGATAGCTTCATGTTGCCTATTCGACCTCAGTTCACAGCCTGCTCGGATAGACGAGCGGCAGGTATTCCTGGCAGCAATGGGCATCAGACAAGATGATTGCCCTTCTAGATTTGCAATCGTTGCTGATATTCGATGGTGGGTGCCAATGCAAGCCACGGGCTCGCAGCGAAATGACAATTGCTCCATCACGGAGTTTGATCGAATCGAGCTGTTGAGTGCCTTGATTACTCCAGGGCATGCTTGAGCATTAGTCACGGTCTCAAGCCGGCCGGCACGGGAGACACTATCAGACCTCGTGCTGTTATGTCGTCCGCCATTGACCAGCTCCGTGGAGTACGTGCTGCTTTCGCTTTCCTACATCAATAAGATGACAGATCTGAGATCGGTGGTGGAGTTTGCGATACTTCACGAGGTACCTCCGAGATGTCCTGCCGGAGGCCGTTATCGCTCGGCGAAGTGGCAGCGCTGCTCGCCATACTTGTACACACGTGTGTCCACAGCAGCGCGTGAGCAGTCCCATCTACTTCTGCACCCGCAAACAAGCTCACTTCTGCGTTTCAAGCATTGCAGGCCGATATCCTGAGCTTCTGTGCATTTCACACGTAGCATGTGCGCGAGGTTGTTCCTTGCTGTGGAGGGGCTCTTCTTACAGCAGCACATCTCGCATCGTGAATGCGGATGTTTCCGCGAGAGCTTCCATGAGCTTTCGGTGCAGCGGTGCGTGGAGCTCGGCCAGGCCGTCAAGGCCGAAGGATGGTAGTGGCTGAAGGCTGAGGTGTGTTGGGAACGGGAAGTGCTTAAGCCGACCAGAGATAAGACAGACGGGCGCCACAGACAGCCAGGACGGCTCGACGGTCGCCGAGTCAAAGTCAGCAATGGTGCAGACGTGTCTTCATCGACGAAACTGCTTGGAGCAATAATAATGTCAATGATCATGTTGACGATGCCGAGACAAGTCTTGGTGGAACACATGACGCTTCGTCCAGTAATGGCGTAGCGCCCAATCAAGTGCCACATGTGCGTTGTCGATTCCTTGGTCACGACTACGAATCGCCGAGCGTTCCCGCTCGAGCACGCATGCCTAAGTGTCCTTCCTTCTGATTCGCTGCGCAGGCAGCTGCGAAGCATCGCGACCACCTGCGCCGGTGTTCAGTCATGACCGACCTTCACTCTTGACGCTTCCACACGCACAAAGAACAAATTAGAACTTGCACCCACACAGCTGCTCAGGTCACTTGCTTTCCTTCATCAACGAAATCTCGTTGTCGAAGAGTCATTGTCGCCATCCTCGGCTCCATCGCAATCACCACCATCACAGCTTCGGCTATCAGCACTCGACGACCACCATAACCGCGACGCGCATTATCGATCACAGCTTTCTTGCCTCGTCAAGTAAGTCGCGTACACCACCTCACCACACAGCACCCAAAGACCACCGTGAAATGACGCGAAGTCGCCACCTTCTTGCCGTCGACATCCCCCTGACTCACAGCGCGTAGGAAAGCCCTCCGATAAGCAACTCCCGCACCCATGGCTCAGGTATCCGCCCTTGCGATGGCCTTGGCCTCGCCAGCGAACACCACGAACGATACTGCGAAGTCTCACGATGCTCCCGGCAGCGTTTTGGCCCGCGATAAGCATGCCGGTACCCTACTAACGCCTCCGAGCTCCATGTCGCCGAATCTGCCAGCCCACGGCATTTGCGCTACCGGACAGGAGCCGCCACTCATGGATATCGAGCATGAGACCGGCCTTGAGGGTATCGAAGAGCTGCCGGACATGGAAGAGGAGGATGGCGACCACAGTGTTCCAGCAGGTATGCCCCTAAGCAGAGGCGCCTTATCTGGGCTTGATGCTTCGGCTGCCATCACGCCGAGCATGTTGGCGAAGCACCACCTGCCTGGTATCATGCTTGGGAATGGTCCGAGGCCAATCCGGTATGTGATGGGCGAGCTTACTCAATCCGTGCCCGGATTCTCCCGCATCCCACCTGCCAAAGCCCGACGTCTAGTAGTCGCTGCCTTGGAGAGCCGCCAGGGTGGTGGGCCTGACGGCAATGTAGCTTTCTGCAAGACTGGCTGGGGTCGGTGGGATGCTCACATTAAGGGCTCATCCCGGGACTCCGCGATAGGCTCGTTCAACGACGGCAACCTCTCACCGCCGAGGAGCGAGCACAGCAGCTACGCCATGTCTTATGGCGACTCTGGCGTGCATATGCCCGGTCCACGCGTACCGTCGGCCTACCGCGAGCATCATTCCGGCGAGAGTTGGACAGCTTCCAGCCTTCGCGAAGAAGACGAGGACATGGATATGGATGCTTTGGAGCACGAAGCCGACAAAATGTCCATGGATGGGGCATCGACAGATAATGACACATCTGATACGGACGACGCCACCGATGAGGAGGAGCGGCCAACTCGGTATACACCACGGAAGGCTTCAGTGCCCACTCCTGGAGTGCCGAGGAAAGACTATAACGCTATTAGCATTGCCTATGCACGACGCTTCTCGAAGAGTTCATCGAAGACGAGACGACCGTCAACGCTTAGCGTCTTCCATTCCACTTCTCTCCCTTCTGGCTTCGCGTCCAGAACGATGCAGCGTCGCGTCAGTGCGACGCCAGAGGAGCAAGCTGCAGCCGCGGCTTTGCTTCAGATGGGATCTATGTAAGCAGATCCTCGGCTGGTTCTCATCGACACTACTATGATGAGACCCGACCTTCTACTCTACCTTGTTTACGAGCTTCACTGGGCACCAGCTTCCGACTCAAGCGCTGAAAGGAAGACCTGGATTGACATGGGTGGCGTTCTTGACGAATACATCCGACATCATATATACGACCTCACCCTCCTTTCTACTGATACCCCACGATATTTTGGATTGATGATTTTATAATACGCACTGGAATAGTACAGGACAGTCTTCGACACTGGGCACCAGCCTCTGCGCGATCAATGTCAAGTGCTGACTACGCGAGAGGATCTCTGGAATGACACATTGGTGGCGATGACTTTTCCAAGAAGCATACTCAACAACATGACTGGCAACTTGGCGACATTTATCGGCATGACGTCAGTATACACAGCATATCGCTGGCAGCATTACAGCGACAGACACTCGTTTGGCAGTTACACAACAGGCAGCAGCGGGACGGAAAGGAATGATGACGATCTTGAGCTCGCGCACGTCGGAAGAATGGCGTGGCGCTTGTAGCTCGATGGAGTTCTTTCAGGCTGCTCATCAGACATGGCGGAGCAGAGCAGGGCCATGGAGAGTCAGGACTGGTTTTGGAGGAGGAAGTTTGCGGTGCCGAAAGGCAAACGGATCAGCGGACTTCAACACCACATTCTGATGGCATAGCTGAGCTCAGCTTGCTGTTTCAATTCTCACACTATAAAGACAGGCAATTCATCGAGTAGAAGACAGCACATTTCCGGCGTCCCATTAGATTGGCCGATGCCTGCAATGTGGTCTGTCTTCGTTGGTAGATGGATATCTAGTCGACTTTGTACATACTTGGGAGCTAGTATGGCTTTAACTTG
>VCMQ01000042.1:0-140015 GCA_007113905.1 Teratosphaeria zuluensis | reverse complement strand
CTCACGGCAAACACATATTACGGCGTCCACGTCCTTCATCATCACACACGACCCGCACGTCTCTGTGGCCTACCAACACAAGAACAATGGCAACACCCTCCTTTCCCAAGAAGGTTCAAGATGTAGCGACGGGGGGCGGGGGGGGGATTTAAAAGTAGTATGCCCTTCGGCACGTGGTACGGCTGAGGACGTTGGCGTGGAAGGACGGTCTCATGGCAAAGCGAGGATAATTTGTTGCTACGGCAAGGATAGCCTTCTCCTAGTGGAGCACTCAACCTCTTGACTCATATGCTCTGAGGCTCAGTAGAGTAGGTGAAAGATTCAGTGGCATTTACAGTTGAAATGGAACAATCGATGGCGATTGAGCACTTCCATCTGAGAACATGTAGCCCGATGAATTGCTCGACTTTGTTCGAGTCCAGTCTGTTCTATCGACATGCCGGTGACTCGCGTCACAAACTGAACTCTGTGCTCGTGCCTGCCTTCATCGGGACGATCGATCTCATAGCTCTGCGTACGGCTCTGATCAAAGGCCAGCGGCAGCGCAGTCTTGGTCTATTGTCAATGCACTCCACGCACCACCTCAAAGATAGCTGAATCGATCGAAGCTCACCATCGTTCCGCACTTCGCCTCGACAAGCTTTTCCATCCTCCTACCAAACCCGCTCAAAATCTCCTCAACCATATCACGGAGTGCCTCTTCCATATCCCAGCGCACCACCTCGTCCGGATGCTCGCACCCTCTAATCTCCGCCTTGACCGTGATGTAATACCTGTCACGCAGAAGTTTGAAGTTTGCTATAGCTGCAAACTCCTGGTAGTCTGGACAGTCATGCTCGAATATGATCCTGCAGTCCAGAGCCATGCTGCGCACATACCTTACCACCGGGCTGGCGAAAGTATCGTGACGGCGCATGAAGGTGTGCATGGCAGCCGGACTTGGGCTCTTGTAGCGCCGCTCGGAGCGCGGCGTCGTCGATGCCACGTTGTGGATGAGGCTTTGGCTGTCGTAGAAGAGTCCCACGGCGTCCTCCCGTATCAAGCGGCAGGTTCGGAGCAGGCTAGGCTCGACGAAAGGTGTCCCGGTGAAGTCTCGTCCAGGATATAGGCGATGAGAGCCAGAGCGAGCGAGCAACGACCCGCTATGTTTCGGAAGAACGAGCTCCCAAATATGATTGCGAATCTCAGCCGGCAGAGTGAGCAGCGGCACCTGGGCGGTGATGTTGTGAGCCACAGCTGCCTCGTAGCGAGCGTTTTCGAGCTCGCGAGCCTTCTTCAAAGGCAGCTCCGTCGACTTCTCGTGGTTGGCCATGGCTGCTGTGTAGCTGTATCTGATGATAGTTGACGCGTATTCGTCGTTAAACCTGGGTAGGAACTGCAATGAACAGTGGCGGGTGAACCGATTGTTGTTGGCATGCGAGAGATTGAAGCAAAGAGAGGCGGGGCGGCGGTCTTGTGCCGCCTTGCCGGGGTACAAATGTGGGTCCCAAGCACAAGAGCGGCAATAGCCTGGACCGCTGGAATTCCTTCAGCCAGGGCAGTGTCTATATTGCGGTTGCATGTAACAGCTTCCGGAAGACAGTTTGTGAGCCCTGAAAAGAATCGCTAACATTAAAGACAGATTATACAGTGCAGCAGTGTCAACAGGAGACGATGATACGACAGGTCGGACCCGTTCTTTGGCAGCGAAGTTGTAGATGCACAGCGAATTCGATCGTGAGAAACTCTTATCATTGTGTTGCTTTCTGAATGCCTCAAAGCCCGAAAAGCAGCGTTCAAGCATGACAGGCTGGCAGTTCTTGGTAGCTTTCAGAGCATTTAAGCCTGGCCTGGTCCTCTCTGACAACGTATAATTCGCAACGTTTGGCCGCATAAGTTGCGCACTCGCGCATTTCGACATCATGCGAAACACAGCGCTCCTTCCGGAAACGGATAGTGTTCACGCTAGCGCGCCAATCCCTGGTAGCGGCTCTCTTCACGAGAATGTCAACTTGCAAGAGACGACTTAAGCCTCTCGTCGTATATCTGCACAGACAATCCATCTACACTAACCACCTCTACTTGTGGCCGTGACAGCCACAGCTTCCGCACCATGACACGCTGGAATTACGTCCTCAGGCGCGACGGCTATCTCATCCAGCACTTCTACGTCCTGCAAAACTGCGAAGTGCGCGTCAGAGTCCTCAATAAGCTGCATAGAAAAGACATTCCGGCCACCGCATACAGCTCTGCCATGAGCGAGCGCCACCGCAACGACACGGCCATTCACATCAACTGGATCGAGCTCTGCAACCTAGATGGTAGTCAGCCGGCCGGCCATCTGAACGCGCTGTGGCAGACGAGGCAGCAAGACATTGAGCAGGCAATACGCGACTGTGGTGAACAGGTTGAACACCAGCAGAATCCTGTGGACACGGCGGTTCAGAAGCTTTTCCGGAAGTGGCGGGTACATGGACGGCCAGACCACTCACTCAGACAGTCGACCTTCATCTCTTTGCCTGCTACCACGAGCTCCACAGCGACGACTACACCAAGCGCCGCGACAGGTTCTAGCGCGTCACCTCCAAGCTCCTCACCACCTACGCCTGCAGGTCCCGCGTCGAGTCCTGCTGTGCCAGCCGGTCCCGTTGCACAAAACATCTTAGACGACGGTCACGCACACAGCTCTATCACTGCAGCTCTTGGCACGCAGACCTATCAGACGTGTGGCACGGCCGCCTCTGCACCCGATGCCCATGATCCATTTCAGCGAGCCGACCTGTTTGACCTTCTGACTGGAGACTCGATTGACCTAAGCCACCTCGACCCGTACCTCCCTCCAGAGCGTTACAATCACCCCAAAGCGCCAAGCCATCATGACAATAGTTTCCATGCGTCCGATGCTGTTGCTAGTGGCTCTCCCGCCTTCACTGTCCAGACGCAACAAGGTCAGTCGATGCCTGGAAGCAGTGCATTGAGCACTGCGCCATTCACAGGATCCTTCAAGGCACACAATCCGGCTTTCACTTCTCAGTCTGGACTGGCAAAAACATCAGCTTCAAACAAGAGTGTTGTCACTACGCGATCCGTGCCAGCCCTGCATCAATCACGTTCTGACTTGCGCTCTGCCCTGAGCGGCGAAGGCATGTTGCCCAACAAGAGGAAGCGTGACACCAGTAAATCGAGCTCCAATGACGATGAGGAGCCGGCCCAAAAGAAGCGAGTCGACACTACTGATTCGACCACGCCAACCATTGGCGGTGCACGTGCCAAAACTCCAGTCAGCGGGTCAAATGAAGCTATTGCTTCCCAGACGACCACTACCGCTACACGCCCAACTCCTGCAATCACCTCAAGCCAGCCCGGTGCCGATGTGCTGCAGCCGCTCACCCGCTCACGCAACTCTTCATCGTTGATGCCTCCTCCGCCAAGACCTGCCGCTTCCAACTTCGCTTTGCCCGCAGGCCCAGCGCGCGGACAGATGAAGGCGACGCAGAACACCGCCAACAGTAACACCATCAAGCGCACAGCTCGATCGGGCCAGGGCGTCACTCTCAGGTCTCGCCACGACAAGCCAACATCGACCAATCCCAACTTGTCAACCAAGCCTCGTGCCAACTACGTCCCACCAGGCGACGGGACAATCGACCCGCGCATGATTGTGATCCGCCCGGATTTGGACAAGTTCGTTCACAACGGCAAGGAGGTGAAGCACTTCTACGACGACGATGAGGAGGACATGACGGAGATCGATCTAGAGTATGATGGTATGGGTCTGGAGGAAATGATGACGCGCAAGGTCAAGATCCCGACTCGCTTCCTTCCGAAGTACTATGATGATGGGGAGGAGTCAGAGGAGGAGGATGAGGTGGTTTATGACGAGTTGTTGGAGTGATAAGGAGGTCAGGTGAACTAAGCTGGTGTGTTCATCCCGCTGAGCTCCCCTTGTGCCTGCGGTCAAGCAGAGCGGGCAGATAAGTGAGGATGGGCGGCGCATTGGTAGAAAAATGCTTACGCTCGAGAGAGACATTACCAGCTGAGCTCATTGGGCATGTAGTGTGTGTATGAGCAGCTGCCCAGTTTGCTTGTGTCTGCGGTGCTCTGACGGCTTGCTGCGGCGGCTTTGTCGATGGCATCCTTCATGTTGTCTCTAATCACTCGTTCTGCTCAGGTAGCACTGTTTGTCCGAACCAGATGACCCAAAGAGCGGGACAATATTGCTGCTTAGATTTCCTGACTTGCTCGCAAGCGTCTTTTTGATGTCCCATGTAAATACACGTCATCGCGCCAAAGCTTTTATCAAATATCCGGGCTTGACGTTTGAACACTGCCCAGAGTCTCTGCCACAAACTGCTTTCACGGTTCTCTCCACAATGGCGAGGCCTAGACATTCGTGGGACCTGCGTGGGACGACTGACGTCTTCTTGCTTCGCATCTACGTCAGTCTCCCAAACGATTCCGCTCGAGCACAGGTCTACAATGCTGTAAACCCTTCACAGCTCGACATTAGCGAAACAACCTTCTGGAACCACTATTCAAATCGCTTTCGCCCAGGCAGCAACAATGGAGGAATCAGTCCGGACTGGATTGAAGTCTGCAATCTCGATGGGCACTTGACGCAGCAGGAGATGATCAACAGAGAGCAGACACAGTGGCGGCCCAGGATAGACGAAATGGTCAGAGCGGCTCACGAGTTGGGATACATTTTCGCAGAGTACATACAGGGCGGCATATACGACCCTCTCCTTCATGCTCAGCTGAACTCACTGTGGAATGATGCTGCACTCCGGGCCCGCGTCTTGCAGAGGTCTCGTCACTTGTCTACCCATGGTCTTGCGGCTTCGAACATCCCAGCAGTACCAGTTCCGGAGAAGCAAGCCGGCTCAGTACCACCAAGAGCCTTGCATCAGCCGAGCACGACGCCAGCTGATCTCCAAGAGGCTGTTGATGTACAAGCGCGGCCCTCGCCAGGCCAGCAAGATGGGGTTGCCCAAGCAAACACCATGTCTCCACGTCAACAATTTACTACAGGCTCCATGAACGGTGTGTCCTTCCACCAGGCGGAGCAGACGCGCGTCGAGCAGCATGACCTACCGTTCTCCGTGTCGCAGCAAGACTTCCAGGAGACATCGAATCCTGGAAACCCGGATCCTCAATCACGTCGCCTGCAGGAACAACAGCCATCAGTTTTGGAGCCAGTCCACGCAAGGACGACCACTAATCTTGATCAACAGTCCTCCCAGAGTTCCATGGCAACACAGACTCAAGACTTCGCGAGCTTTCACCAGCAAGCCCTTTTGGCTCGGAAATACGAGCTGTTGCGGGAGCTTGAGTGGATTGATGCTGAGCTCGCTGACTCGACAGACATGCACGGCACTTTGGCAGAGTCGCAGCCTGCCACGACTATGGACCAGGTCTCGCTTGAACAGACATCCGCTAGTCGGGAGGCTGGAAACATGGGAGCAAACTGATCAGCGTCACAATGGAGGAAAATTGATGTCCAACCTCGATCCAAGGCTGTTCGAATGATGGAGCAGGGGTATCATTGGTTGCGGGCACGTTGTGCTCTATGGTATCGGATTTGGCAGTCGTTGTTAGACATGCTGGGTATTGGAGGGTTGGTCAACGTTGAGGTTAGCAACGGTGTGTGTGTGGGCATTATCGGGGACTATGAGCGTTCGTCACTGCATATTGAAGTCGACGACGATATAGCCAGACTTCCCTTAGAGCGAGATCAAATATTTGAAGCGCAGAGCCACGTTCGCCGAAGGTCATGATCTCCAAATTCCTGCTAGTACGGCGACTTGCCACCAGGTGCGTACAGCTGCTACTGCATCCACTTCGAGAGACTAGGGACAACAACATTGGGCTTGTCATTCGTGCAGGGCGTATCACGAATGTGTATGACGCAGCAGTATGATAGAGCCTGGATGGGTACAAAGGCTTACTCTTGATGCCACTCATGGAAATCATCTGCATAGACCGTCTCAGCCATATCGATCACAGCAACAGCCCCGTCTCCAGTATCAAGCCCACGTCAATCAGTTCTCACTGCCGCCACTCCACATGCGCGCCTAGAATTCCTCCACCTCAAAAGCTGTGGAGCAACAGCCATCTCCACCACCCGCTTCGTCAGACGACCCTCGTCAGTCACATCCTGCGCCACTGCCCTCATCTCTGCTTCAGCGCGAGCTAGGCGGGCTGCACGGTCCAGGCGAGTTGCACGGTCTTCTGTTGCTAAGGCGACCCTTGAACCTGGCAATGGTTGGCTTGTGGCGGTGAATTTTTTGTCACCGCTGCTGTGGTTGATATTGATGCGGATGATGCCTCGATGCTCGATGTTCCAGACGAGGTCGCGGTTGTAGTAGAAGACTTGCGTGCGGTGGTCCATGCCGTACTGAAGCTCGAGGTTGATATCAATCCTCTTCATCAGGTGGAACGGAAAGCTATTGGTGCGGCCAACGGTGGCGCTGGTCACTCCATATACGCTGATCAGATCGTTGACCAGAAGCCCGAGGGTGATGTAGTTCCCGAAGAACGTCTGAAAGTCGATCTTGGCTTGCTTGGAGACGAGGCTGAGATCGCAGTACAGCTTGGTTAAGTTCGTGCGGTCGGGACTGCGGAAGAGTGACGAGCGGGAAATAATGGCAATCTGTTGATGGTCGCCATTTTTGTTCGCCGTGTATAACGCGCCGTATCGGATCGTGCGTGCTGGCATCGCCAGCTCGTAGATTGCCTGGTGCAACTCTGTTGGTAGCGAGAAGAAGGTCATTTTCCGCGCCATGGCCGGGGTGATGTTGGAGATGTATTACAGTGTGACAGGTTGTAAGGTTGATGTGTCGGTGCAAATAAAGAATCAATTCCGGGTGGGAGAAAAGGTGGAGGTGCAAGTCTCACGAGCGCAATCATGTGTTGGGCCCGCCGACTCCGGACAGACTCGTAGCTAAGAAGGGACACAGCATCCACAGACTCAATGGATTCCGGAACACGTTGGAAGCCTTTGTATTACTTCCTTTGCTGCCTGGGCAGCGATGGATACACACCCGCAGTACGCGTGGCGACAGGAGACTTGACAGTCGGCTGCCACCGCTTGGGACCAGAGGCGAGCTGCGGAGAAAGAGTGAACGATAAAGGCTTGACTACGAGGTTAAAAATAGTCACTATCAGCTATATTGGCCTCACTACTATGATTCAGGCAGCATCCGCCAAGTCTCTACGCTTCACCCGCCCTGGTTCGGCTCGCCAGTGTAATGCAACTACAGCTCATCCTTTATGCCTTCGCTTCGTACTCCTTCAGCTGTAATTCCTCCATTCCGTGACCTTTAAAACAACTTCGTCAACCATCTCCTTGCTTAGCCCATCCTCTTCCGTGAATTCCTCCACGATGTCGTAAGTGTCCCATTTAGCAATGCTCAGAACGTGGAGCTCCATGCCTATCCCAGAGGGCGGCCTCGCGACTCGAGGCAGAGGCAGCTGGCGTGCTGTGAACAAGGCTTCGTCATGACGGACATCGAGTTCAATGCGGACACTGCCGCGGTTTGAGGAGTCCCAATGATTGTAGCGCAAGAGAGGTCCGTGGTGGTAGACGTCGTTCAGCTCAAAGATGATGTCGAGATACTGAAAGCGACGAAATGGAATCTCGTGGCTGATATCCATGGCCTTGAGGCATACTGCATTATATGTGCGTGAGCCATTAATGACAAGAAACTGGAGCGCGACTTGATCCCAGAAGAAGGCCTCGATGTCGCGCTTAGCTTGCTTGGAGACGAGACGCAAGTTGCGGTAGTGCGCTCTCAGTGAGCTGGACTCGTCGTCGTGAGCCTTCTGGATGGTGACTAGCGGCTCGCCAGCGATTTCCTTGACCAAAACCGGGAAGCGGATCGCGTTGGTGGGCAAAATCCAGCCGTGAATCTGTTGGCGCAACTCAGTCGGCAACTCGATGTAGTTCGTCAACGGTGCCATGGCTGCTGAAGTGGCTGTAATGGGAGTCTGAGAACAGGTTTGACAGTCGCAAGAGAGAGAGGATCAGAAAGAGACATTGTGGGAATCTCGAAGAACTTACGAGCAGGGCAGTGGTACCGACGCTTGGGCCGTTGCACGTGCCAGATCTTCAGCGGTCGAGTCAGATCATCGATTGCTTCCAGCCAGGAAGACGGCTCGTATAGACGAGGCGAGCTGTTACTTGACCCCACTCTCTCAGTCGAAGTCCACAGGAGTCTGCGCAGCGTTGTATATTCATGCAAGTAGGAAGACTAGGGCCGGAGCCGATGTTGAAACTGGTATAAGGGTGATCACTGTCTTGTTTGGTTGTTTATTTGCCTATGCACAGCCTGGCTCTTATCGCTCACACTGGCTATTTGCTTGAGTGTCACAAATAAGATGCGAGAAGTCTAGAACAGTGCATGTCCTTTCATGCTCTTCCATCGGGATCATTGGACGCTGCACACAATAATTTCCAGCCAAGATTTGTTGACAATGAAGCAGGCATCACAGCTTGCACTCAAGTAGATAATCCTACGTAGATGATGCTCAGAGCAGTACATGAGGCACGAGAGTCAGTATCAATAGTGCTGCAGTGTCTGGTGGCGGTTTTGTTGCTGCCTACATCTTCCAGGTACCGCCGAACCGAAAACCACCAAGATGCCTCAACTAGTCACAACATGGAGCAGCCTGCAAGGCTCAATATCAACGTGCCAGCAATATGCCTCTGTGATGTACTGCCGCGATTCCTTCCTCAATGCCTGTGACCGATCGATTCCTGCTCTATTCATGACAGGCCCGGTTCAATGAACATGATCGGCTCGCATCGATTCCCATGTCCTAAGGTCGAACCATCTCCATTGAGCGACTTCATCAACAATCTCCTCCACCAAGTCCCTGTCCAAGCCTTCCTCTCTTGTAACGTCCGTAACGAGAGCCCGTACGTCCGCCTCGGCGCGACGAAGGGCGTACATCTCCATGCCGTGACCTCTCTCGCGCCTGGCCAGTTGCTGAGGGATAGCGTTCGCCGTGAAAGTCTTCTTTTCCTGATCTCGATCAAGATGAACGCGAATCGTGCCGCGGTGCTCGGCAAGCCAGTCTTGGCTGTAGATATAATAGCGGCTGTGAGCGGCGTCGTGCAACGAGAAATTGATCTCGAGCTTCTGGACGTGCTGGAATGGGATGATCTTGCTCAGGTCTGTTACAAGGTAGGGTCTCGGGTAATATATTTTCTCACTCAAGACTGCGAGCTGCAGAGTTGTGCGCTCCCAGAAAAAAGGATCAATCTCTCTTTGAACTGTTCTCGAGACCAGTCTCAGGTTGCAGTAGGTTTTCTTGTGCGCGTCGGTAGGTGGAGTTTGAGCGCTAGAGACTGAATTGATGACGAACCGATTCTGCTTCCTTACAGTGATGCTCCTGGCTTCGTAGAGGAGTGACTCTGGCGGCAAAAGATGCCCGTAGACCCGGAGGCGCAGTTCTGCTGGCAGCACGGTGAATAAGTGTTCCACATCATGTGTGGTAATTGGGGTCGCCATATTGGATGTGAAAACAGTGTATGATTGGAATTGAGGTGTTCCGTTGATGTCAGCTCGGTGATGCTGGGGGCAGAGTTGTTAGAGTGCAGAGAAAGTATTCTCTCAAGTAAACACGAGCTAGTCTTGCATTAGCGCCTTCTGCAGGCCTGCATACATTCACGGCTTTCGTTTCAGCATCGCGATGTGGCGTGAATGCGTGCAAACCCTGTCTCAGAAGATCAGATCATCCTCGATCTGTCGAGGGTGGCGTGTAGTACCAGACCGGAGGAGAGGGAATCATTTAGCCAGCAGGAAAGACATGGCGACTTTTCGAATATCAATTGCTACTCTAGCGTCAAGGTATGGCTACCAAGAACGACTTAGGATCACTTTACTGTAGCAACGCTGGAGCCTCATACATGATCAACTCTACTTCAATACTTGTCGCCCGAGAATCCCGCTCCTCGACTCCGGCATCAGCTTCACCATGAACTCGACATGATTCTGGCCGTTCAACTTTGCCCGTCGGGAGCCCTCATTGCGTTGCCATTTCTCGAAGACCTGCCCTCCACAGACTGGTCCACCGTCAGACCCTCGCGCACCAACTGATCCCACCGCCCCCGTGTGAAGGTATTCCACTTCCTCAGCTGTAGAATCATGTCCATCACCATGTTGCCCTTCAATGCTTGTTGCTTGTTCAGACCGTTCACCATGGCATACACATCAGCCCTGGCGTGCCGGATAGCCAACAACTCCATCCCGAATCCCTGCGAGAACATCCTCGCCTGCTGCACCAGAGGCCGCGCCTTCGCTGTGAATGTCTTTGTGTTGGGATCGAGGTAGATGTAGACTGTGCCGCGATTGTCGGCCTTCCAGTCACTGCGGTTGTGCATCTTCTCTTCAACGTTCCAAGGGTAGTGGCGGCCGTTGTTGAGGGCGAAGTTGATCTCCAGCTTATGAATGCCGCGATACGGAAACCGCCACTTGAGGTCTATGTCGTGGTACATCTGCTCGCTGACGAAGCGATCGAGGTCCACGAGCCGGAACTTGACGGTCACGCGCTTCCAGAAGTAGTCGAGCCACTCGACGTATGCCTCCTTGCTGACACGGGTCATCGTGCGATAGATCTCGCGCATGGGACAGGGCTCCAGCAAGCTCAGCAGCCCGTCTTGGTAGATGACTATGTGCTGCTGAGCACGCTTGGGGTTGAGATTCTCGTCAAAATCGTCGATATCGTCAACCTTGGGATTGAATTGGCGGCCGATGTTGACGATCTCGACGACGAAGCGGATCGAGTCTTCCGGTAGAAGCAGGTCGTAGATGCGGAGGCGCAGCTCCGGAGAAAGCATGCTGAAGAACGTATTTTCTAGCTGCATTGTCGTGGATCAGAGTGGTATTAGGCTGTGGTATGTAGACCGTTACTGATGCAGAGAGTGGATGAGTGGTATTTTCGCCGGCTTTTCTGAGGGGAGAGAGTGGATGAGTAATTTTGTTGTCGACTCTTTTGAGATAATAGAGTGGTTTGTGGGTGTTTGAGTGCAGGTTTGAAAGCGCAAGCTCGAAGTGCTTCAAGCGGGCCCGATCGGTCTGACTTTCACGTACAGCGGGACTGCCAGACGTTGCGTCACGAGAGGCGATTGGGTTGGCAAACTCATCTATGTGAAGGCCTGTAATGGCGTCACAGATCGTGCTCGTCACGAGTTCTGTAGACATTCTTCCTGCTGCAATGTCATCTCCGACGCGTCAAGCCTTGGCTGAGGGCGCGTGCATCATCTCACTGCTGGACGCTGCCCAAATGTCGCTCCAGTGGACATTTGTCCGCCATTTCATCAGTACGGTAGCTACAGACTTCATCTGGCGTCCGACAGTGTCCAGCTTGCAGCTCGTGACGCGAATGCTCGTAGAGACGTCGCGACATTGACAGATCCACATGACGACGGGCGACACAACATCTTGCATGGTCTTCGGAGGGACTTATGGAGGAGCTTGCCATGGGCACTGGGCGGTCTATGTCTGTGTAGGCGCAACTTGTTTAGAAGTTCCTCGATCTCCGTGCTCTCGACCTACTTCTGCCCTCCATTCTCAATCACGCTGCGAGCTCTCGCTACGAATGTACTGTCTCCGTGGCGAATATCAACAACGGCAATTGACTGAGTCGAATGAGTGTCTACTCAAGGCTTCTGAGCACGCGAGACTTCCGTATCAGAGACGCGTTGATCGTTTATGTGTAGACCCTTCTTCTGCCGCATATCCAGAGCCCTGCAAATGCGTTCCTTGACAGTCGGTTTCCGGTTGGGATTGGAGACCTAATGCATAGCCGCAGGCGCTCCTTGGGATGTAGGCATGGCGTCCGCTTCAATGAGGCTGGTCGCACCTGATCCTCGGAGTACACGTTGGTGGCGGTTCATCGAGGTCATGTCTTCAAATTGTGATGCGTTCGTCGCGAGCTGCCCTGCAAAACTCTTGCGCGATGCCTTAGTGATGATGTCCATGTATTGAAGTGGTTTTGACCTTTTGTGGCGTTGCGAGTCCGGGTTGGCTCCTACAGGCTGCAGTAGTTGGGAAGCAGTCGGGGGAGTTGATTGGGCAGCAAAAAGAACGTTCGGCGCTGCTTTTGCGATGCAAGCAGTGCAATCAACGCAATCTCAGGGCCTTTACCGTTGGTGGTGTATGGACCAAGGCCACAAAATGGCAAAAGAACCACTCAAGCCTTGCGGCTCGAGATGGCAGAAACTCACCCGCAAGCAGGTTGGTTTTAATCGCTCCGATAGGCCCGAACAGGGACAACTTACCTTATACTTACCTTGCCACTGCTGATGCTGCGACGAAGAAAGCACAAAGGAAAGGGAAGACGTACCTGTTCAACCAATGGGGGCACTCCCGGAGGATTGCCCCCATTGGTGCTCTCTCGATGCGAAATATTAAATATATACTGGCATGTGCTTCGTGACCTTATGGGAGAATTGGGGCTTGGGACTGCTCAACTGCTAGTCCCCTCACCAGAGATGGTCCAGGGTTCGAGGCTCGGCAGGTTGGGACATTGACACCATGACATGAGACACCAGGAAACATCTGCTGATGCTCGGAGGAGACTTATATCACATCTACAAGCAACACTGAATTTTCTTGAATCAGCTCAATCGGTATGTGGCGTGCAACGACGCGATGTAGGTATTATCTTCATGCTGTTCCAAAAGCCAGGGCGAAAGGGCAGCCAGCTACGCCAGTCCCTCCCTCGGTACTTCGAGCCCTGTCTTCGCCGAAGCAGCTCGGTATACTCACGCATTGCAAAAGGAGCCTCAGTATCACCTTCGAATTCCACAGATCAATGGCTATTGCGAGGCATTCCTAGAAATCTACCACATCACGAACAGCAGCCACGGCATGGTGCCAACGCGAGCAAGGCGATCGCTGTCCTCCTGCACCCCTTCCCTCGTTTCCAGCTTTATTTTCAAGACTCGCAATTGCGCGCCTTGCTGCGTGCTCGAAAGCACAGTACCCTGATGATACTCAAAGACTTCCTACACCTACAGCCGAACGCTCGACGCATCAGATCCCAAGCAATGCAGCTGTGCAATCACCAGCGCCTGCCCACACGGTTTCCATGGACCCAATTCACATTGCATTGGCGTGATCAAGCAGCTCGGAGCGGCGGTCAGTATGCCTCTTCACACCTCTTGAGGCACCTCAGCAGCATTAGACTTTGACCCTGACATTATGATATAGACTCGGATCGGACACCGGCCATTGCGGAAACGTGTCAATGAGATGCCATGTCGTAGTTTCAGTAGCCTACAGGCTATGGCCGAATCGACGATTTCATTGAATAACGGACATGGAGCAGCAAGACGCTCCGGCACGCGACTGTATCAAGAGCAAGGAGAACGCAATCGAAGGACAAAATAGCGTTCATCAATACTCGGTGCCGTAAAGATGGTACTCGATGCCTCCAACACGGTCGGGCAGTACAGGATCAGTGCTCCATGGCCAGAGCTCGAACACACTGCGAAGGTGCGCAAGACCGATCGGATTCTTACCGTCACGGATGCTGGAACTCATACCCGGCCAACTCCTGGAGACGGCCAACAAGCGTTACGATCACATCGCCAAAGCGGTACTATGACACTTCTCTGGACTCGCACGGTCCAAATCGACATCATGCTCTCAGTCTGACGATTCAGAAATCGCCTGTTTACTGCATCTGGTGCCTGCTTTTGCGCAACCTGAACAACCGCGTGGCATCATTCAGCATCCGGTGCTCCAATCGAGTGAGCCATCACAAAGAAGTTGCCTGCACCAACGATCGAGATGAGTCTTCTGCTATGATGTGAGGCGTCAAGCTCATCCCAGGCGGGCTCGATTGACATGAGCAACGACGAAGATTGGGCTGTCAGACAGAACATACGACCCGACGCTCGGCATCAATGAATTGTCTCATGCATTGCGACTTCCGCAGCATGACGCTGCTTATGGCCGCCTCGTTACAGACGAAGCATCGCCCGGCAATTCGGGTTGACGTCTGACAGTATTCTTCTAGCAAGCTCACGACCGTCAATGATCGAGCGGAGTCAATCTGTCCTGACCAGATCATCATTGGTTATGGAGAGGGAGGAATGAAGGTCTGTGACTGGGCAGAGGAGCTCATGACTTCCGGAGTCTGTCGGCAGCTTAGCATCTGATCTATCCCATCACGATGTCCGGCAGGAGACAGAACGATTGAGGAAGAGCGAGAACGTATGGTAACGATTGACAATCACATCTGCGACACAGCCCTTGCTCTCACAACGACTCACCGGACTAAGGTGCACCTGCACAATCAACTCAGCTACACCTATCTCAGGAGCTTGACCGCGGATCATGAGTTGCCGCAGCGGTCTGACATTGTCCGCAAGCTATCAGAGCCCGCCAAGAAAGAGACATCTGCTCTGAGCGAAGCACCGATGCGGCAGCACATCCTCCACGACGATGACTACCTCTATCACACAGAGCGCGAGGATAAGAGCGACGGCTGGGACCCACCTGTCCGCTCGGCCGCCGTCTCCTTTCCCATCGCTTTCCTAGGCTTCAAAGTCGGCCTGAAAGTCCTGGATGCCCTCTGTGGCGACCTTCTCGCCTCGATCTCCTACTTCTTCTTCATCGCCAACGACACAACCGGAACCACCGACTTTCTATTTCGTCGCAGCTATATCACCACGGGCGTAGAGGTCGTCAGATGAGCAGAGCTTGTACGAGCAAGACGAAAAGACTATCAAGCAGCAGTCCAAGATCGTCAATGCGAGAATTTCCATTGTCAGGAATCTGCTTGACGATGATACCCTCGCGAGCCACTACGCGAAGCATACCAGGGAGGTTGCCAGTCTTGACAAAACCAATCAGACCGCGCGAATGCGCTTTGGGAGACCTCGACATTTGCAAACCGAGCCTGTTACCTGGAGCCTCCTAGCACGCATTGAGACTGCGGACCACCAGTCCATCACACGTCTCTACGATGATGTAAAGAGAGCACTAGCACGGAGCAGAACGCACTTGAAACAAGATTGAAAACACCTGAATCATTGTTCATGCGTCCGGCCAGTCCGTCGGGCGTCTACTAGGGTCTACCATAACATTCCCTTGGTGTCTTGCAGCAATCGTCAGCTCGAGGCTTGAATGAGCCGATAGAGGCACTGACGTGGATATAGCTTGGTCGTCACGTACGTAAGGAACACACGAAGTTTGTGGAAGGCAGGCAATCGTTACTGAGCGCTGTGAGTCATTCCACGGCGAGGAAGGTTTGGTTGGCGTGGAAAGTCATCGCAGACTACGTGCACAGCGGACCTTTCTTGAAAGACGTGCGTCTTTCTAGACCTTACGCGCCTCATCTGTAGCGATTAAGCAAACAGTGGTTGGCGGTAATATCAACGGATACCGTACGTTGTCAGCTAGGATGTGTCAGATAAGATTCACTCTCATACCAGTTTCAACTACTATCTATTCATCCTCAAGTAAATACAACGCTCTGTTCAGCTCAATGCGACATCTTGTTGGGTCCTCCATAGCATGTCCTCTGCCGACTTGATCTCTCACGGCTTCCTCGCCGCGCGGTCTACCACTCAATGTGCGCTTACCAGAGCACGAGGACGGATGACCCGGCGATACATCTCGAGCAGTGCATGTCGGTAGGATGCTTGCAGCTGTTACTCACCGTAATCTTTACAGTTCAACCTGATCATTTTCGAACTGTTGCTTCGGTCTGGTTGTGACAATCCTCGCATGCCATGGTTTCTGTGGGTCTTGCACCTTCCTTTCCTGGACGAGATCTCGGCTCGGCTTTCTTGCCGCTTCCCAACTTCTCGAAAGCACGAGCACGCGCCGGCCCTCTCAAAACAAACAACACACTTTCAATAATCGAACATCTTGAATTCGAAATTAGTGTCGGCTGCGCGTCGAAACCATCACGATCTTGCGCCCATCACCACTCTTAGCATCCAGTGCAGCGTTTGTTCGTGGAAGACTATATCATCCTGCCTTCTAAATATTCCCGCTATATCAGCAACATCGCGGATATGGCCTCGACAACACCAGTCGACTCGAGCGCATCCAGGCCCGCGGTCGCTGTCGCAAACACGCAGAGCATCTCTCTACTCAAATTACCGCAAGAGTTGCAGCTTCAGATCTTCAAGCACCTCTTCACGGGTCTTCGAACTGTCCTCTTCCTGTCTCCACACCCAGGCAGTCCGCTCCGATTCAACCCGTCATCGGATCGGACTAAGACCACGAGACGCGACTATAATTCACTTCGCCAGGCGCTTCCGACATCCCGCGACATGATTAACGAGGCATTCTTTGGCTCAATCGCTATCGCCTTTCGCAGCGTCGAGCGCCATGGTGGCGGCACCTACGGCGGAAGGACTCTACTCAATGTCCCTGCTCACATCACGAGCGCCATTGAGAGGTATTGCCGTGACATCACCATCGAGCAGGAGGTGGGAGACCCCTGGTACATTTCAACCGTCCACTCCGCCGCCACTATCGATGTGGCAACCAACAGCGTGTCGCGTTACCCGTACACCCAATGGGTCCGCGACAGTCCAGAGGGGTACAACTTCATGCCCATGATTTTCGGCGTTGCGATCAAGCTCGCCTCTTCTAGGGCGAAGTTGAACACTTTCACGATCACTCGAGCTGGTGTTCGACTTTACGACCCTAAGACGGAGAAGAAGAAGTTGGTACGGGCGACAAAGGAGAAGAAGAAGCAGGTTCAAGACTTGCTACAGGCAGTGCTTGAGAAGAGCGGTCGTTTCACGTTGAGCGAGGCTCGCGCAATCTTGGGGCTGGTTGAGGGGTGGGAGTGGAAGGTTGAGAAGGGCGAGGAGCCGCGTCTGGTTTGAGAGATTCCAGCATTTGGACAATTGGTTGTTGGTTTCGTGGTTTATTGCTGAACGAGGAATGGTTGCGATTTCATCGATGTATTGCGTTGTGGCGATTCTTGAGGTTATGGAGCTACCACGAGAGACTGTTTCAATGCTTGTGATACTTCTAGCTGTAGACAGATACAGATGTTGTAACTCACGTAGTTGATCTCGTGTCTTTCTATGGTGATATTGGTATATGCGTGAGCTTCATGTGGGTCTCCTCGTCCAGGGGTTGCTGCAGTAAGCTTTGACCATGACAGGGGTATTGAAGTGGCATTGCATGCTCTCCTCCACCGTTGTACATTCTCCTCGCTTCAAAGACATATCAAAACATCATGGCACCTCACCAGCTCTCGCTCAAGCGCATCGTCCACCGCAATCGCCCGCCCTTCCGCTTCCTCGACCTACCTGGCGAGCTCCGCAATCGCATCTACGAGTATGTCTTTGGCGACCTTGATATCGTCATCAAAATCCTGCGCAGCAATTCGTTGAAGGCAAGACTCGCCCGCGCTTTGCGCAAGACACTCGATCGTTCTGGCCCGCAGCTCAGCATTCTTGCGGTGAACGAGCAGCTCCGCGAAGAGAGCATTGCCTTCCTCGCTGGCCACGTCTCTGCCGAATTCCGGCAGCCAAAGAAGTTCCTCCAGCCCAGTGACGGCGGAGCCGTGAAGCTGCGTGAGAAATACGTCGAGCAGCTGCGCGATTGCCTGCAGACCGCCGTCGACCTTGTGCCGCTCGTCAAGCATTTGCGAGTCGGTGGGCCGGAGGCGTTGAGATTCCTGCGCGTAGTGGATGATGCGCCTATGCTGTACAGGGGCAACGAGCCGGCAATGACTTTGTTGAACGGCGTAAAGAAAGAGTTGGTCAACCATGTTAACACTCTCACATTGGAGTTTGGCGATCGCGAGGTATGGCCAAGGCCTCGTTGGACGAACTATTGGATCAATCGGAAGGTGTGGGACAGGGTGACGGACTTGAGATTGGAAGGGCAGAGTACGGCTCTTAGGTTCAGGGGTGATGGGAGTGAGCGGTGGCGATTTTGGTATGGTGGAGAGGAGATACCCGAGGTGTGAGAGACGATGAGAATGCCAGAGCAACGGCAACATCACATGTAAAGCAAGGAGAAGCAGGCATCTGGCATGAATAGCCTATGCTCACAGAAACACCAGAACACGATCGCCCTGTCAACCATTCTTCTCTACTATGTCCAAATTTGACGCCAATGCTCGTGTACTGCTCTACAAAGTCGTGCCCGTCTCTGCCACACGCCTGCCCCAAGCCCCGGAGCTATTGAATTTCTACTGACCCGCCTTCTCCACCCTCAATTTCGCCTTACACTGCCTACATTCCTCCGGAACACAAACCGTAGCATCGAAGCTCAGCTCAACTGCACCCTTGGTGAACACCACCTTTTCCTTCTGCCACTTCGTATCCATGCCGCCCCAGACATCCTGCCAAACCGGATGCCTGCTCCCCTTGAAGCGGCGTTGTTGGCTCGAGAAGTCCAAATCATAGAAATGGACGATGGGAAGCCCGTTGGTCGATTGAGCATCCGCGTAATCGTCCATGCTGACGGATATGCTGCCGAGAGTGTTGTAATCATAGCGATCGCCAAGACGGACGCAGGGGCAGATGTTGCGGTTGCAGACTATCACGTCCTGCAGTTGGCCATTGATGCAGATCTTGCAGACCTTGCCACCGAGCTGGTAGATGTCGCAGTCTGGGTGGACGACGTGCTGCGACTCGTGATAGAAGTGCTTGCCGTGGTCTGTGTCGAATTTGAGGTCACGGCTGTGAACCATAATCATGTTTGGAGAGTTGTCGGAGTCGGAAAGAGGAACCTCGCCGACGGTGACTTCGATGATGTTCTCTGTTGTAGGGAGAACGAAGTCCGCGGATGTGTCCATGGCTTCAGGAATGTGAACATTGTTGGTGGATGCCATAATCTCGATGTGATGACGGTACTGAGCGTGATAATAGGATCTGTAGAGTCGAAGTTGTTGTACAGGAAAATGTTTGGGGTTTCGCAGACGTCGTTCATAGCTGAATTGCGGGTCCAGAAAGCACGCTAGCGACACGAAAGGGGCTGGGATCTTCACAGTGGAGCAGTCACATGCTGAGCTCATAAATATATATACTGGATTGCTAAGGTGCCATTCTGAACGGAGAACAGTGTGACACAGCAGATCTGAGCAGCTTGCGTGGGTATATACACGCTTTATGGGACAGAGCATTGTTGCGTTGGAAAGCCATGGCAAACATGCATGGCAAGCAGCTACATAATGACAATGCCGCGATGCTGGGCTTAAATATGCCGTATAGGCAGGCATTATAGCGAACGGTTGGTGTGGCCTAATGTAACGACTTCGAAACCTCCTCCCGTGATAGCGAAAAAGGGCTAATGCTGGTCTGCACCTGAGACGGCTCGTGACCGATCACATCAATAGAGAGCCAGAAACGTTGTGAACTCAAGGGTGAACGACTGTTGCTGTCCCTAGATCGCCTAAGTCTTAACCACGCCACTTACGGTGCTTCAATCACCGGACGTGCTGTGTCGTCATTGCGGAGGCGGTCGAGCAAGGAACAGTAAGATGCGGCTACGTCCTGGAAATGGTCGATGGTCGTAAGGTTCATGGTGGCTTGTATCTCAGCTGCCTCGCCGGTGATGCCGACTGCCCCAATGAGATTCCAATACGCGTCGAGGGTAGGGAGGTCAAGTCGCCAGAAGACGGCTTGCTCTTCGAGCCTTGCTAGCGAAGCAGTGTTAAAGCGTTCTGGTATGCTGCCACATTGTTCAGGTTTTTGAGAAGGACGTTTTGGTCGCTTGAAACGCGAACGAGCCTGAAGAGCTTGTAAATGGTCCCTCTTGTAACGACGCGTTTCGTCAGATGGCTGCCGATCAATGGAAAGAACCGGTCAGCATCCATGGCTACCGTCGGGCGGGCAGGGTGCGCGATGGCCACAACACCGGTCTCTAGTTTTTCTGATCGACAGCCTACAATACGGTGGGCAAAGTGCTCTTAGTAACGAGGCATGTGTACGGAAAGCGCGTTGATCTCTCCGACTGTTGCAGGTGCCCTTTGTCAGGCCGCCCATTTGCTCCTTTACGCCTGCGTGGCCCCCTTCCCGGACAGATTGGTACCCTTCGCCCTCCTGCGCTGCCGCGGCGGTTGCCTTCGCTTTCGCGGCGGCTGTAGCTGCTATGCCAGCCAGTCAACGAGGTGACGCTCGGCCTTCGTCGTTGTCTCCGTTCCTGATCCTCGGGTTCTGCTGGGTTGTCAGGATCGTCATTCTTAGGCCCTCGGCTCCCCAGCCGTCATCTCCAAGCTCTGGACTTCCAGGCGGCTCATGCACCAGCCCTATGGCGTGATCGTCCCTAGTGCCGCTGTTGCCATGCTGTTGCGTGCCAGTGCGTTTAGGGCAGAAATTGTAGCAAACACTCTTGACCCGGCGCGCGTGGAGCTTTCCAACATGCCTCCTTGAGCGACAGCAGCTCGGAGACTCAACTGGACAACGTTCGGCAGCTGAAATCACAGATTAGCTCAGCACTGCGATGGGCTTGGACCTCCATCACCAAGTGGCGGGATCCAGGAGCCTGGAGTCCGCGATGGCGCCACAAATGGCATCGAGCTCTGCTACGGAGGCCATGTCGAGCGGCACTTGCTGGTGTGAGTTGTGTGACGGAAGTGATGGGTAAGTGGGAAGAAGCAGGTACTATCATAGCCCATTACGCAATATTGAACGTTATCATGTAATGTTACAAGATCGCTCATCGCCGCTGCCATCGATGCTGATCGCTTTTTGTAGTGCTTTGCAATGCAGTGCCAGCTCACTCCTCGGTATATTCATCCTCAAACTGACCCTCCTCGAAAACCTCCTCCCCGATCTGCTCTTCTGCAATTAGTTGAGCAGCTTGCCTTGGCCCGTCAACGAATTGATCCTCGCCCTCCACCGCCGTCATCAGATCGAACAGGAAGTCATGTTGCCTGTACTCCAACTTCCTCTCGTACAGCATCTTCAGCATCTCGCCTCGCAACTCCTGGTACCCTCCATCGTCTCTGATGTCGTCCGCGATCTCCTCAATGCTCTCGTACACACCGGGCGTGTGAACACCGGCGACAGTGCGCTTGCAGGCGAATGCCATTGCGATCCAGTCCGGATCGTTGAAGTTGAAGTCGAGCATGTCGCTCGAGGCAGGGAGGTCCGGATAGCGGCGGTGCTCGTGAGGCTGGACGAGATCGTTGATCTTCTTTCCGAATCGACGGCTGGCACTGATTTTCTTCTGATCGTCGTAGCCGAGATCATCGGGCTCGCCACCGCGGGTATATGGGTACGCCAGGCTTGCGTCCAGGATCTGTGGGACGGGTTGCTGCCTAAGTAATGTCAGTCTACGGCCTTTTCTCACGTTGGAGGCACACGACAGCTTTCTATGCTCGACCATTTTTTCATAAATGTCTGCAATTGCATTGGTTCTGCGAACAATGCTTCTCTGTGCATGTGCTTGCTGTTCATTCATCGACGACAAAGTGGTCAGGTGCATGCTTGCTGCTGCATTGCTCACTTACTCATTGTCCTCTTCGTCATCATCTTCAGGCTGGTCTGGCTGCGTTGGCGCTGCAACTGGTATACCTAGCCGTCCGGCAACTCTATCGATCTCCACACAGATGTTGTCCAGCTCAATCTGCAGCGCAGCCTTCTCGGCATCGCTCATGCCTTTGAGGAAGGTGATGCCTGTCCAGGCGGGACGCGCGCCACGCCGCATGTGTGGCAGGTACTGAGTCCGCATCGCGTGGGCCGGGTATGCGCCAGCGTTACGATACCTCGCTGGCATCTCGTGCTTGAACATCTCGTAGAAGATGGCCGCTTTCTGGTTCTCGGTGTAGCTGCGCCTCCATTGATTGAAGGCTCGTAGGGCCTTGCGCATGGCCTGCGTCCAGAAAGGCTTGACTCCTCGGTTGACCATTTTGAGCTGCTGAGGAGAAGGGATGGGGTGTTGTTTAAGTTGGAGTGAAGTCTTGTCAGAGCTGTTCTGCACTTGGTATATACTGTTCGGCGGAAGGCTTGTTGTGTCGTGGGATTGATGGTCGTCAAGAGGAGGTGTCTTTTCTATGCAATGGAAAGTGGAAGCTGAGGTGGAAGCGGAAATTTTGGGAGATGACAGGCGAGCGCTAGCATTTTCGGGCCGCTTCTTGGCTTTCACATGCAAGCCAGCGATGCTCAGAAGTCTCTCGGACAGTCGACCACTGGTTCGATCGTGTGGAATAGGCGCTTTCTGAGGCAGACAATAAGCCTCTTACTGGTATAATATAGGCCTCGAGCTCACAGCTCAAGCGCGGTGGTAGTGAGATGGCAAGAGCATGAAGACAGGTGCTTTAGCATAATATCAGGCACTCCAGACACTCGCTGGTCAAAAGGAGGCCAAGATCTTTTGTAGATTCTCGATTCTCCGAATAAGAGCTTGAAGCAGGAGTATACTGCCCTGTATGATTGCGTTGATTCTATCGAATGGTCCAATCTCTGAACAGCCACCAGCTAAAAGATTGAACGGGGTAATCATTGCGAGAGATTTGCATGGCCGTGGCAGCAGCAAAAAGAATACGAAAGGAGGGTTGTGATCCAAAAAAAGCCACCACTGCCGTCACGCTCACTGAATTGCACTGGATTTCACTCACCTTACGATTAGGTCATATGCTCCTTGGAGCGCTCTATGAGAGCTGATTTGATTTGATGGAGACGAGAGACCAATGCCAACATATATACTGCTGGACAAGAAGAACCCCTAAAAAGAAATCGTGTTCGAATAAAAAAAAGCCACCACTGCCGTCACTGCACTGCACTGTTTTGACTCACCTTACAATTGAATTATATGCTCCTTGGAGCGCGCTTTTTGAGAGCTGATTCTGATTTGTTGAGGACGAGAGGCCAATGACAATATATGAACCCCTAGTTTGGTCCCGCGATATTCTGCCGAATTTGCGTGTGCGGCCCTGCGGACAATTCATCCCTGTGATGCTGCCAACACTCTAACATCAGATCTACAAGCGCGAAGAACACCAGGATATTTCGAGCAGACATTGGGCAGCGACCTCATGACACTCAGAGCGATCGAGAGCAGCTCTATCAAAGCAGAATGCCGCATGGACTAAACACACGTCGTCGTTGAGCCCTCCTTTACCAGCGATGAACTTCCCAGAGGCAAAGCAAAAGTGTCAATGGATAGTCCAAAGACTGCTAAATAGTGGCTCCCACCTCGTGAGCCGCCAAGAAAACCAATATTTAAACCCTATTCTGATCAAGAAACGCTGCATTCTAGGAGCGGAGAGGATGCTCCACAAGCCAAAACAGCATCGGCCAGCAGGTCAGACTCTTAACTGTACACGGAATCAACCAGCAACAGATCAGGACCTCATTCCAGCGAGAGCAAGTGTGGCAAATTGAGCAGAATGAATCCCGACAATGATACTACTATTAAAACGATGTGTTTGGGAATCAATCGAAGCCGGGTCAAGACGTAAAGTTCGGCGAGAGACCTGTAATGTTGCCTGCACGGCGGAGGCTAGGAAAGCAAGTCACTGAGCAGCAAAGTACGGCAGACCATTGCTATTCTACATATTCAGGCCGCGAGCTTCAGTATCAATCACGGTACAACACGCCGAATGCCCACTTTCTAGTGCTGTTGCAATGATTGGAATAGTACGGCAATATCATGAGCCCATCGAACATGCTGCTGAATGCTGCTACAGCCATTTCATTTTGAATGTGCTGCTGTCGTGACTGCAAAGTGACCATGGCGACGATATTCGTTGCCGAGACAAGTGTTGACGATAAGATGAACAATACTGAGGTAGTGGAGAAGAGCTGTTGTTATGATTGGGTATATACTTTGTAGGCCTCGCAATCCTCCAGCACATTGACAGCAGCTGCAGTGACCAGGCTGAATGACTCCTGAGTGATCACGATCGACCGACCGAGCGTGGAATAGTCTTGCGCGCCTTGCCGCGACCTGAGCCGTACCGCCTCGCCAACAACCACGCCGTATCAACCACTCCATCCTCCTCCTCATATTCCTCCTCCTCACCTTCCTCCTCCTCCTTCCCACCCCTCTCGTCTCAATTTTCAGCCGTGTCGTAGAACCCTGCATCACGCCTGATGGCCTCACTCTCCTCGTCCACCGGGAGCAAGCATTCGTCCGCTGATACCGATACATCGTCCAACAGGGCAAAAGGATCGTTCTCGTCAACGTCGTTTGACTCGACATTGCGTCCCGATCGTTGCCTATTCACCAAGAACCTGGCTAGGTCACCGAGGCTTGGACGGAGAGCTGTGCTGCGGCGCTCGGCCTCGTCGTCGCCTTTGCCCTCCTCTTCTTCTTCCTCCTCGTCAGACTCCTGGCCGCGGGATTGGAACGTGTTGTCTTCGAGCTGTGCTTCGTCGGCGCCCGTCAAAGCACCGTTTTCCACCGCTTCCTCATCCTCCTCATCCTCCTCATCAGAGTCCTCCGAGTCATCTACATCCCTACCATGCAGCCCTTTGAACTCCTTCACCGCCTCACTCACAAGCTTAACTTGATCCTTCTTCTGCACCGTGAGACTTCTCCTCTCATCCGCAGGACCTGGCCAAATGCCCAACACCTGTTGCCACACCACCGGCAAAGTCTTGTCCGAACGCTTCTTCTCATTCATCTGCGTCTGCAACGTCTTGTGTTCCATCTCGCCGGATCGTTCTCCCGTCACATCGTGGAGGTTGTTGAAGAGCGTTTCGATCTCTTGCTTGGTGAGGTGGTATTTGTCTCGACCGGTCGTAAAGAGGTAGTTCAGAGTCGCGATTCTGCGGAAGTTCCACAGCTTGGACTTTCTTGGAGGTTTGGTAGACGGGGTTGAGACAGAGGCTCTTTGCCGGTTATGCGCATCAGTTGACTTGCTTGTTTTAGGGGTAGCCTTGCGGGAATTGGCGGATTTGGTCATGATGGTCTGAAGATGCCAGGTAAAGTAGTGCCGTTAACGGGATCGAGGCGTCGCAGGCGGTCAGGCTGACTAGAGCTTGATCTTGGATCGTTGAGTAGCAAAGGAAAGGGTTCAAGCTTGGTGATGTTCACTGCAAGATCTTGGGTGGGTTGTAGCTTGAGGTTTGGGCGTTACTCCTCGAGATCGAGTTGTCTTGGAAAAATGGAGGCCAGAATGTGAAAAGTCGATCTCAAGAACAGGCTTGTTGGAAACACGACAAGTGCGGACGCTAGAAGACGCTTGCGTCTTCACATGCAAGTCTGCAGCACACCTTCACATTGCACCTTATTGGATAGTCGAAAGCGAATCGCAGCTTTTGCATTGGCATTGAGAGCTATCTAGACCAGTACCTCCTCATCTCGCCGGGCCAAAGCCACCATTCTTGTGTACCGAGAGCGCCAACGTAAAAAAGCACAACCATCCCCCTCCTCCATTGCATACTGCCCTCTCCCAGACCCGCGTTCTCACGCGTATGCAGGGGGCCCAAAATCCCTGCACGCCTCGCCACCCACCTTCAGCGGTACCCAAATTGACCATACCCTCCACTGCCATAGCCATGGGAGTTGCTACCGTTCTGGTCTTGCTGCGAGCCACCATACTGACCAAAATGGGTATCTCGTGGACCCGGCGCCTGCGTCACGCTGTTGTTCGGGTCGGAGAAAGTGTTGCCCAAGATATACTGATTGACCCAGTTCGGTGCTTGCTGGGTGTTGGATGCCGAGTACTGCTGCATCTGGGGCGCTGTCTGCTGCATGTACGCTCTAGGATTCTGAGGCGGTTGCAGCTGTGAGGGTTGGCGCGAGGATGGTTGATACGGCTGGACCATACCCCATGCCGATCCTACAGTCTGCTGTGCGGACGGCGTGATGTGTTGAGGGACATAGTGACTTGCCGGCCTTGAAGGAGGCCTGTTAGACCTGCGGTCCTGCGTGGCAGCCGCCCGATCGATGTCGGGCTGATCGTCCTGATCTGCAGTCAAGTCGATCATGGCTGCCGGTCTGGAGGTCCTGCTGCGCGTGGCATTCCCTGCGTACAAGTAGGCGTCTGGGTCGCTGGGGTCCCAGTCCTCGTCGGCGGTGCCATCGTCGTAGGCGTAAGGATGGTGCTCTCCAGCAACGTTCCAGGCGCCCATGCCATCACGTGGAGAAGGGTCAACGCCACGACGATAGAAGGTGTTGCCATCCTCGTCTTCCTCCTCCTGACTCTCATCCTGGCTGTCCTCCTGGCTCTCCTGCCCAATCTCATCCTGATCATCCTCCTGACTCTCCTCCCGCTCTTCTGTATCCTCCTCCCGCTGCTCTGCCGGTCGATGCTCCTTATTCTCCTTACTTGCTGCCGCATCGATCGCCTGATCCTCAGCGACATCGGCAGCCAACACCTGCTGCAACTCAGCCTGAAGCTGGACCAATGGCCACATCTTCAGAGCGCTCACAGCCCGCACTGTCTGCTGGAGCTGCGCCTGTCTCGCCTGCCTCAACCTCACTTCCTGCGCGTGCACCTCCTTGTACACCAAGCGCCACATCCACGGCAACGGGTTCTTCTTCGTCTGGTCCCATTGCACCTTCATGTTGATGTATGGCATTGAGCCACCGCTGTACTTCTGGCTCAGCTGGATGACATTGCCGTGAATGGTGTTGACCAGTCGCTCAATGTCGTTTGTAGAAAGACCGAGGCGGCGTCGGTTCTCGTAGATGTAGCGCAAGGTGACGCCCATCTCGAAATACCAGCCGAAGACAGCTGTGCCCTGTGGGATCAGCTTGAGGTCCGCGATGGTGGGAGTGTTGGTAGTCATTGTGTTGAAATCGCTCGTTGAATATATCCGCGTTGGTGGTGTTGAGATTGACGATTGTTGTTAAGTAGATGTGGCAGGAACTGTTGAGTTGTGCAGGATGGAGCAGGAACAGATTGTTGGGGGAATCAATAGACCTTTTATAGTCTCGCCAGCTGCACAAAATCTGTGCGGCAGACGCTGGTCGTGAGCCGTGAGCTCTGGTTGGTGCGCAAAGACCTGCAATCTGCCAGTGTGATCCGGGCCGCTAAAATAGAGATTCACATATTCTCGAGTCTGCCAGATTTGCATGTGCTCGAGCTACCAGTTGGAGAAGGTAGGAAAAGTCTTTGATACTGTGCACGATATATACAAGCTCAGACAATCACGTTGGAGGCGGAATGATCGATGACTGCAGATTAGCACATTATATCGCTGGCGAGCCTTCTTGCTGGAGTTTGTTGGGAGCGCCTACGGACAAGGACAGTTTGTCAAAACATCTAGCAGCATCGATTCTCGTTGATAATCTTGTAAGGAGACTGGATTCACGATGGAACTACTCTGATTGCCTCGATGTCTGTACCCACAAAAAGCATAATGCACAGCTTGTCCTCCTGTCCTTCTGTTGCCAATCTTGCATATTACTCCCTGACAAGCATTCTGTTACCACCATGGTCTATCTTTAACGACGCTTCTTGTTGCCTTTCACCATGATCGCCATCATTGCGTCCAGTCCGGCGGGCTCAATCTTCATACCTTGCCACTCGTCGCTGAAGTCCCCAAGATCGACCGCATCCCAGTACATCGCTTCGATATCCCTGTATATCTGCTTGATCTTCTTGGATGTCAAGTCAGAACTTCCCAGCATCGTCGCAATTGCGTCTGGGCTACATTGGTAGATTTTCTTGTGTGCTTGGCGGTGTTCCCAGTCCATCCACAGCAAATCGTTGTCGTGCATTGCTGCATGAGCACCTTCACAATCGGGCCTCCACGTAGCTTTCCAGTGACCCTCGGGTTGTCTTCTGATCTTGAGTTCGAAGTTGGTGGTCTCTAGCCTATTGTGCCAGCCCAGATCAGAGCCAAACCCAGTAGCACCGGCTTGACGACGACCTCTGGCTGGAATCTCTATATTGACAAGAATGTACTGCATACATCTGATTGTGCAACTCATTGGACAGTTGTACAGTGGCGAACTAGAGTCCTCGCGTTTGCGGAGCTCAAATGGCGTACGTCTGTACACAAGCGCTGTAACTTCTTGCCTGATCTGACGACATGTCTGGACAATCGACCCAAAGCTGCTCAAGAGTTGGTAATGGTGCGATGAAACGTCAGACTGGAATTGATCTCCTTGCGCCCGGTAGAACCAAGCGCACGAGATGAGGTATGTTGGGCGTGCCAGGTTCCAATAATTGCGAGGTTGTATATCCTGTCTCGCAGCTCCAATGGCAAGTCGAGAAAAGCTTTTGGCCTACTCGGAGCGTCTGTTATGTTGTGCTATGCGTGGATTGGTATAAAGGAGCGCAAGTGAGCTTTCGTGGACTGATCAAGAGGATGTTGAATGCAAGGGTTTGTTTGCACACGTCAGGAGCTCTACTGTATCCCACTTCTGCTTTGTCAGCTTCAATGTCTTCTAAATGCTGAGCGCAAGCTAATTGCACTTCGCAAGATCTTATTCAAGATCAAGCATTCATACCATGTCGGTAGACCGCCCACGAATACAGGGATGCGGCGAATGTACGCCAAAGGTCACCTCACAACGATAGGAAGGGATCCTGACAACTAGTCAACCATGTATGACCAGTTGACTTGTGACCGGGTGAGTGCCGTTTTGAGGCTGACATGCCCGTCAATCATGTAATCTCTGCCACTAGTTTAATCGGCGTGTTGACTGACAGCTCGAGATTGATTGGTGATGAGTCACAAAGGCCAATGGCTGGGCCTCTACTTCCTCGTGAAAGAGCTCATTTAGCCAGTCGAGGCTTCAGAGACATATCAAGCACCAAGGAAAGATGGCAGACACGGGATTGCAACGGCACACCATCGATCAGGATACCGCGCTAACCTGTACAACTAGACGAGGAGTCTATTCGAAGAATTGGTCATGCTGCTAAGCAGAAGAACAGCACACCTCTACATTCAATGGCAAGGAACCTGTGAACGGACGTCAACTCGCCCAGTACCTGTGCTTTCGTTGGCTGGGATGTCACTGTAATCGTGGGTTGAAAAGCACCAGCATTTGGGATTGCATCTCATTCAGGACTACATAAAAAATAAATTCAGCCCACTCACACGCCATCTCTTCCGCATAAGCGTGCATGGGACAGCAGTCTTTCATGGATATTGCGTGGTGGGCGCCTATAATATCCCGGATATCGCAGCCCTGTCCCGTGGTGCCCTGCAGCACAATGTCTCGCCAATGCCGCATCCTGAGGAGCCCATGTAAAGTGAATTTAAACGAAGAGGCCGGTGTTGGAGGTTAGAGAGCTGTTGGAGATGGGATACCCGCTGTGCTCTCTTCGACTGGAATGATGAGAAACTGTTGAGGTCGTCGGTTGCAGTCGAAAGAAGGTTGTTGATGAGCTTAGCCACTATGCCTAGGCAAGTGACCTCAGGAGGCGGATCATTTGACGGCCTCGCACATCCATAAGGCATTCCCAGTGCGTCAAGCGATCCGCTCAAAGGGTTTGTGGAAGCCATGCGTCCAAATCTTGCCATGGTACAGCCAGGGGTGGTGGCGTTGCCATTATTAGACGGGCAGTATGCGAACAACTTACTCATCCGCTGCCAGCAGTGTGGCTGCGAGTCAATAGCTGGCCAGTAGAGCGTATGACGCGTTCCGGTGGCCTCCTCTATGATCACATATCACGAATGTCAGGGTCCCTCTTAACCCTTGAGAATGACTTGCGGCGCTTGCCGCGTCCTTGAACACGAATCGCTAGCAAAGCCTCCAGCCCAGCTGGCTCGATGTTCATCCCCTGCCACTGATCGCCGGATGATCCGACCTCAGCTGCTTCCCAGAACATTGAGACAATGATCCGGTACACGCTCTTGATGCTGTCGTACGACATGTTCGAGCTGCCCAGCATGGACATGATAGCGCGTGGAGCCCAGTCGTATACTTTCAGCTGGGCGTAGCGACACTCAGGTTCCATTTCTTTCTCTGTCAGGCTCGCACTGCGATAGCGACCAAAGCTCCAAGCTGCGGAGCATCTCGCGTCCCATTCAGCCTTCCATACTCCGCTGGCTTCCCTCCGGAGCTGGATGTCGAATCCAATGACCTTCCTGAAGCGATTCTTCCTTCCATCGTGCTCTCGTGTCCGCGGCAAGGTGAGGCTGAAGTCAACGCGTTGCATGCAACGGAAAGTCATGTCCACGTTGTTGACGCGATTTGTTGGATACGGCGCGCCTTTGTGCAGAATGAACACCACTTCCTGGTAGGCAAGCGCGGTGACTTCTTGATTGACCATGCGACAAGTTCGGGCTAGTGCGGCAAAGGTTTGGCGTTTCTTGGAGCCGGCAGGACCGTCCGCAACAGGAAGACGGTTGTAGGCGTAGAAATGGCCTGTCTCCAGATAGTTTCGGGGCACCCTGTCGTGGTAGACGCATTTGACCTCGAAAGCACCAAGAGGAAGACAGGTCTTGTAGATCAAGTCTCGCAGCTCGTACGGCAGAGTGAGGAACGATGCAGGCACGTCGACTAAAGCCATATTCTCGACCGGTGTTAGGCGGGGGCCAAGGGAAGAGGCTTCTGCTCGAATCTTTGCGCTTCGGAGATGGACTTAACTTCCGGAGTTGTGGATGACGGCGTGTGCTTGAAGGTCATTCAATGTTTCTGTTATCTCAGGATGCGACCTCGACGTGGCTAGTCTCTTGCGTTCTGTCTCTCTCTTCGATGATGATCGACCGCCACAGCGCGAGGCGGAATCTCGTCCAGGTATTGTTGGTCGCTCGAGATGAGGTCGTGTGTCTGCAGACTTCTCCAGGTGCTTCGAGGGCTAGGTGCGAAGAGTTTGCTTTTTCGCGTTGTTGTTCAGGTTCTGGTTTTGCACGTGGCTTTCGGAAGCCAATCGTCATGTCTTTTGCTTTGTAAGCATTCACGAAGCATTGATTTGTGAATATCCTATCGACTGCCCAGTAGACATCTCACAGCGACATTATCTGGCTCACCTCAGATATTCATCAAAATGAATACCGCAACCAAGTCAAAAACTTTTCTGGACCTGCCGCGTGAGCTTCGCGATGAGATCTACAAGTTCGCAGTCCTTCCGGCTTCAGACACGGTCTTGAAGTCGTGCTACTACCACAAACCTGCCTCGACGAATGGCCTCGCCGAGCCTGGCTTCCTGTATGCAAAGCCAATCCGCAGCACATTGGCGGGAATGCCGGCTGCTCCCAAGTCGTTCGCGCCCAAGGGCATCAAAGCGCCTCCAGCTCCTCCGAGTCGGCTGCAGCAGCGTATCCGCTCTGCACAAGAGCCCACCGACAAGCTGCCGACCTTCGCTGCGCTCGCAAGAGCCTGCAAGCAGATCAACGAAGAGGTAACCCCTCTTCTCTACCAGCAAATGCTCTTCTCCTTCGAAGAGCGCACATCTCTCGCCCCCAGCACGCCATCACTGCGGCTGGTCTCTCTTGAAGACACGTTCCGGTGCATGCAACGCATCCGCACCAAGTTCGACTTCACGCAGCGGGGCAGACAAGGCTTCGTTCAGAAGACGAACTTCACTCTTGAGCTCACAAGGGCCAAGAACGGTGAATGGAGCGCGGCTTGGGTCCAGCAACCTCAAATGATGGAATGGCGACAAGGATATGCTGGCAATACCACTAATATGCCGCCCAAAGTTCACGAGATGGACGTGTCTGCGCCTGCAATGCTGGAGGAGTTCATTGGAAGCAGCGATATGTCCTCAGCAGGCATGCAGGTCGTTTGGGAGAGTGTGGAGTCGATGTACGAGGACGCCGTCCAAGAAGGGCTGTGGAGGGGTGGGAAGAGAAGGGCAATATAGCTCACTGGTGAGGAGTAATCGGGCATCAACGAGTCTTGGGTACAGCAAATGACGGTGGCTATTGGTGATGAGTGTTGACGGACGTCGGAGGATGATGCTTGACGCGACCAGAAGGTCAAAATGGTTGATGGCATTGATAAATGTCATCCTTGATCTGACTTCAATCGAGAGTGATCCAAGTTCATGTTGACTTGATGACTGTGATACTTGACTACACTGACACTCGCATTGGCTGCTCTCCATTGACTCCTCTACTCCTCCGTCTGATGGCATTCACCCCCTCAGCCTAGCAATCTCAACCTCTTTCTCGCCCTTACTCCTTCTTTATACATCGATTTGACTGTCGTCAGAATGCTTCTCACCCTCTCGACTGACATATCCTCGCTTCCCAATGCCCTCTCAATATGCCCAGGGACCGCCCGGTACACCCAGCGGAGTCCAGAACGATATTCTGGAGCATACTCCGTGCCTATAAGCTCAATTTTCATCAAGCGTGCGCACCACGAGACTGCCCAGATGCCTTGCCTTTGCCTCTTCAGGTTCAGGAAGAGAGAATGTTCGTCGTCAATGCCTTTGAACGAGCACCTTATGCGCAGGCCTTGCATGCATCGGAAGGTCGTATCAAGCGATACACATCCATCTTCTAGTGATCGAGTGCATTGTTGAATCACGAACGTGACTTGTCCATAGAGCAGCGGAGTGACTTCTTGGTTGACTAGTCGACAGCTGCGTGCGAGTGAGGCATATGTCGCCAGGTCCACAAAGGGAGTGCCATCGATGTCCTCATCTCTTCTGGTATGCGTGCATGCGGTTTCGTTGCTGCTGCTACGCGGGAAGAATCTGGCGCTCTCGTCCACATGGGCGTCCCGTGGGATGATGAGCTCGTATATTTGATCGCGTAGCTCGCGTGGCAGGTCGAGGAAATTCTTTCGTGGAGAGCTCATGTCTGCTGCTGAATATGATCGAGCGAGATGAGCTGAAGCAGGAGAAAACACTGTTTATGAGAAAATCCTCGAATGGTTGCTATATTCCACAGCAAAAGCCCCCGGAGCTACCCCTGTACCTTCCTCACAACAGGTCGCCGCGTATGACGCCTTGAAACAAGACTCGTAGCCCCTGGTAACCATGCGAGCTACAAACAAACCTCCAACAACTCACCGTAGTCAAGGCTGACCTCCGATGATGCCTGCTACCTACAATCTCTACCGTATAGTCCGCGGCCACAAGAGAGAACGGAAGGTCACGATGTCCTCCATTTCGTTCTGGCAGAGTCGATCCATGGCTAGCTCCACCCGCGCCACATCACCCGCATCGATTGCACAACACGCCTGGCCCGCTGGAGCCCCCTCGCCTGTCATCATGCATCACCGCGTTCTAGCGTCGCACAGGCCACCTGCCCTCACATGTGCAATTCGACCGCAGCTAGCGTGACGCTACATATGAATTTTTCCATTGGTTGTCGGCTGTCGGCGGTCCTCTTTATGCGCAGACGAAGCGTGATCATGTGAATAGACCCTTTATTGCCGTGCATGGGCCTCATGGCCAAGGCCTGGACCTGCGCCTGTGTTCTGCTCGTGTGACTTTTCAGTGCAAAGCGAGCCGTAACGTTCGTTCCGTTGCAGAGAAGCCCGCGTAAAGCTGAACACAACATGTATTTATCATGAGAAGGGCTGCACATGGGTATGGCAGAAGAATTTATATCACCAGTGTCTCTGCTGACCGTGGGAGCTATTAGCCCTGAAAGAAACTCACATTCTTGCAACAAGGTCACCAGTAGCTGCACAGATGCAGTGCGCAACGAGAAGGTCAAACTCATGACGAATAAAATCGATTTAATCTTCTCTATGCCCGAAATACCGTCCTCAGACTCTCAGCTCCACGCCAAGAGGAGGACTTTCAACACCATGGCATGCCAAAAGCAACTCATGAAAAGCCGTATCTTGCACCGAATGGGTGTATGATCGCCTGAACGCCTTGCTGTAACGCATCATCAAAAGAATACACCAATCCTTGTAGCGCCCTGCAGCGGGTGCAAACTCCTCATCCCCACCCCTTACGTACGACCACGATCAAGCAACCACTCTCCGTACCTCACCGGCATACCTCCAATCCACCTCAGTATCAGCCCGCTCTTCCTCAATAGCCACTACTCCTCCAATCCATCCAACAACTCCAGCTTCGGGTCGATAGGTATGTCGCCCACCTCCTGAGCCATCTTGACGACTGCCTTGCTCCTCCTTTTCGATCTCCCAGCCGCTGCACGACACGCCTCATAGACCTCAGCGCCAGGCATACACTCCTTCTCCATCTCCTCGTCGTGTCCAGACGCATTCGTGCAGTAGATGCACAGCTCGGGAACGCACATGCAGGCCTTGACCGGAATGAGCACGCCGGCGCCAGTCGGGTCGAAGTGGACAGTGGTCTCGATGTGACCGGACTGCTCACGGCCGACAGGAAGGGTGTCGAGCAGAGGCTTGTTGACAAGTGAGATGCCTGCACCGTGGCCACGGCCGAGGAAGCGCGTGATCTCCTTGCCTTCATCATCTACCAGGGCAACACAGTCACTAGCATGGACCATCGGCAGGCCGCTGTTGGCGTTGAGTGAGACGTTCCGGTGGTGAAGAGGCAGTTTGTTGTTCGCTGTGGTATTGCTTTTGCAGACGCTGCAGAAGGGCGGTCCTGCGCACAACATGACATTCTGGTAGATGTCCTCAAAGCCGTAGTTGACCAGTATCGTGTAGGCAAAGCCACCGAGCTTATATACTGGCTCGTTATGCTGCACAAGGTCCAAGCTGCTGACAGCAACGTTCAGGTCGTCTAATACGACGCAGCTGATCTGGTGGGCCATCTCAAGCATTGGCTGGGTGCTTGGTATCTTGTCCTCGAGGGCATTGTTGCTAGGGACGGGAGACGGCATGTTGGATAGATTCTCAGCGCTGACCCAGCCCTTGTGGAAGACACCGCTTTTGAAGAAATAGCTCCAATGGCAGGTGGCACCTTCGATGAGGACCGGCTCGGTGATGACATGCAGGTTGATGGGGTTGGCCGGGAAGGGATGCTGCACCGGCTGACCACAGGACTTGCACGGAGCGTCGGGTGAGTGAAGCTTACGCTTGCTCGCGGGCTTGAACAGGACAGCGCTCTGATTCTGAACCGCCTCAATGCCAGCCGCGCGTCGAGCCTGAAGGGCGGCAACCGTATTGCGAGTCGAGATGGGCTTCGTACCATTGAGAGTTGCCGCCTTCTTCTGCTCCCTCATGTTCCGAGACTCCTCATCTTCCTCTCCAATGTCCACGTCGTCTGTTTCCGGTAACTCGACGATCGGAATGCTCAAATGAGCCATCGCCAGCCTAATTCTCGTTACAAAGGCACTCTTGCTCAGTTGCTGACTGTTTCTATACATGTTTCTCTCTCCAGGGAAGCGTTTCCAAGCATGCAGCTTGCTCAAAACGACGTCCTTTGACAGAAGCTTTCCAGCAAGCTCCTGCCGGTGAACCTCGGTGAAGATAGCAATCACTTGATCATTGGTGAGATTGGCAAAGCGGCGGACCCGTGGCTCTTTGAGAAGGCGAGCTGTAAGAAGCATGCCTGGAGTCCAGGTGACAGCGAATTTATCCTTGGCCATTGCGGCGGTGACTAGATTGACTGTGAGATGAGTGTATGTGTTCTGTGAATCTGTGTTGACTATGCGGTATCCGTTTTATGATCGATGGCGTGCAGGAGTGGTTGAGGTATCGGCGAATTGTGGTGGAAAAGTTGATGTTGCTGTTGATGTTTTCGGAAGAGTGTGGGTTGATCAGCGCGAAAGAAAGTGCGCTGCCGGATGAATGAACACAGACAGTGTTTGAGAAAGCGGCAAGTTCCGGACTGCATGTGACGGGCTCGCGATCTAGAAGCTGCGCGCAGAGTCCTTGCGGTGCAGACACAGGCTCTGAAGACCATTGCTGGAAGTAACGAATTGATGTCTGGTCAATGCAGGAAGTGGCATAGAATATTAATGATATAGGCTGCAGTAGAGAGATACTCGTCGCCAAGGACCCAATGTCTATGGCGCCTTTTTGTGCCGTGGATCTGCTCGATCGTCGCGCTTCCTGCTCATGTCCAGGGTGTCTCACTCCGTGACGAGTCCCATACTCATAGCACAGACCGTTTGCGACGGCGGCGCTTACATTCCCATCCCCATCAAATATCCTCAATACCAGCTAGTCCTCGCACTCATCGAGGAGTGTATCACTGTGGATGGAACGAACGTCGTCTTTCTCGCCATTCTCCTCCTCCAACACCCCGTCACTCTCGTCGGATGACGTGTCGTCCATACCGCTCAACAGCTTCGGATCGATGAGCACCTCAGGCGCAGTAGCAAGCATATGCAGCACTGCCTTGGGTTTTCCCTTTGCCTCCACCGCTGCTGCACGACAGCTCTCGTAATGTGAGCCGCTCGGTATGCAATCCTTTTCCTTCTGACTGTCTGGTGCCGCGCGATTGCTGCAGTACGTGCAATGGTCTGGGTTGCACATGAGTGTCTGCACGGGCTGGGAGTTTCCGGGTGTGCTCAGGAGGTAGACGGTCATCCTGCTGCACGTTGGCGTCGTGGTCGGCATGGCGTCGAGCAGCGGCTTTGTGGGCAGCTTGCTCGATCCACCACGATTTCGCCCATCGAAGACTATGATGGCTGTGTTGTTGTCAGGTTCAGACAAACTGCAGTCGCTGGCGTGGATCATTGGCAGGGCAATGTAGCTCGGTGCTGCGATAGTACGGACGATCGCGGGCTTCGTCGCCAGCGTGGACCTCTCGTTGCAGAAGCCACAGAAGGGAGGGCCGGCACAGAGCATGATGTCTTGAGAATGGGAATGGGTGCCATCGTCAAGTAGTGCCGGGTAGACGAACGCGCCTGCCTGGTATCACGGATCGGTATGCTTGATCAAGTTTTTTTAACAAGCAATAACCCTCTCATCCCTGGTGTCGCAGTGGACTTGATGCACCATTAGGAGTTGCGGTCTGTCAATGGCGAGACCATACGTTGCAATGGCTGGGAAATAGGCTGGCGGTGTGAGATCATGAAGCTCCTTAGCAGTGACCCACCCATTGTGAAAAACACCGTATTCGTATCAGTACGACCAGTAACAGATCGCACCTTTGACAAGCATTGGCTCTGTTACGACGCGGAGATTGACCGGTTGACCTGGCAATGGATGCTGCGTTGTCTGGCCGCAGAAGTCGCAATCAGGCTTAGCCGAGTGGTTGGTAATTTCAAGCATGTGTCCTTCGTCTTGATGGCTTTGTTCGGTCTCTTCGGTGGGCTTAGAGCGCTTGCGTCCGACATACTCTTCTTCAGCCATGTCTTCGCGCTTGCGCTTGGAGGTAGGCACGAAGTATGGCAAATCAGCACCAGCGGGCGACATCATGGCCCTCTTCTGGAGTGAGTGGTCTGCAACGTGAGGCTCCCAGCTCACGGTCGGGGGTGCATACTTCAAGCCAGGTGGTGGCGGAGGGAGGCTTGCTGTCAGAGACATCGGCCTAGCGCTGGTAGCATAGTTAGCGGATGTAATGAAAGTGGTTGATAACAGGTCGTTGCTGGAGGGCGCGCACCTTGGCAGATCTTCGTTGGTCGCTGATGCGGTCATGCGGGCTGTGGGTGCCTAATAGGGAGCCGGCGCGTTGTGTTGTGGCGCAGCGTATGGGGTGGGAGGAAGTTGAGCGCTGGGTCGAATGCCCTTGCGCCTGTTGGCTGCATTCAAGGCCCACTGCCGGCTCCGAGCCCTCTGTGCCTCAATCTCCTGATCAGTCATGTCCCTGACCACAGCCTCTTCTTGCGCTGGCGTAGAGCGCCTCGTCACGATGATATTCAGCTGGATCATCGCATCCTCGATCTCTTGGGCCCTGTTATCCTTCTCCTTGTTGCTCATCCGTTGTGTCTCCTGCCACATGCTCCTCTCTCCCGGATGGCGCTTCCAGCCCTGCACCTTGCCGCAGAGAGCATCGTTCGTGATGTCCCTGCCAGCAAGCTCATGCCCGTGAAGGTGCACGAATATCTCTACGATATCCTCGTTGGTCAACCCTGCGAAGCGACGAATGCTCATGTCCTTGAGCACGCGTAGCGTTAGGAGCATGTTGGCAGTCCACTTCATGGTTTGGTTGGACTTGGTCATCTTGGCGACTATAGAGTTTTTTGTATGAAACGTTGAGCAAGAGCCTTCTCGGTGTAGGATCTGCAACTGATAGAGTGCAGGATGGGCGAGAATATGGGGCAGAGGCGAAGATGGTATCTGCTTGTGAGTGTTGCTGCGATTTGGGCAGAATGTGCAGTTGGGTGTGGGTACTGGTAGTTGCTTGACGGTTCGCAGTAGTTGGAAGTCGGTGTTCAGGGCGAAGTCTGAGTTGATCAATGCGAAAGGAAGAGACGCTGTCAACAAACACAGACAAGCTCGGAGGACGCGGCGAGATCAGCCTCCTTCACTGATAGCCTTGCGAATCTGGCAAAGTGCGTATGCACCTCACTTGTTCGAAACAAAGCGGTAACAGAGGGTGCTGTAGCTGTATATAAGGATTGCCGCTCAGTGAAGATTGATGTCGCTATAACGATATGCCGGGAACAATTCGCTGTGAGCTATACCGCTGCCGCCGTCGGGCCCATGCTCGGTCGCAACCCTTCTGCCCTGCCCAATGTCTCCTATCCGGCATGTCCGTCCTACTCACCGCGCCCGAAGTTCGCCACATACGACGACGGCGCTGGCACACCCTCTTCCAACGTGCTCGCCGGCACTTGGCTCGCTGCCATCGGGACAACCATGACGATGCGGTCTCGCACCAAGCCAGGCATGTAGGCTTCGGTGAGCAGCTGCCACAAGGGCCGCTCGCTGCTGCATGGCTCGTCAGACAGGTGAAATGTTGCCTCTTCGCCGTACTGAAGAAAGGCTTGCTGGCCTGGCAACGGCGACTGTAGCGCAACGATCAACTCCTCGTAGCTCTCAACCCACGATGAATCGATTTTCGCAGTTGCGTCTTCGTGACCGCAGACTTGGAAGCGCCAGTGGACGCGACGGGTTGGCTGCTGCTCGGCGGATCTGCTGGCGATGTTGAGGTCGCATAAAGCCTGTTCGATGAGGCGGACGGCACGCGCTCGCTCGTCGGCTCGAGTCTGCCTGGTGTTGGCATCTGGATTATCGTGGTTCTGTACCTGCTTCCACATCTTCGGCTTCTTCTGGTAGTTGCGGTCCCGCCATTCTGTGATCCACTTGCTGCTGGTCATGCTGTCCTTCTCGATGGGGTCATTCAGGAGGTCGCCGATGATGTAGTTGAGGACGGGACCGATATTGGCGCGATCCAGGTCGTATTGCATCATGACCAGCATGAGGCACATGCGGTGGATGAACTGCCATTTCTGTGCTGGTGCCATTAATGCTGATATTGGTACAGATTGAAGTTGAAGGAGAGTATACTTGTAGTGTGGTGTTATGATCGTAGAAGAATTAAGCGCTGTAACGATGGACGGGAACGAGAGACGGCGGACGAACTGCAGCACTTTGTAGTCAGAGCGGCTTGAAATTGCCAAATAAAGTTTGGCAGAAGACCCACAGCAAGCAGGGACGGCATTGAGCACATGCCTCATTGGAGCTTTCTTGAACCTGACGGACAGATCAAAGCGGCCAATGAAGGCGTTCATTGAGCTCAATCATCCAGCTATCAGGCCGTGAATGCAGCTTTCAGCAGCTTCTCTGGCAAATAGTGCACGAGAAGGTCAGACCCACGCAGCCTGCACTTCGAGATCACCAAGGAGAGATCCAAAGCGGACATTACGCGCCGTTAGCCTGATTGACACAATGTCTGCTCCGGCAGCTTCCCCTAGAGGACCCCGGCAAGGGCAGGCTGCTGTCCCGAGCATTGCCTTCGAGCTGATGACTGCCACGAAATGCTGCTATGACATGGTCAGAATTACGGAAGAGCGGTTCAATGTAGCACTGCAGAGCTGCAGCGGCTGTATAACACTTGAAGGCTGAGAAGGCTCATTTATCACTGCCCTCCGCCTGACGATGCTGAACCTGCTGCGCTCCACAGAACATACGGAAAGATCCCTCTCCAGGCGATGGTTGGGTACTGTCCTCTAGTACCTCTCGAGCCCTCGAGCTTCCGATTAGCAGGCCATAATCATCGCTCAGTGCAATACCATCACCGCGACTTATTACTCCACTCATTCCATGCGGCCAAGATACGACTATAGTGATACTACGGGATCTCGTATTGGCAGCGTTGCATGATCCGGCAATTTGAAGACTGCATTCGGACTTCCTTTTTTCTCCTCTCTCATGCTGGGGCCTGGAAGCCGAGGCAAGGCCGCCTTTCTTTCAAGCTATCATCAAGTTTCCTTCTCGACTGGAATCTTGCTACAAGCTCCGTCATACTGAGTTTCTGACTCCCTGATCATGACGATAGCCATTGCTGCCCTACTCCAGGGGTTTTGCCGGAGTTTTGGCAGCAACGGACAAACAGATTTGCTTGAGCAAGTCTTTCCATCATGAACCGTACGAGATAGGCTCATTCCTCCGCTACGATGCAAACTAATGGCACATAGTCATCGAGCATTTCTGCGGGCGCGAAAACATCACAGTCCCATCATACACGAGCGGAAAAGATTGACAAGGGACAGGGAACGCGTGGCTCAACGTCATTGGTTCCTGCGATCCTCCAGAGTTTGTGTCTCACTCAGTATGTGAGGACCAGTTCCACTCCGTCTGCGCCGAAGGAGATTCCAATGGTACTAACGCCAAGCTTTATGGTAAGTCCATGTATCCTGATAACTGCTGTGGCCCGAGCTCACGTGCACTAGGAACGAACGGCTGTCAGCTGTGATACATACTGGACGAGCATCTGACGGATAAAGTGCCCACTGCACTCACGAGTATACGTAATATCTCGTCTTACTGGAAGCGTGATGATCAGACAGCCCAGCCAGCCACCCAGACTGCGGTGACAGCATTGGCCGACGCGACAGACTATGCGCAGCATGGCTTGCGGGCTACTGATAGCGGATTGGCATCCGTCACTAGTGCACAAGACAGCAGAGCGACTGATCGAACGCATGAGGCATGGCAGGAAGAGAAAGCTGGCAATAACAAGAAGCCAAGAGAGAGCAAGAGCGGCAAGCAGAAAGCTGATCATGAGGTCTGATGTGTCACGAAGATGCGTCCTACCTTGCTGCTGGACCACTGGAGTCTTGTGTCAACAATGACATCTCAAAGATGCTATCTGAGACCCCTATGTTGGCAACAAAGAACTTATGAGCCCGTTGGGTTCCTTTGTCTCTGTCTCGCCCTCCGTCGATGCCTCTGCGACATTCTGAATTCGAGCTATGCACTCGCGTTCATATAGCAGTGCTACTGCTGCTCTTTTGAGCAAGTGCTATTCTATTCCTCAGATCCACTTCATGCAATCGTATAAGGTCATCAAGACCTCTTTCTCTGTATAGATCAATACCAATGCCTACGCCGGCATGATTATTTCGGCCCGTCGACTATTGTTGGTCGAGCGGAGCCGAAGTCTTGCGATTGGATGGCATGACAGCACATTGTTCCTTCAATGTTTCTTCATTGTTTCCTAGATACAATGGAGGCCTCACGCGGCCACTCATCCTGTGCTTCACAGATCATTAACCGCATCGGCTACAAGTACCAAGCCAATGCCCTTCTGGCGCTCTTGGTCCTCCAGAAATCCAACATATCAACGAACGCCAACTTGCATTTCCAACGACATTAGCTCTTCGAAGCATCAATACCACTGCTACGCAAAAGAGCATTCATTCCCTTTCTCGACTCCTTTGATCCAAGTCATCTCATCATCAGCACAAGAAGCAAGCCCGCTTGCCAAAATGTCGACCGATCCTGCTACCAACTCTTCTCCTGAGCCATGCCGCCTTCTCGATGTCCCTGCGGAGATACGCAACGTCATCTTCGGCATGGTCGCTGAAGCGCGTAAGTCAGATGGCTCAGCCTATGTGCTCACGACAAAGCAATACCACTTCGTGCGCCGCAAGCTCTTGGGCGCATCGCTGGTCAACAGACAGCTGAGCGACGAGCTTCTGAAACGCTTCTACGGCACTAACAGGTTCCAATTCGAAGCGGATGAGTACTACCTCAACAAGGAGACGACCAGCGGAGGTGTCCTCGCCAGGTCCGGTATGCGGCCAGTCCACGCAGAGTCATTGGCACTAATGGATCCGACGAGCGTTCTGGTCAAGTATGGTCAGCATTACGACGATCTGTTGACGGAGTATAGAAGCTTCAACAAATCGGCATGTGTCATTGAGCTCCCTCCGTTCCGCCTCCGGCCGATGATACTCGATCTGGTTCTGTCGTTGCCGGTACCAGGGCCCATTACAGTGCCTTTGGAGAGAGGACCAGGCGAGTCAGGTTACGTCGAGGACAGGAGGTCGACCTGGGTCAGCTACGATAACGTTCCAGTTGAAATCTATGACTGGCTCTATCCGCTTCGCGAGCTCCGTGCATTTGGCTTCACGGCGGTCAAGACGTTGAAAGTGGAGCTCCGTTTTCTTGCCCGGAACGGCGTGAAGAGAACTACTCTGGAGGAACGGTGCAAAGAGAGGTTGGCAGAGTTCAATTTCGATAGTGAGGTGGAACTCACTGTGGAGGGAGTTGCATGCGAGCAACTCTTGAAACGCGGCTAGAGTCCAAGCGCTGGCTCTTGAGAGAGTTGCGCCAGATTGAGCTTTCTATGCGTGGCTCGCCAGTTTCCTTCTGATAGACATGTCATTGCTGTCAAGAGTCATAAGCATCACAGATCGACTCTGGCCAAAGCTACACCAGTACGTCTGTCAACGAAGGATTGCTTCCACAACACCGGTGCCTTTCTCAACAATATATTGTTTCTTCACGGCGGACATCGACTTGTCTGCAAGTCACACTCAGCCTAGTAACAACACATTGCTATGCACTTCATACTCAGCCCAGCAGCAACACATTGCTCTGCCTATAAATCGCGCTCTCCTCGTTTTATAAATCTGTTTTTCTCTCTCATCGGAATCGAGCCACCATCAACCCACCCGCTTCGGACGATTTGGCAGGTGACCACCGACGAACGACAAGAGACAACACAGATAAAAGCTTCCCACCATCATCAGAACATCATTCCGACCCACGCCTCTTGTCTCACCAACACACGACCTTTCGAGTACACCAAGATGTCCGCCAACCCTACCGCCAACCCTACCGCCAACAACAATTCAGGCGAGCTTCGCCGCCTTCTCGACCTCCCGCCAGAACTGCGCGAGATGATCTTCAAGCTCGTCGCAGAGTCCCGCAGGCTTGACGGCTCGGACACAGAGATCACCCCGAAGCTGTACTTCCCACTGAAGCGGCGCCATCTCAGCGGCGCGTTGGTCCATCGCGAGTTACACAACGAGATCCTGCCCTTGTTCTACAAGAACAATACTTTCAAATTCGCGGCATACGACTATATGCTGCCTCGTGCCATCAACAAGAACCAGCGCAGCAAAGGGATGTTTGAGGCCAAGTCTGGCTTGCGCCTGATCAAAGTCGACTGGCTGGGTCCGACAGACCCAACCGGTAACTTCGTCAAGTACGGCCACTCGAACGGCGAAATGGCATGCGTGATTGAATTGCCGCCTTTCAAGTTTCGTCCGCTGATCCGCAAGCTGGTCTTGTCTCTGCCAGTTCCTGAGGATTATGAATTTCCGGGTGGAGCTAGGGACCCACCGCCAGTGTCGACGGAATACCGCGATGTGTTGGTCGAACCCTACGATTGGTTATATCCGATACGTGAGCTGCAGACGCTCGGCTTTACTGGTCTCAAAGAGCTCAAGGTAGAGTTGAGGTTCGGGGAGGAGCCGCGTCGCGGGTCGCTAGAGGCCGCGAGGGAGTGGTGTCGAGAGAAGGTGAGGGAGCTGGGAGTGAGCGAGGAAGTGGTAGTGACCGTCACTTCTGAGCTGGTGCTACCGCACTGAGCGCGATTGGGGCTTGGGACGAGTACAGAAGGTGTAGAAGAAGCAGACTAGGACTAGCCGTCAGAGAGAGAGCAATGAGTGCGGTCGAATAGGCTATAAGCCTCATTGTTAAAACAACTGTGTTATGGGTGGCGTTTATTGTCTAGTATGCGTGGCAAACAAATGCATATGCCTTATATTCCAATTGATTCCTTCTAAAGTGCGCGTCAGATGTAGTAGTCCTTCGAAGCGTTGTGCGTATATAATGGTTGCCTCAGGAATCGGATTTGTCACGAGCTTGCCGAAACTTCCGCACATTTTCAATATCCTAACGCCCACTTCTGTTCCCTCTCACATCTACTGCCGATCAGGACCATTTCGCGTATAGCACTGCATCCTTTAATTCGAATACGGTATCCTTCTACCTCAACGACCTTTTCAAACATTTCGAACGGACTGCACAAGATGTCTCACCAGGCCACCACTACTTCCACCCTCCTCACCGTCACGCCGGAGATTCGCAACCAGATTTTCCACTTCCTCACCGAGATGCGGAAGACCGACGGCAAACTCCTCGAGATCACGTCTAAGCAATACCATATCACGCGTCTCCGCCTCACCAAACTCATCTTAAACCGCCAATTGCACCAAGAGGTTCTCCCGCTCTATTACGGCAATAACATCTTCCGTTTCACGGCATACCTTCGCTACATCACCACAGATCCCGCATATCTTGCTGCGGAAGAGAAGAAAAGTGTCTCGCAACGAGCCGTCTCTCCTATCGTTTACTGGCAAGGTCCGACTGTGCCGACTGAGAGCCTAGTGAAGTACGGCAAGCACTCCTTCAAGTCTTGGAACTGCGACACGGCTGCCTACGTGCTAGAACTACCACCATACCACCTCCGCAAGCTCATTCGCACAATGACTATGTCGATACCCGTGCCACCGCCCACGGAGGTGCTGAAGCGTCACAGGCACAAACTGCTCGATTTCAAGGAGGTCTCGGCTGAGTTGCTTGACTGGATGTACCCCGTTCGCGAGTTGAGAGCTCTCGGCTTTACGGGATTGGAGAAGTGTACAGTAGAGCTGGCGTTTCGGAAGGAACGTACCGAGCGGGAGATGCAGGAAGGGAAGGTCTGGTTTGAGGAAAGAATGGCGGATTGGGATTTGGAAGACGGGGTGGACTTTGAAGTCACGGCGGTTTGGTTGTAAAGAAAGAAGCTGTTGCGCTAGTGAGGTGTCCATGGGGCATATGTTGAGCACAAGGCTATGTACGACGGAGATGCCTTCATGCTAGATGACGTTTCCAGCGCCAGAAGAACAGTCAACAGGCGTTGATGAGCATTGTTCATAGTTGCATGTACGTTTGATAGACCTCTTCGTGGTTTTACCTTTCATCAAGCAGATGCTGCAAAAAGTTCGCTAGTAGTCGCGTAATGGTGTTGTCCCGTAGCCACTAGTTCGGTGTGGTGGCAGGTCATTCTGCGAGTCACCCGCCGAGCTCTCCCGAGCCACCCCTCGTCCACAACGTTGTTCTTGACTCTATATTGCTCTTGCATAGAATAAAGCTCCCAGACCTTGACTGTTATCATCACATCGCTTCAACTCATCGATCGCATCAATCCATCACCTCTCCCGTCTCTAGAATAGCAATACTCGTGCCTAGCACCGCGTCCTGCAGCTTTTAAAGAGAACTTCAAGACCTCCTACAACGCTTCAACATACCCAACCCAAAATGTCGACCACAATCGCATCCTCCTCGCCTCTCCTCGACCTCGCCGCTGAGCTCCGTAGCAATATCTTCGCCCACGCAATGGACGTCCGCAAGCTCGACGGAACCCAACTCGAGATCACCCCAAAGCAATACCACCTACTCCGCCTCCGCTACATGCGCGCCACCCTCGTCAATCGCCAACTACGGCAAGAGCTGCTCCCCATCTACTACGGCAACAACACATTCCGCTTCAAGGCAAACTGGCGCGATATCACCAATTTCCCTGATCGTATCGCTACCGACGCGGAATTGAACATCAGCCAGCGGGCTGATATGGCTTACATCGTGGATTGGGAGGGCTCGACAGTCCCGACGCAGAGTTTGGTAAGGTATGGGAAGTACTATACGTTCGATATCTCACGATTCAGGACCGACCTTCCTGCCGTTGCCTGCATGATCGAGTTGCCGCCGTTTCAGCTTCGTAAGTTCATCCGCAGCATGATTCTCTCGATCCCCGTGCCGATGTCAATGAGTGTGAGAGAGCCGAAGTGGGTGGCGGGGCGATATGAGAGGTTTTTGGAGGGGTACCAAGACATTCCGGCACATGTACGGGATTGGTGCTATCCTGTGCGTGAGCTGGAGGCGCTCGGGCTCACGGGGGTGGAGAAGCTGAGGGTTGAGTTGAGGTATGCTGTGGAGGAGTTTGGGGCGGAGGATGATGAGGAGACGCAGTTGGAGAAGGTCAAGAGGTGGTTTGAGGGCAAGATTGTGGAGTGGGATATTGTGAGCGGCGGTGAGATTGGCGTTACGGTTGTGAAGATGAAGAAGGGTGATTTTTGAGCATCGAATGGAGATGCAAGGCAGAGATGAATACTACATGCCGTTCTCCAGGGCCCAGATTGACCTCGCCATCGAGTGCTCACATTGCATACTTCTCCAAGCGACGCATTGACCTGTAGCTCAAACATTTGACGGCTGATTCAAAGTTGAGCCATCATGGTCTGTTGACAACCAGGACAACACTCATACCTTATGAGTCTGGTCTGTCAGCTATTATCTCCGTCAAACAGATCAACTGCTCATTACAATCAGCTAGTGCCTGCCTAGTTGATGCAGACGTCAATGCTGCTGACCCATCAGATGAGCCCAGACTTGGCACTCTAAGGCCACGTAGCGTCAATCATCATCGCTTTGATATCGATTCGACGGCAGTATTGACACGTCAAACCAGGCATCCCACCCCTTGGCCCGTTACATCAAGCCTACTACTCGCGTCTTATCAACGGACTATCAAGCTTACCACACAAGCGTCGTGTCAAACATGAAACTATAGCATAGACGCGCCTTAAGACTCATCGATTCCCTCCTGACAAAACCAAGCACAGAGATGGCTACTCCTAGTCTAGAAAACAACATCGCCGCTATACGTCTGCCTGATCATAGCAGCCCATCCCGTCGCAGCTAAGCCATTTTCCTAGCTATACCTCATTTAGATGCTACTACGCATAGACTGCTAGGTATTTCCCCCCTGTCAAGCCAATTCTGGCCCTCTGTTCCTCAATCGAGCGCCGCGTTCCCATCCCTTGCGATTTGTCAACACATCTACAAGCAGTTCGTTAACCCATCTTACACGACGATGCTATAGCTACTTGTAACTTGCACGATTAGGTGAGGATCAATGCATGTGGGAACTTCTAGTGCTGTTGGGGTTTGCGCACCCAAGACTGGCTATTCGATGATGCCCTTGCGTCACCTTTAATGCCCAGACACCGCCGCGCGCCTGCTTCCTCTATCACTCCGCAGCCATGGAGACTACTCCTGCAAGCACTCCTCATCAAACCTTCCCAAGTTCATTCCCCTCCTCCTCCTCTCGCCGCATGGCCTCTAGCCGCTGTCGGTCCTCTAACCTCGCCTTCCATCCCCGCTCGAACATCGTATCCTCCGGCACACTCTCCCCCTTCCACTCATCTTCCCCGTGACTAAACAAATGGTCATCGTCATCGAACCAATCGTTCGGCGGCTTCGGCGCCTGACACAAACTCACCCCATTCACTCTCTCAATATACTCTTCCCTCGCCACAATCCCATCCAAAAACCTTATCCCCGCCCCAACCTCTACCCCGACCAATCGCCCCGCCAGCTCCGGCACCACGTCCACGAAAAGTCTCCTCACAATATCCCCGACCGTCAACCCCCTCTCATTCCTCACCCTCACTTCCACACTCCTCACCCTCTGCACCTCCCCATCACACCCGCACCGTCCCCAAAGCGCAACGATCCGCTCCCTCTGCTCCTCCCACTGCGCTCCTTCCCGCAGAATATGCATCCAAAAGACGACTTCCACGTCCCTCGTCGGCGGGGACGAGAAGTACATGTCCGTCGTCCAGGCGTTCGAGAGATCGATTCCTAGCGGCGAGAAGCGAAGATAAGTGTTCGTCTCAAATCGGTACTCGGGAGGATGGTGGTCGAAGACGATGTCGTAAAAGTCTCGCGCTGCATTGTACGGGACGTGGCGAATTACGAGCGGGTTGGGGAGGAGCGGGAGTTGGATGCGGCGGGGGAGCCAATTGTGCCCGCTGTATGGGAAGGGGGTTGGGGAGACGGTTGGGGGTGGGAGGAAGGGGCCGAGCATGGGCGTGATGGTAAAGGTTTTGGCGTCGATGAGCCAGGTGCTTGTTGGGGTGGTCGGGATGTAGAAGCATTTTGTGAGGAGTTTGCGGGAGCCGAGGAAGACGGAGCGGAGTTGCCTGTACACTCTGTTGGTGCGGAAGATGTCTTCGGGATCGACGAGGAGGAGGATGCGCTCGCAAATCTCCGCAACGTTGAATGCCTTGATGGCGTGGCAGGTGGTGCCCGTAGGCGAGATGAGTGCTTTGTTGATTTCCGATGAGGAGGCCATTGTGTGGTAAATGTAGTGTAAACAGATCAGAACAGTGTGTTGAGAGTTCAATAAAAAATGTCACAAAGCTGAGAGTGGGTCCAAAACAACGCTAATGCAGCAAGACCACATAGACCTCGTTAGGATGTTGGGTGCAATGTCACTGTGCGAGCAATAGACAGTCCAAAAGCAGGTAGATATACACGAGAGATCACGAGAACGCCAGCTTGCCCATAATACGTATTCCATTCTAAAAATGCCAACACAATCTGCAGATGTCGATCCACATCAATTACTCGAACGCTGAAAGTCACGAACTCGATAGCAGGCTCATCATGTAACCACCTGCGAGCTTCTCAGCTCAGTCCCGCAACGGACTCACACCGATCATGTCCGCCTAGAAAACAACAATCACTCAGACGTTAGGTACAGATAGCCGGCGATATGTAAAGGAGCTCGAAGAAGCAGGGTTCTCGCCATTGGATGAGCCTAGTACCATTCAAGAATGATGAGAGCGCCAAACCGAACGCCGAAGGACGAGCGTAGATAGAGGCTAGCGATGCACATCACAGAAGACGAAGACAGGCCCACGCGCGATCTCGCTACCCTCCCTATCGCCAATGCGACTTCTGCATCCACACCAGCACCTCCATCATCGAGATCCTGGGACAGGCCTTCTACTGCCCTGCCTACCACGACCAAGCTCAGCGACGCCACGAAACACATCCACAAGCAGCCGTTCACCAGCCAGGCCAGCTTCAACAGCATCGTGGAATACTCTTAAGGCGTACGTGAGCATTGACTAGCTATACTAATACCCCAGCCAGCCGTGCTAATCCTACGCCGCCTTCAGAAACCACCGACAGCAATGCCTAAACCCGTCCATCGATCTCGTGACGCTACCGACTAGAAATGATTTCGCAGCTAGTCCAGGTAATGAGACCACATCCCCGTTTCTCAGGATCTCAGTCCCGTCTATCAACGCATCAAATTACATCAGCAACGAGAACCAGGTAAGTAGCTCCCTGCGTGCGAGTGTCCTATCCTCTAGGATCCAGCGCATACAAGAGCACGTTACGTCACTCAGAACGTCGCGCCAGGCAGTCTTATCTTCCTGCAGCCCGACAAGATTGTCTGGTCATCAGCGTCTAGGACCGGGTACTTCTTAGTAGCCAGCTGCACCTACTGTCGCGATAGCTACTACAGCCTCTCTACCATCCTCGCCGCCCCGTCACCCACGCCCGACCTCCGCTAATGGGAAGGGTGTTGTCACCGACGTACAAGTCGGCGAGACGCACTTGTATCAGCGATGTCGGTCGTGTCGCCTACTACGGTAACCTAAGCTGCTACGCAACATTTACATAACTCAGCGCCGAGTCTTCCTTCGATGGCGGCGACGGAGCGTCCATCTCATGCCTCTGCCTCAAAGCAGCGGCACTTCTTTCCAGCTCGCTTGTTCCACTTAACTTGCGGGAGGTGCTTCGTAACCTTCAAGCACCCTCACGCACTCCACCCGGCCGTGTCCATTAAGAGACGGCATCCTGTACATCCAGAAAATTTGTTGAGCGTACCATACAAGCTAAATGGTTCGTCTCCACGAATTACGGGCCTGTCTAATGACGGCATAGTGAAGAGAGTCCTCAGAACCAAGTAGGAGGCCGCAACACCGGATGGCAACCATTTCCTGTGGCAGAGAGACTCAAGGAGCCCAAATCAACATTTACGAACGGCGCCAGGGAGGACGGGAACGGCACGGACACCTGGAACATCTTCCGTTCGAGCTGAATTACTCAGTAGACATTCCCGTGACCATTTTGTCAACACTCGCTGACGTGTAGATAGGTACACACCCAGCGTTCCCCGAATACGCTATTCTGGGCACAGTGAATTAGCAAAGTAAGGCAGCCTAGCAGATTGACATAATCATCACGAATAGACTTCCAACGCATCAATACCAGCAGTCGTCGGCACCAAGGGAGATTCTGTGAGGCCACAGTCGGCAATGCAAACTAGCAATGGTAAATAAGAAGCATTACTACCTTTCGTCGTAGGACCACGTCACCACACTTGCGGGCTTTCAGGATTGAGAGGGCAGAGAGTATAGAGGTATGTTAAACATTAAAGTAGAAGGATCAGAGGAGCGGGGTGGGTTGGACTGATGATGAGGAGTTGGGGGAGGAGGATAAGTAGAATAGAGAGAGTATAGAGAAGAACTTATATTTAGAGAAAGGGTCGAAAGGAGGCGGAGGAGAGGAGGAAGGTGTGGGTGCATCAGATGAGGAGGCAGCAGCGGTTGCAGAGGGGGCATTTAAGGCGGCCGGGGGGTGCTTCTTGAAGTTGGGAGTGTGTATGGTGTGAATGGGACGGAGAGAGGTCGCAAAAATGGTAGATCTCTGGCATACCTGTAGCGAAAGCAGCGAATACCATGGTTAAGAATGTAAGACAACGCCGATGCTATGCCTCAGACCCCAATTCTAACCCCAATCTCAATCCCCCAACCCTAATCTCAACCCATGCCCCAAAACCCCAACACCCGCGAACCCAAACTCCACCCCCAATCCCATCCCATCTTAAACCACCGCAAAGACCAATCCTGTCGTTATCAGAAATTCCATCTCCCCTACTACACCCAAGCCATAACACCCGTCCCCACCAACATCCCCAACCCCACCACCACCACACTTCCCCATCCCTGCCATGCACCTCCTACCCTCAACCCCACCGCAGCACCCTTCGTACTCGTGCCCTCACTCCCCTCACTGCTCGTCTCATCCGGCCTCGCATCCACCGGCACGGCCGCTCCCCCGTCGCTGTCCCGATAGTACTCTGCGCAGTACTCGCCACAAAACTCGCGGTACCTGTCTGCGAGACTTCGGCCGCGATGCTGTAACTCTGCGTCGGGGCGCCCGTATAGCTCGCTGAGTTTCCAAACGCACTAGCGACTCCACTTGTCCCCGCCGCGACCGTGACGATGGAGGGTGAGGCGGTGGAATTGGCGACAGCCTGAGCGATGGAGAGCTGGCCGTTGTCGAGGTCGAAGACGACGTACATACTCCTCAGTATTGCATCGCCTAGCGTCAGGAAACCTTGCTCGCTTTCGTCGTCGGAGGCAATGATCATGAAAGCGCAGGCCTGGTCGCCGGCGGAAGAGTAGATGTAGGGTTCGTTGGTTGTGGAGTTGTAGAGGGGCGTGATGAACTCTCGTGATGGGACGGTGACGTTGACTTTGCCGCCGAAGGTGAGGGTGAGAGAATCGCCATTGTCCATCTCGTCGCAGGAGCAGTAGCCATCGCTGTCGACGTAGGAGAAGAGAGGGGCGAAGTAGTTGTTGTAAAGGTCTGTGGGGACGCTCCAGGCGGCGCTGCCGGTGTCCAAAAGCACAGGGAGAGCCACGTTGTCGGTATCATCTTCGAAGACGGAGACGGAATTCTCGCCACCAGTAAAGAAAGCGCTGGATTGTCCCGTCACAGTAGCGTAAAGATCCGTAACAGTCGTAATGAACTGGTCCACCTCTTCCGTATCCTCATCCGGCAGCAGATCAATCGTCGTCAACTCCCCTTCAATCTTACTCTTATCAATCCCACCAAACAATATCGTCCCGGTACTCCCCACATCATTCAAATACACCGAATACAACCTCGAATTAATCACCCCCGCCCCCTTCAACACCTCCGGCATATTCGGGTACTCGGTCCTCGTCGCCTCATTCTCACTATACCCCAACCCCATCAACCCAATCGCATATCCCGTCGTGCTGTTCACCTCCTCCGCCACCCCAAACTGCACATTACTAATCCGCACATCCCCGATCCCAATCACGTCTTCCGCGAATGGTCCCACCGCTGTACTGCCATCGCCGAATGTCGTGTTGAAGGCGGGTGAGGAAGCGACGACGGTGTATGTGCTGGAGTTTTTGGGAGCGAAGGTGCCGCCGCGGCAGGAGTAGGGACCCGTGGATTGGCAGGCAGGCGCGGTGGAGGCGTCGAAGTAGAGGTCGGAGGAGCCCGTGTCGAGGATCACGATTTGTTCTTGGGCGGGAGTGCCCGCCGTGACTGCCGGGTGTTAGTATGTGGGGGATTGCGCCTTCCTGAGATATTCTTACTGTTGGCGTAGTATGCGCCGCCGCTGCTCCAGGTCAAGACATCGTACACATTCGTCTGGACGGTGCCGTCTCGCTTCACGACGCCGCGTGCGACGTCATTCCGCCGTAATCGCGCATCTCGCTTGGAGATGGAGAGCGACGGTAGTGATTGTGCGTGTGTTGCTGTGATGGAGAAGAGGAAGGTGCAGGCGATGAGCGGCCGGCGCATGGTGAAGCCTGCAGAGAGGTCCACTCAAGCCTGTGGCGCAGAAACTTTGACGGCTGAACTGTATTGATCAACTGCTGTGGCTCTGCTGCACAATCTGTCTTTAAGTAGTAAGGGAAGCAGAAAGAATGAGAATGTTAAAGAGCGTATGTTCCAAAGTGTTATTGTGGTCTGTAAAATCGTGTCGCAAGATAGTCGATTGCGTCGTCTCCTGCCTAGAAATGCTGGAATCCCGGTCAATACGAACCATGTGGCGCCAGCTGTGTGGCTGTGCCAGTGCTCGAAACTTGGTTGCTACAATATACTCCAAATGTAACAACAAGCTGCCATAGTGCATACAGGTCAAATATACTTCGCTACTCGATGCCTTCATCCCGCGTATTGGCACCTGCAGGTGCTCGTGGACCTTGACCAAGTCACCTTGATGGTTCTGGAACGCGAGATATGTGCATAGATATGCGCAGATAACAAAGCTGAAACATGGACCTTCTGCACGACGCGTCGAGATAGAGAACTCACCTGCCTAGTCTTCCCTCCAGTGCCCTGACTTCTAAAGCCAATAACCGTACTCCCTTGTCCCATTCAACCGACCATCTAAACCACCAACCCAAAACACGACAGCTTGACTACCATGTCAATGCCCAAGTCAATGCTCCCCTCACACTCAACACCCCTGTAGTCAACCCACATATCGACAACCAGATCCGATCTCCCGTACCCGAAGCCTCACCAAAGCGACAGCAACCCAACTAACACACCATCCCAGCCAACCATCCAATCACTCCGCTCTCCATCCACAATCTACAGCACAGCATCCATCTCCCCATCACCAATGCTCGACCCGTTCTACAGGTCCTCCTAACAACGAGACAGCGACAGGACCTCTCAAAGCCACTCTTTCCGTCTATCTGTTCGAACTTGCATACCCCTAGCCCAGAGGCTTACGAGAACGAGCTCAACGGCCGTAGGATAGAGTATAAGACACCCTCGACCCTATCCCATACCCTAAGTCACCCTGCTACAACCTTTTCCTTTCTTTTTTTTCTTTTTTTCCTCTGGGCGGCCTTGTCCAGGCTTTCTTTCACGGCTGGAGGTAGTATGTGGACAGTAGGATATATTCTTGAAGCGAGAGAGACCGAGTTAGCTACTTCGTCGCTGACTTTTGACTCGGGGTACTGTGGTGGCGTACGTGGAGTCGTAGTAGGTGAAGCGAGGTCGTATCGAGATGGGACGGGACGGGATATAGCTCGAGGGGAGGGGGATCGGTTTGCTAGAGCATCTGAGCAAAGCGATAGGGTTCGGAATGTCAGGATTGCAGAGGTGCGTGCTATACAGCATTTCCGTTAATCTCTAGCATTCTGTACCTTGCCTACGAGCCTTTAGTCACTAAACGCAATGTGCTACCTGAAACCTCCTGCTGAGCAGCGAGTCAGCCCGAACGTGGTGGAGCGTGCTTCCCGATGTCTCTTAGCCGCCACACTTCATCGAAACAAGATTGTTGTTGAAGGCTTCATCAAAAGAGACTATAAATAGACATAGGTGCCTATAGTCTCTTCTTCTTCTTCTTCCACTATAGTAGTAAAAGTAGTAATAACTCAAGAGGTTATATGATTTCTCTCTAGCGATGACGCCATCGGGTGCGCTCGAGGATGCTATAGAACGAAGAGTGTCCATTATTGTAGGCAGCGGCTAGAAGAAGGGGCATTGAAACAGAGCGCTAAGCGGTGTAAGGTCGTGGACGGAATTACAGCCGGTCTTTCTCTGGTTGTAGGAACGGTTTATATGCCAAGAAATTTCCTGCGAGGAGATTGATTCCAGTGACGGTTGTAGATAAGATCGGCTTTCTTGCGCGGTGGTCGGCGGTTCGAGACATGAGTTTATGTTGTTTAGGCTGTAGTGGGTGGGTGTGAAGCGTTGAGGCTGAGGAACACAATTTGGTATATGGCGCAAGGAATTGATCGTACGGGAAAATGAGCCCAAGTTTTTCCTCGACGATGGCTTCGATTGAGCATATCGGAGCTTGTTCTGCTCGGCTCCTCTGTTGACCCTGCCCGGATACGCAAGTCTTGTCCCTCCAGCCTCGTACTCAACGATGGAACTTGCGACCACGCCGCTTGCGGCGCTGCACCAGTGTTCATTTCTCCGTATTCTCCGTCTCCTCGGTTTGGCTTCTGAGATTCTTGGTGTTCGCAATGCAGCTGGCCTCCAAAGTCAAGACGGGTGATGTTGATGATGCAGCTTCATCGGTCTCCTGGTTTTGCGAACTGTCAACTTTGTCGATGGGCGTTAGTATCCACGCTCTACACTAAGTTGGTTTCGAGTACAATGCAATCAGGTGTGCGCTGCTCGTGTCGCTGTGCAGATCTTCCTAGTACGGTGCAAAGTTCCCAGTCCAAGGTTGAGCCTCATTTCTAACCAACTCCTCCGTCGCCAGCTTGTTCCGCAGCTGGCGATTAAAGTACAGCGTTTCTGTCTTCAAATCGAAGGGTGCATAACTGACTGGGTCCCTTGCCCACCGCGTTTGATGGTCAGAGCACTCACCTGCAGTCAATGCTCTGACGACCAGGAAATTGGTGGAGGTCGCTGCCCTTCTCCCAATCGTGACGACTTTGCGCTTGACCGCAATACACTCATAGCATCTCTCAATTTCCTCCTCGATAGGATGCGAGAATGGGTTGTGACAGAGCGCTTCGTGCTCCAATGTCCACTTGTATGCCTCTTCGAGAGAGTATTGCGGCAAGAAACCCCATCGGAGACCGTCTGTCGACCAATGAAAACACAGGCAACAGGACAACCCATTGAAATCGAGACGAATCACGGCAGCCCTACGTCGTAGAGCCACCTTGCCGTCTTTGTAGACCGGCTGTGTTGTAAGGATTGAAGTCCCCTCATGCCACGATCCAGCCGGAAGGGCGTCGGTGACACGTGCTCCGACACTGAGCTCCATTCGCAAGGCGGTCTTCCTAAGTAACAGGTCTGGCGCTTGCTGTTTTGTGCTTTTGAGATACAGCTGTTTCATTGTAGTGGGTACTATTTCAGCAGATGGGAGCAGTGCAAGTCTTGCTCGATTTCTTCCAATGCGATCGCAAAATTGTTCCAGGTTCCGAGTATCGAAAAATGGCGCAACTTGGTATGAAGTATTCTGACCATGAGCGGTGGGCTCACAGTCAGCTGCCGGCTCTAGAATGAGGTAAACGCTATACCCGTCAAGAGTAGACTTTGAAACCATACTGGTACACATGTCCGCGAGCAAATACGAAGATTGTGATCCCCACGACCCCATAAAGGTTTTGGCGCTTTCGGAAAGCTCGCAGAACGGTGCACATGGCAAGTCAACGCGGAGGCCAGCATTTGTCAAGGCGAACGACTGTATAGACACGCTTCGGTGTGAGATAGTCCAGCCGTACGAGCGCATTTTCGACCAGTATGCAAAGTCTCGCGGTCCTTCAGCAAGCGCCCCTGTTTGGAGGTTGGCATGCGGTGGGTCCCATAACAAGATTGACAAGTCCGCGGAGGACTTCATGAACTCCTCTTGCAGTCTTCCAAAGGCTTTATGCCCCTCGCCGTAGAGAATAGGCATGTTGACATTCAGTATTCCAAGAAGCGAATAGGCTACATCCTCTGATCGCGTAGTATTCCTGCCTGCCGCCCACGAAAACCTTTTCGCCACAGGTTCGTCTTTGTAAGATTTTTTCTGAAGCAAGATGTCCACCTCAATGGTAGTGATGATGGATACCTGTTCGACAAGCTCGACAAGAGACCCAAAGCGATTCCATTCGAGATCCCAGAACTGTACTATCTCGGGAGCAAGCAGCTCTTGAAGGGTCCTGCGAATCATTATTGATCCACGGTACTACACAAAAACGGACTGTCTTCGAAGTCTCCTTACCATCCTCTGCTCCACCATCTGGAGGTTCTGAAAGGACGTTCGCCCTCAGAATATTCCCATAGACGTCGTCTGCTATATCCAATAATGCCGTGACGGACGTCGACATCAGAAAGGTACACATGGCACACCTCGGCCTCCCGATACCATTTGAACATGGAATTGATGGCTTCAGAGAGCTCGGCACTGCTGCTTTTGTCAATGCAACACGTATCGATCCAGGTCCAGTCATAGCCGTCCTTGACGGTTTGCTGGCACATGTATTCGATCTTCTTCCAGCCGGCCTTCTTGCGTGCTTCGACCAGATTGGACATGTCCTTGAACAGCACCTCTTCCTTCTCCCATGTATGGGACAGTATCGTGTAAAGCGGTCTTCCGTAGCTCGACCAGTTCATGATGAAGTCGCGCAGCTCGTACGTACGAACGTCCAGGAGCCACATAATTGATAGAGTCGGTCCAGCTTAGTAATGCGCGACAGGCAAAGATCCGTATATTGGGACGGCGGCCTTCAATTGCAACAACCAAGTTCTGATGTAGGAGTAGGTAGTGGAGTCAGGTATAAAGAGGAGAGGACGCTCGGCCTTGTCTTGTTGAGGGATAGCACCGCATGGTGGAGGCTGAGCCTAGCAGCCTGGCTGCAGGTGGCCGCATGGGGCTTCCTGCACGATAATCCAGGCGCAGCTTGAGGCCTGAGGAAGCTGTCCAAGCCACATCAGGCCTTCGATTTCGGGCAAGCGCTGCATCTTTTACAAATGCACTTCAGCGCGCGGGTTGATTCGTCTCGTCTGCGCGGGCGGCTCGTCGCGTGCAGGCGGCAGCATTTGGAAAAGTCAGCCGCATCATCTGTAGTATTATCGATGTGTGGACGGCGTTGTGAGCTTCGCCGGCATCGTCTGGATGATGTGTTTCGGAGGTAGTCTGGATGAGACTTCGAGTTCTCGAGGATAGAAGGCACAATCCTGGCCAAGACACCCTATCGGAGAGTGGAGACGTGGTTGGGTGGCGTCTGTCTCGCGGACCCATCCGTTAGCTCGGGCGATCGTGCATGGCGGGGAGGTGTTTCACATGTGCCGCCGATCATCGAGCGCTCAAGTCCGGTCGTGAACTTTTGCGATTAGTCCCATCTCCTCAGTCCATTATTCTGTTTCTTGTTCATACCTTTCCACCATCAATTCATCAATCAATATGGTCGCCACGCGCAAATCTCTCCCGTCCGCCTCCGACGACCTCTCCAACCTTACGGAGAAGCAGAAGGCCGCTCTGAAAGAGCTCCAGATCGACGCGAATGATGCGATTTTGAACGGGCAGCGGGAGTCAGATGGTCGGGAGAAGAAGGTGTATCATTGGCGCGGCGCAGTATATGAGTATCAGGGCAATGAGCCGCCGGAGTGGCTGAAGGATGAGAAGAGGCATAGTCCGCCTGGGAAGAGGAAGCGGGAGAGCGATGGAAGTGCTGTGTTGCCCGTAAAGAAGCAGAGGAGCAGTCTGCCAAGCAGCAATGTCACACCCAAGCCACGAACGTCGTCCGTTGGGACCACCATAAAGTCACCCACCTCCTCTACCAAATCCCGCAAACCATCTACCTCCTACGACAACCGCGCCTACGACTTTACCCGCTACGGCCAAGAAGAGCCACAATCCTGCATCGAAGCAGCCAGAGAAGCCGCACAAAAGAAAGGCTACCAAGTCTCTCCTCTGCCCGAGGAAGATCTGGTCAATGCAAGAGGGAAGTGGCTGGCCAGCAAGGTGTGTGAGATGGCGAAGCTGAATCGCAAGGCCCAAAAGCTTGCGGAAAGCTACAACGGCATCCGACGATGGATCTGGGAACGAGAAGAAGAGACAGAGGACAGAGAACCCAGTCCCAGCGAGCAACTACGAGAGATCCCAGAGTCTCCAGAACCAATGCGGCAGCAGAGGCGCGAGACCACCACCACCAGCACGACTCGAACAATCGTCCGCACCACCACCACTACAACCTCACACCACCTCCCCAACCCTCCGCCTCCATCCGCCCGTCAGAAAGCAGCATTCACGACCAAAGCCAAAGGCGGACAGACGGTGCGGTGGTCTGTTGATCCTCATCACTACTCCACTTCAAGCCAAGATGATGGTGGTATCAGAGCGGAGGAGGCGATTTTTCATGGACGATTGGATGGGGAGAGTAAGCAGGCGAGACGGAGGAGGGTGAGGAGGGAGATGGCGATGTTGGAGGGGTGGGAGAGGGTGGAGTAGCGTCGAAGAGAAGGAGATGATTGATGAGTTTATGATTGCGAGGGCATGTGTATATGTACGAGACCTAGAATAATCAGACTGGGCGGGTGGAACACAGGAAGAAGCGATGTAGGCTTTTTTGTGCTGTACGGGTATATCATCCGCCTAGCCAGCGGATACAGTATATGAAAGATCACACTAGTTGCGCCCAACCGCAGGCAGTCACACAAGAACAGGATTTGACGACGGAAAACACTGCACAGCACAATCATTCATACAGCTCTAATCATGTTTGAACTACAAAAAGCAGCGATCAAGCCTTCTCGCAGCCAATCGTGGTGCCAAGCCGCGGATACACAAGAAAGCATCGTGGTATCCTTTCCTGGACCAAGCGGACCCCAGAACTCCTCAAACCCACCGCAAAAACGTCATTGCATCGCACCGCGGACGAAAACCTGTCCCTCGTCTGTTTTTCAGTAACGCGTCCCGTGAACGCCAATAAACACCGGTAAACACCCTCGCTGTCCTATTCCATTTCCTTGCTTGTTCGGGCATAAAGGAGGGTATCATGTTCTTCTTCATCATCTTCATCTTCGTCGTAGCGTAGCATAGCACGTCATCATCTTCTTCTTCCCAACGTCCTCAAAATACCACCAACCACTCCAATCCAGCCTCCAATCTCTCACTCCCACCTCCACCTCTCACGCCCATGCATCCTCGACCATCTTTCACCTCTCCCAACTCCCCACCTCACTAACCCCACTCCTCCCACTCCCACTCCCCGTCCTCCCCAACGCATCCCCAAACGGATCACCCTCTCCCGCCTGACTCTCCAACGGACTCACCCCCCACTCCCACTCCGATCCATAACCACAGGCATCGGCACCGCTCCGACACTCACCCGATGCGCCCTAGCCGAATGCAACGACGCGTCATCCGAATACAACGTACTGCTGAAACTCCTCGCGGTATTCGTCCGGGACGTCGTGGGGCGTAGAGCGTTGTTGCTGCTGCTACTGACTTGCAGGGCTGCGGCGTCGGTGAATGGGGAGGAGGAGGTGCCTGCTTCGGAGTGGGAGACGGTGGGGATTTCGGGGAGGACGTAGCTGGGTGTTCTTTCTCCCTCCCGCTCGCGCGCGGATGGGCGGGTGGGTGACAGTGCGGCGGCGAGGGGATCCATAGCGGAGGCTGAGGTGCGGATGGATGGACTTTTGTACGGCGGTGGGGGCTCGGACATTACTGTCGAGGCGTCGGAGTCTAGACGCAGGTGGCTGTGAGCGGGGTAGTACTCTGCGCTCTGCTGTCGGGTGCTGCCTTCTGGTGTGGCGGCCGTGTCGAGACCAGTGTAGTAAGCGGCGTTGCGCTCGTTGGTGGTGGTGCTGACGAGGACGGGGGAGAGCGGTTGCAGGGACGTGCGAGTTTCTGCTGCTGCGCCGCCCTTTTCGAAGCTGGAGGTTACCATGCGGGTGTGTTGATCGTTAAGGTTGCGGCGGTTGCGTTTGCGGAGGTAGGTGTAGAGGAGGAAGAGGGCGAGGGAGCCGAAGAGGATGGGAAGGATTATTGCGGCGGCTAGGGCGCCGTGGGATAGGCTGGGCTTGTTGGTGGTTTGGGAGGCGGAGGTGAGGGGTGGGAGGGTGGTGTTGGTTGCGGAGGAGGCTTCGTTGTTCGCTGTTGTGGTGGAAGAGGTTGGCGTGATGATTGGAGAGACGCCTTCGAGAGTTGCTTTATCGGTTGCGCTGGTTGTTGATGCTGTTAGGGCTGCGGTGCTTGAGGAGCTGAGTGGGAGGGATGTGGTGATGGTGTCGTCGGTTGCTGTGGATTCGAACGCATCGCTGGTAGCGGATGCAAAGGACGCACTCAGCTCGCTGGCAATGCTGGCGGCACTTTCGGCTGCGGCGGATTGGGATGCCAAGATCGAGCTGAGGAAGGACGGGACTGCGTGATTCCCCTGGCGGGCGGCGAGGAGGTCCGCCATGGTGGTGACTGTACCGCTCTAGCGATGTTGGTTGAATATGTTTGTGTATCCGGTGTGAGTGTAATGTAAATGAGGTGTAGTGTAATCGGTGGTTGATAGCTAAGCTGACTGCATATGCATGTGCATAGATGCGAGCATTGGAGCTTGGCTGACGGAGCTGTAGGTGGGGGATGCCGGCGTGAACCTTGTTGACAATCTGGGAACGCTGCAACGATCTTTCGACCTTATCTTCACTCCTTCCTCGCCGGAAAATCTATTTCAGTAGTCCATGTGGTCAACAGCATAATCAAACTAGTCCGATTGCTCGATTTCAGCTGCTGTTATAAGCTGGTGAGTTCCGAGTGTAGTATCACTAAAGCCGAAGCGCTTCACTGGCGGCGGTCTTGCCCGTGTCAGCCCGTGAATAAGGTCCTCCCATGTTGTTGATTACACCAAGGTTCGCCGAGGGGTATGTCTGTTTCGAGGGTGTTTGGCGTTCCGATGATTGCCGCTTCGAGAAAGAATCGTTTGGGCTGCAGTATATGTGTTCCGCTATGAAACAACTGGATGGCGGATGTACTGTGCGAGTCACGAATGGACACTGCACGTCGAGAATGAACGTTGCGTAACCTCCGCAACAGCGACTGAGCCCGAGTGCTGCGACTGTGCCAGGATCGACCATTTTGCACTCCAGGATCCATCCCATACCGCTCCCTCGTAACCACCCTAAGAGGCCTTCGCATTACGACGCTCAATGCTTGTAGTCCCTCATAGTCACCCACTCGCGATCGACTCGCGAAGCACATGATGGGAGACGCTGGCAATGATGATTTCGAGATCCGTTCCGCTACTGTCATTCGCCGTCCATTCCTGCTAATGCTTTGCTTATCACTCCACAACGGGCGATGATATGAGCAACAGCAATGAATCCGGATGCTCAGTGGAGCGGGTATGACCGGAGCCACATGCAGTAGAGCACATCCCCCGTTGCCAGCAGATCCATGGCGTTCGCAGTGTTTGGACTCTTGCAGCTGAGATATGGGAGGTCGCCAATCTGACGTTGAGCAGTAGTTTGTCGAAGTGCTCGTCTAGCATACCTGTGCATCGATGCACCGCGACACATATACTGCTGTGTCGCTGGGACGTCGAGCTGCATCCTGCTTGCTGATGTTCGACATATTTCTATGAAATTGACTATGGTATGAAAGCTCCATCCGAACATCGATTTCACCGCCTCCATAACGACCGGGTAGATTTCGCACTGCGCGGCCTTTAGGTGTGCTCGCGACCGCCTACCGCATACCTACCACTGTCGGCTGACAGCGGGAACAAGGCACTATGTGGCACCCTCCTCCATCCCTTGCCATCTTCTGCACCACCGACATTTCCCACCACCTTATGGCCCACTCAAATGTCCTGCAGTTCCCAATATCTTAGCCGCGTGGCGGCCATCGTTGCAGCGGACCTCAGCAGTGCTTTGATCGAATGGCAGAACGTCGCAATCACTCGCAGCAGACATCGTTGTGGTGGCACAGCCTGCGTCCGCGCTTGTGGTCAGTAGTGTTGCACGCACTTTGAGAGGTTCGAAGGTGAAACTTGCGCTTCGGCTTGGCATCTGGCTCGAGGCGTGCTGGATCTATGGCTGGAATGTCGTGGTGCAAACGCCAGTGCTGCTTCCGAGATGATTTGACTGATCACAGGCTTGGGTTTGGTGCCCCGGGTTGTCGTCTAACGAGACAATGCAAGAAGCTGGCTGAAGATACTGGAAGCCATGTCTCTGTAAAGCACGGTGCCGATCTGACCGAGATCGAGCAGTATGAAGAAAGCGTCACATACGCAGTGTCCTGATGTCGGCGCGCGGGAGCCACAACTAGACTGGCGCGATTGAAGTTGTTTGTGTCCGTGGAAACTATGATGTGAGCATGGATGGAAGTGGTACTGGGTTGAATTTTTCAGCAGAAGATAGATGTGGCAGGAATTTTCAATGCTTTTGTCCTTTCATATCGAGTCCATTCTTGTACCTTCTGCCGGCCACGTTGAGACTGACATTGGCCTGCGGTCGTATCGTGGTGACGGAAGCAACACCAAGCGAATGTCTCTAAAGGTTACTTGCCCGTCTGTTCAACCCTGTTTCCATGATGGCAAAATCAAGACTCTATAGACCTTATCAACTCATCTGTCTGCTGTATCGGTGCTGCGACGGCTGCCCGCGTCGCTGCTACCTCATACACGTCGTTGCTGTCGTCGATATCTTGACCAAACACTAACCCTAAGGAGTCTGCGACTTTGGATTTGCCGAGGTGCCGGGAAAAGCTCCTCGGACTGGGCCTTAGATCACATGAATTACATGATGAGATGAATGCATTCAGACCTATTTGCCTTTGTCAACATACACCCGCCATAATACCAGTTCATGGAGATGGTGACAATGGGATGCCGCAATGTCACAGCCGTAATGACCAACTCCGACTCAGACCGCCCGCCACCCATGGAGACCTCAAAACTCTGTCTCGGGGCATGTTTTCTTGCTTCAGTCGAAACATGAATGTAACGTTGAATGAACCAGTCCTGAGCTTGCCTGGGCATGACCGACAATGATGCTGCGGAGCATCACAGGAGCATGGGACGAGTAGGCACAACGACACGGATGCAAGATCCTACCTACCTTTGTGGCCTGCAGGCCGGGCGCCAGATCTCCAACGCTTCTGCATAGCAAGCGCGAAAGCCGCTAGACATTCCGCATTGCAGCAGTGAGAGCTACTCGCAATTCGAACCGTCATCATGACAGTCGAAAGCAATCTGTGATTTGTCTCAACCAACAGATTGCCTCCCATACGCACATAGTCGCTTTTTGGCACGATACTCCACATCAACCTTCCCCAGCATACGGCCTACAAAAGTTGCTGGAGACAAGTGATATGAGTGTTTCAAGAGCCGGCGACCAAGCATATTTGCCAAGCTCCTTGACACAAGCTGCGGTGGTGACAGATCTGGCCTCGCTCTGATGACCGGATCGACATCGAAAATAGAGGAAAGCTGATACTCGCAGGAGCTCGATCTCCGCAACTGCTTCAACACCTGCAAGTTCAGTCCTGCGTCTTACCGGCTTCAGTCCAGGTCTGCGTCATTATTGGATGCTGATTCCGCGGCAAACACCAGCACGATGTTGAATAGCTCATGGTCTTCGTGGGACATTGGACTAATGGATGTTACAACTCAGCGCCATCCAGAGGATGGAGTAGAGTGATGGAAACCTAACGCGAGTAAGGACCTTCAGCAGTCTGCATTGCATGCACTTTGCAGACGCTCGATTTGGTTAGATCAATGCACGATCTATTGCCAGTTGGTCTGTGTCTGACACCGCGTTAATATCATGTTATTAGTCTGCGCGTGTGGTTGTTGACGCGTCATCCGGTTAGCAGTCTGCTAAGACTCGCCTTCTTCGTCTGTTACTACTACACCTACTACTGCAGCATACGCACTAATACTACTACTAGCACTACCGCCGTCATAGACGATGAGCTACCTATCATTAGTCTTAGATTCCTGCTCCTAAGTCGCTAACGCTACTATTAAGACTATAAGCGGAAGGTTTAATGCTATAAGCTAGTATATAAGCTAATACCATTTACACTAGACTAGTAGAAGTCTAAGAACTACTACTATAAGGTTAAGTTGGTTTAACTGTAATTAGTGTAGGCATTACATTACTAACACTTACATAGACTTAAGAAAAGCAAAGTAAAGCGCTTACTTAGTATATTCGACATTAGCTTAATAATATAGCATAATCGACTAAGGCCTTTACTAGAGTTTATACTAGTCCTTACGTTAATGCGTATAGTAAGACCTAGTAGCGTATAGGCTGCTTAGTATACTAAATTCGGCTAGAGTGTTAGATATCTATTATCTGTCTTTATAGACACTATCGAATATCTCTTAACTTAATTTAGTAGGATCCTTAACTAGCATCTATACCTTCGACGATACGAGGTCCTCTAGCTGTTCTTATACGCTTTAATTTAGAAGGGTATAGATAGATATATATAGGGCTTTATTAATGGTTACTTTATAGGCTTTATAAGACTATAGAAAGAGTAGCAATTATAGTATAGTAGACATAATAAGGCATATAGCTTAAAGCTATAGGGCATTACTATACTAGATAGTCTAATATCTAGCATTATTAGACCGTTCTATAGTAAGGATAACGACTAGTCTATATACTAAGACTCTAGCGTACTAGAGCGCCTCTAGCGTATGCTTACTAAGCCTTATATAGATAGTATACTTTATAAGGATCTGTATCTATATAGTAATCTAGTATATAGTAATAGGTTTAGTCTAATGGCTTTATTTAAGCACGCTTAGGGTTAGTAAGTACTAGTAGCTTGTTATTACAAGTATAATAAGAAGATGTTAAGCTTCTAGATTAGCGTAGAGTACTCCTTTAGTAATGTATTTAACTAGAGTATATATACTACATTCGTAAACCTATTAAGATCTAGCTAACAAGTAGTAGGCGCTTTCTACTTAGTCATAGCGCTAATAAGCAACTACCTTACCTACATTAATAGTAGTAATAAAACCTTAGAAAGGTATAGACTATTACTACCTATATTAGAAGAGTATCTAGACATTACACTAGCTAATGTACTAGGTATACTATAGCGACTTTACCTGCATTTTACTAAGAAACATACTATGTATACCCGCTAAGACTAAACGTACTAAATATCGATACTCTATAACTATAGGATTATACTCCCTATACGCTTACTACATTTCTCTTAAATTTACTAAGCTAGAAAACACGTTCCTTAGTATGCCTACAATTCTAGAATGTAATAACTATTTTACTAGTAATACGCTATGTACTTTTCTATACTTATCCTAAGCGCTAGGTTGCTCTTAGCTATTCGTTTTCTAAAAAGAATTTTGCTATGTTAGGGAGGAGGGGTCTACTAAGCTTTCTTCTGTTATAGCATCGTACTACCTACAACTAGCTATAACAACACCAATATAATGCATTATAATAACTAAGTTATAGGACGTTTAAGCCCTCGATTTAAGCTTTTATATACTATATCAATTATGTAATTTAGTTACTAACTACTATTTACATAGCTAGTTAGAGTAGAGTGTCTTAGAAGCGTACCTATAACGTTACTCTACGCCTATAAAGTTACTAAGGAAACCATTAAACAGTTGCTATACTACTATAAGACTCTATACCATCTACATTAACTAATTAATCTTATTAGATATATACTATTTACTAGTAGTAACCTTGTCCTTAATACTAGCTTAGATATCCTCCTTTATTAAAGATACTAGTATAGACGCTTAACGCTCTTATAGCGTAGCTTATACGTCCTTTAGATATCTATGTAGCTCCTTAGACATCTTAATAAACAAGCGATTAGCTATATATACATCTTTAGTAGACCTCTAACTTATAGCGCTTAATGCCCTTATAGAGCGCTAAGAGCTAGCGCTTTAGCAAGTTAGAGTGTTATTTATAGTACTACTAGTCTCGCTATTATACTTTAAGTTATCTAGCTCTAAAGCATAGTAATCCGATATAGTCTTACTTACTAGTATAGCGTCTTAGCTAGCATCATCGCTATAGACTATAGCTATAGTACCTCTATACTTCTTAGACTACTACTATACTATGTTAAGCTAGTCTTTAACTACTTTATACTTCTACGTAGTAACTACTTTATACGCCTTAGTCGTAGTAGTAACATCTAACTTATACTACTTCTTAAAGTTATACTACCTCTTATAGACGTTATAATAATTACCCTCCTTCTTATAGCTAGTTACTATAGCACCTAGACTATATTCTAACTATACTACGAACTACTTTACCTTATCTAGCAATGCTTTATTTAAGCTTCTATACCTCTTACTAGTGTTGTTCTTATACCACCTTATAACCTCCTTCTAGTATCTATTCTTATTAAACTACTTATACATCTCGTTGTCTAGCTATATCTTAAGAGTAGTAATGTAGTTATCTTTAGATAATCTAGAATTACTACTACTCTTCTAGCGAGCTAGCGTAGCTAGTATAGCTACTAGAGTAGTATAAGATCAAGTAGTTATAATAGTATCTTTATACATATGATTAGACTAGTCTGTACTATAGCGTACTATACTATCTAAGGTTGTAATACTAGTAGTACTAGTATAAGGCTAACTACTACTACTAAACTTACTATGCTATAACAAGCCTAGCGCTAATAAAGGCGCTAGAGCGTCCTTAATCGTTAGTAGTATACTATTTAGTCGTAGTAGTAGTAGCATCTTTATGACGTCGTCTAGTCCTAACGTAGGGGTAGGGGTCTAACTACTTAGCGGAGGCTATACTAGTAACGCTAGTAGTGTCTGCTCGACTAGTGTACCTTAGCGCTAGTTGTTGTTAAGGTACTAAATAAACTCCGTAGGTGCATGACTAAATTAAGCTATCTTTATGATTGCAACAAGCGAATAATAAGAAGAATAGGACGCGCTTAAGGACGCGCTGCAGTCGCAAACCATTCACTTACTCAGCAACGCTATACCTATTCGAGCGTCTGCAAGGCCTTGCAGACTGTCTGCAAGGCCTTGCAGACGCACTGGCCGCAATGCCATGGCGCTAACCGAATGCAGCATGCAAAGTGCATGCAATGCAGACTGCTGAAGGTCCTTAGTGACAGGAGGAATCAAGCTGCATCCAATTTCATCGACCGATGAAGTCGTTGCCACATAGATCGTGACCTTGTCGTGGACTCATAGTGGTGGGCATTGTGGGGTAAAAGCCATTCCGATGGATCTGGTCTGCTCAGGCTTCCCGGTCATACAGGGATGGTGCTATGAGTAGATAGAGCCGGCTGCGCTTTAATTTTGAGCCTCAAGCTGTACAGCCAGTCCGGCGATGCATATTGCGCATTTGCTGACCTTAAGCAGGCGCTACAGACCGAGTATGGTACACCATTGTAATTGGGAGCTCCTGGCCGGGTCAGTGCTGACACTCACTGATTCTCCAGCTAAAGCAATCGCGATGTCTGGCCGTACCAAACAGACTGAGCATTCATGGAGTGCTGTGCGCATCTCAATAGCGCCATCTGGAAGGGCACATGGCTGTGAATCTTAGCGAGAAGTGACGACCAGGGACGTCAGCTTGGCACCAGAACGTTGAGATTTCGTCCCTCAGCAGTAGCGGACGCAACAAGACGCAAGAGGCACTAATGAGAGAGTATAAGGCGGAAAGTTCTCGTGTCTGACGTCTTTGCTGCTTTGGCTGCATGTGTAGCTTTAACGCCTAAGGACTCTACAGCTGGCCTGGCCTACGTGACTATGAAATCTTCTCTCAGCACAACAACCAAAAACGTCATCACAGAGACGAGCTTCTCCGCAGAGCCCAAAAAGTCTGTCTGAGAGCGCCGTTGCATCTACCACCGAGGAACCGAGGCAGGGCAGCCAAAGCAGCCACTAGCGCGTGCGTCGATCTTGCTTATGGCAATTGTATCACATTAGAGTTCGATGATCTCCCGCTCCGCAGCCACGTCCGGGCTCGTCCTACCAGACATGGAATTGTGGCGATGCTTGTACCTGGCGTTGACAGGCATACGCTGCAGAACAAACAGTTGTTTGGGCTGCATGAAATCGAAAATGGAAGGTAACATTGCGCAACTTGGTAACACCTGACCCAGCTTCCAGGATGTGACGGCCTTAGCAAGTCGAAGTCTGCTGCTTCTAGGCCTTCGCTAGCCTGTCAGCGAACCATGCCATCAAATTTTCTGCTCAGAAGGGACGTCAACGGCGCTGAGGGTTGCAAGGGCAAGCCTGAAGCCTGGACCGGCTCGAAGCCACATCTCTCCAGGCGGAGGAACTTGTGCGGAGGTGGCTCGGCAGAGACATCAAGATTGCCTAGCTCCACAACTTGCTTCAGACCATGCATGCAAACAGCACGTTATGCCGTTTGTAATCTGGAGGAGTTGACACTAGTCTTGCCGCCTTGTGGAAAGCGGCAATGTCGATCCCAAAAAGATCGAGAATGGCAGTGCATTTCGCCTCGGCGTAGAGCGTGTTGAGCCTCGATGTCAACCAATTGACGTCGAAGTGTACCAGCTGCGTCAGAAAGTATCCGAGCGCAGTCGAAGAATACATATTTGTCGATTCTGTCCCAAGGTCCTTCTCTTTACAACACAACCATCTCCCGTTTCACGTCGACTTCATATTACAATGCAGTCCATTGTCACCGCGCTACTGGTTGGCAGCGCAGCCGCGCTGCCCCAGATGGCTTCTGTCAAGCGGCAATCTACTCTCGCTCCTCAGGGTACCGGTGCTCTGCCGTTGGTACCTCCTACATTCGACGCTGCCTCGCAGTACGTCAGCACCAGCGGTGCCCACAAGGTATGTCAACCCAAATCAGCAACGCCAGGCACGGAATACTCATATGCTCCAGTTCGTTGCACCTGGCGCAGGTGACGCTCGTGGTATGTGCCCGGGCTTGAACGCCCTCGCCAACCACAACTACCTCCCCCACAATGGTGTCGCCACGATCCAGCAGTTCATTGATGGTGTCACTGGCGTCTTCGGCATGGGTTACGACCTTGCTGGTTTCCTCGCCATCTACGGCGCTCTGATCGACGGTGATGGCCTTGGCTGGTCCATCGAGGGTGTCCCGCACACCGGTATTGGTGGCTCGCACAACAACTACGAGGCCGACTCGTCGCCCAACAGGGCCGACTTGTACCAATACGGCTCCAACACCAAGGTCGTGATGGAGCAGTTCAACACGCTGTATGCTATGCAGCCCGATGCCAGCACGGCAAACTACAACCTCGAGGTCCTGCGCGAGTTCCGTGGTAAACGGTTCGCTCAGTCCGTCGCCGAGAACCCATACTTCTCGTACAACGCATTCGCTGGTATTGAGGTCTCCCAGGCCGCTTTCACCTTCGTCTACCGCTTCATGGCCAACAAATCTGCTGAGTACCCTGAGGGTATCTTGAACAAGGACGTGCTCAAGAGCTTCTACTCCATCAAGGGCAACGAGGGCCAGGTATGTTTTGAGCTCAGCGCATATTTTGAATCATTGTGACTGACTTTGCTTCGCAGCTTTACTGGGAGCCAGGCCACGAGCAGATCCCCGACAACTGGTACGGCCGCAACAAGCTCGACGCCTACACTATCCCATACTGTATGTCGCATTTCACTGCCAATCTCTCTAAGTATCGCTAACAGTCTCCAGTCGAGGCTGACATCCTCTACTTCGCCGAAACCCAGCCAGAGGTTCTGAGCATTGGCTGCAACACCGGCAAGGTCAACTCCTTCGTTGGCATTGACCCGGCTGTCCTCACCAACGGCGCCTATTCTGCCTCTTCCGCGAAGGCTAACCCGGTCTGCTTCGGCACCTCGTACGCCATGGCTTACGCCGACTCCCTCTCTGGACTCAACGCCAACACCCTCGCCAACCTAAGCAGCAACGTCGCCACTGCCCTCTCTGGCTTGGGCTGTGCTAGCATCACCAGCTTGAACGCTTCTGCCTTCAACATCTGCCCTGGAATGCCCAGCCTGTACGGTGGCCCGACTGCTGCCGTCGCTCCTGGCTCCATCCAGAACAATTAGATGCAATCTACATGGAGGATAGAAGAGATGATTCTACGATAAAAATGATGTGTGTACATTGGTCGAAGAAAGTTGCCTTAGCTTAGCGCTTCGGTTGTACATAGTATAGTGATAACAGACATCATTGTTCTCGTCTTAACATTTGCACCACCTTTCTCTTCTGATCTATTTTTCTTTCACCATTCTTCGATGGTATATGCCATGATCGTGCGAAATGAGCGTCATGCGTCCACACTACGTCAGGCGCTTCGATGAACGCTGATGATGCACTGCCAAAGAGCATTACTTAGTCGGCAGTGGCCTCCAAGCCATCATTGGTGCGTGCAGAACCATGCTCCGCGGACATGGAAACAACACGTAAAGATGCCCTGGCAGCGCTTGATGCTCAACAGGCATCGCCAAGTATCGCTTCAGTCGTGCAATAATTCCAGCGCTTTCTTCTTGAAGTGCCTTTAGACGGTTCATTTCCTGCACTTATCACACTGGAAATTCGAGCAGCGAATGCTAACTCATCCACGGCAAATTTCGGCACGATAACTTCGTCCAAGGCGATTCGGCCGTTCGTGATCTTCATTGACATTTTGCCTGATATGGCCATCGTCTCGCCAGCAAAGTGTGCTGAGCTGCCCAAGACTGTCCTGCCTTGCTTGGACCGCCTAAAGACGAAAAGATTGCTTTCTCCTACCATGGGTTGCCTGCTGTCTGACCCTGAGGTAAAAGCATTCTTTCCAGTATGACACATTGGCAACTCGGCGATCTCAGAGCTTTCGCCCTGAACACTTTGATGGCGTCTTGTACAGAATTCAGCCGTAAGATGCACTCGCTGATGGGATGTCCTTCCTCTGATCAGATTTGGAATGATTGAGGCGTTGGTCAGATACCAATATGGTATTAAATTGGTATCTGGTGGTATCGAGTGGAATTTGGGGTGTCCTGGGCGCCCTTAGCGACCTGGTGGGGCGTCTCGAGTTTTCGATATCAGTGCGCCTGTGTTGTTGCCATTCACACTCTCTTGAAATTTACTCCTCTTGCTCAGCATTTTATTTTATTGCACCGACCCATCCTCCAACTCGACAACTCCACACGCCATGGCAGCAAACAAGCTACTCTCGATCTTTGAGCTGGCGGAGGCAATTTTCCTGGAGTCCGAAGCGCTTGACGTGATCCGTTTCCAGAGGACGAACAGCACTTTTCGAGACACCATCACAAACTCGATCCCGCTGCAACGCAAACTCTTCATGACGGGAGCGGGCACGACACCTGATCCAACCGATCCGATCGTCGTGCAGCCGTACAGGCTGAACACGACTCTGCTCATGGAACCATGGTCTAGGTACAACGTGGCGAAGCAGCACAAATGGGCAAAAGCATACTTTAGAATCTCGCCACTCCAGCTCTGCAACCACGACGTCAAATTCAACCCTTCTTGCTTCAACATGCAACTCGCAGACCCACCGATCCGCCTCCTGAATATGATATGGCAAATCTACTCGGAGGACTGGGACGGGAATTATCCCACGGAACGGCGCATTCACACGATATCGCAGCCAGACGGAGTCAGGTTCAGGCATCTGGTGGAAACGCTCCATTTGGACGAGCTTGAACACATCAGCATACCACCACCAGGTTGGATTGAGGTACCGAATGCGACCTTTTCCCGCCGATCAAAAGGCGAGGGACAAGCTGGAGAACATCTCGGCGCTTTCGAATACCGAGAATACGTACCAGGGGCTGAAGGAGGTGTTGTAGCATGATATGAGATCATTGAAGAGTAGCTGAGACAGGAGTACAGAGTATCAGGAATGGAACTGCATTGGGTGGGGTGTCAAGACGCAGCATTGAGCTTGGTGAAATGTTGACGGAGGCAATAATTGGGAACCACAGTCAGGTCAGAGATGAGGCAAAGTACCAATATAAGCAAATGTCATTCTGATTGTTGATGGCATTGGCATCAGCATGGATACCAGTACTCTTAGCAATGTTCGCGAAGATAATGGTGACATCGCGACCGGATCTATCACTGACAGACACCATTAAGCCTGCCGGAGACTTGCTACACCCTCTCGTACTTCTCTCCCTCACTTCGTTATCCCCGTGCCCCTACCCCTGCCCCTGCCCATGCCGCCTTCCGGCCTGCTCATGCTCGTATGCCTCCCGCCCCTGCTAACAAACGTACCCGACTCTGCTATCGCCCGCGACTCATCCTCCAAAGCCTTCCTCGGGATGAACTCCTTGGCTATCTTCTCCTCGATAGTGCGGCACAGCTCCGGGTACGGCGCCACAGCCTGCTGCAGCGCGTCGGCTTCCTCTGGCGTGTACTTCTGGTAGACTATGTAATACGCCGTCTGATGGGCAAGCGTGCGCCACGTCTTGCTGGTCTCGCGGCGTGGCTCAAATGTCTTGTGGATGGTGATCAGCTCATCCGGTTTGAGCGTGTTGTGAGCGATGTGGCCGATGATGTGGTTCTCGATATGTGGCTGCGGCGGCTGGATGCCGAGAGCTTCAGTGGCTTCGTAAATTGCCGTCGTCTTGGCGATCGGCTCGTTGTGCGCCTTGATGCGCAGTTCATCGTCTGGGCGGCGTTTGGTATTCTCATGCTCGTTGATGCAGTCTAGAACGAACCGGAATGCTGCTGGTGCGGCGCCGGTGATCTCAACCTTCTTCACCGGAGCATATGGCTGCTCAGCGAGGAGACTGTCGATTGTGGTGCTGGCGGCGCGGATCCTCTCCTCGTTCATCGTGTAGAGGAGGCCCGTCTTGGTGGGCGTCTTGACGTAGATCTGAACGATCGTCATGGTCGATTATGGTATACTGTTGCAAGGAGGGGCTGGTCGATAATGGTATGTTGATCGTATGTCTGAAGGAAAAGTCGCAGTTGATAAGTTCAAATAAGATCTGAGTTGGTGCGAAGATAGTTGCCTGCGCAAAGCCGTGAATATGCAGGGGCCCGAGCCGAACAAACCACAACGATCGGTATTGTTTTCACATCACACTCGCGATGCATCTAGAAGACCAGATCAGGATGGAGAATGATCCAGCAATGGACTGAAAGCAGTCATGGCTACGGATAAGATCAAATGCCGTTCCGAGCAACTACACATTGCTAATAGCACAGATGGCGGACAATACGACAGCCTCAGGCGACGGCGTTAACGTCTACATCAAATTATCCAACGGGGTATGGGACCGTCTCATGGTCGGACTTGATGCCGACACCTTTAACAAATTCATTAGCATAAGGCCTGACCTGCCGGCCGATCCAAGACTGCCGAGGAGACCCACGTTTCTCGTCCAAGAATACGCCGACCCACGTATGGCACGCAAGGTTGCTGACTGGATCCATTTGTGCGAAGCTGATGGGCACCGCGAATTGAGTCTGGACTTCATGGATATCGAGACCTTCGACGAGCTATTAGATGCGCATGTCACCTGCCGATCGCTAAGGATACGACCGGCTGTCCGCGGCGATGAGATGGTTGAAGCAATTGAGGGATACATTAACCAAGGTCCGTTGAGCTTCGATGAGTTCGCCAAGATCATTGATCATCTCCACTTTGACAGTTCCCGCAAGACGATGGCAATGCGGGCCGTAATGAGAACAGTGGATGAGCGCGGCATGGCGTTTGTTGTGCCCGAGATGGCGAAGATTGAAGCTTGGGCGAAGGAGACCGAAGTATGGGAGGCGATGCTGCGGCTTCGAAGTGGGAGGAAGAAACCGAAAAGAAGTGGGGCGAAGGTCAATGCTGGAGATCAGGATGCGCGCGATGAGGCTGCTGCGTCTTAATATTAGGTACGTACATTTAACAAATCGCTGTCACGAGTAGTTCTGCGCCTACAGCGATGACGTTGATAAGCTCACGGCCTCATAAATCAAGGCTATTGACGGCGAGACAATGACAGGGAGTCAAAGGAATGCATTGTTCACAAAAGGGCGCTTTGTTGACCGCCGCACAATGCCTATGTCCAGCTTTGTCCAGAGAAACTTCGTTTTCTGTTCCGCACCAGTACCACCTTCAACGCCGAAGCAACTTGAACAACTATCCAATATCTCAACACGGGCAGAACCCTCAAGCAAGCAAGAAACCTCAACGACAGACTAACAAACCAAAATGCTCACCTCAACCATCACCTCTCTTCTTACCCTAACAGCGCTGGTCAATTCGGCCACCATTCCTCACAACCACCGCCACGTACACAGCATCGATCCTCGTAGCAAGACTCCCAGCTACGTCACGTATTGCTCCAACGACACCGGCACGAAATGTGCCAAGACCGAGATCCACGGCCAGGATTGTACTACGCTTTCCGGTGAGTTCCCAGTCCTTAAGATCCCAGACAACAAGAAGTGCACGCTGTATGCTATGGGCTCATGCATGAAGGTCCTCGTCTCCAGCAAAGGCAAGGTAGAGCATGTGACTGGGACATGGAACGGAAAAACCGATCCTAGGGCTTCGAAGAAGGGAGTAACGAATGTTGGTAGTTTCTTTTGCGATAACGTATAAAGTCTGCGGGAGCTACAACTAGCTGAACATAGATGCTGGTCTTCGACACGCCAGGCTGGAGGTGGGCAAATGTATGGAACATTGATAAGCTTAGTGTATATCGTCCTCATTTGCTTGGTGCCTCATAGCCTTCGTAATCTCCAGGCAGCTCAACTACAGCATGCATGTTATCTGCTTCCATAGGCTTCTGCATGCCATCCATTTCGAACATATTGCCGTCTGATCCCAATTCTTCGGGTGGGACTGGTCTCTTCGCTGTGTTGTCCAACTCTGCTTTTGCGTCCATGAAGGGTGTGTCAGGCGAACCATCTTTGGTTTCGTTGCTTTTGCCTGAACGCTTTCGCCATATCCAGATGCCAAGTGCCACTAGCAATAAGACGGCAGAACATGCACCAAGGGCGATGCCAGCTTTGTCGCCGGCAGAAAGTGACACGTGTGACGCTAGTCCTACAGTCACAAGGGATGTTGCACCCTGAAGCTGACCGACCTGAAAAGTCGACTTGTTGTAATCTGCTGTGATGTATCTGTATTGAGCTTCTTAGCATGTCATCACCAGAGGAACTCTCACATACTTACGCTTCCTGCAGAAATGCCCGACCGAGATACATCTGTGATTTGGATGTGTCATTACCGGTCCGCCTGATGGCGAGATAACGCAGGGCAGTGTCATTGACGCCAATTCCGGCCAGTGGATATGACAGGCTCTGCGCTAGAGCTTGGTATGGTAGAGTGATTGATACACGTTTTTTGCTGCCTTCTTCGGCGGCAAGCACCAAGCCAAGGTCGTGATTCGCGCCGACCAACGCAGAATTGCGCGAATCGTCGATGAAATAGTAGTTGTAAGTCTCGTTCCAGACCAGACCATACGCCGATGCGATAGTATCAGCAAGCTCGTCTGATAGCCAGATCTCTGGTACAGTCGAGTCTATGAGTGCTTTTACAGGAAGGCCACTTATGCTTGTTGTTGTGGCATCACCGATGACCTCAATTTCTTGCAGGGTCACCTCCAGATCTAGCGCGGTATCCTTAGTATTCATGTCAAAGGTGACCGCAGAACTGGAGTTGAAGAGGCTGGGATCGTACCCGCCAAACGTTAAACTCCCGTATGTCGGTGGATCAGTGTAGTACGCGCCAGCAGTATAGCCCCAGGACAGTAAGCCTCTCGTGGAGAAGGATTCCAATGCGCTTGGCTGAGCATTTCCGCTTCCAAATATATATGTGGGCCGCCCACTGATGCCAAGGTATCCGACCCATGGATACTGGCTCTCATAGACGGCGACAGGAATCTTCTGCGTCAGGTTCTGTGGCGTGTTGCTGCCATCGACAAAGCTGACTTGATCGAGACCCACATAGGCGGCGATGAAATTGTATGTGCCGAGTGCGTCTTCTGCAGCGTAGGGAAGATAGTAGTAAGGATCGCTCGCTGAGTAAGACTCCGGCTGCCAGGACGAGTCTGCGGCAGAAGGCATAAAGGTTCCTCCACGAAGCGTTTCCCAGTCTGAGGGGCAGGAAATATTGCAGGCGGTAGCGTTGTAGACGACATAGAGTGCACTGAGCGATGTCGAGGGGAAGAGTCGGTCTTCTTGGGCTGAATCACCGGTTTAGACAATGAAGGAGGACCACGACCCGTCATTTCCGTCGAATTGTTCGCTCGGTGCAATGCTGATGGCAGCGCTGGCCATGGTGAGGTGAGCACGAGGTGACTGCAGTGGGAAATTTGTGGACGTGGAGAGGAAGGGAAAGGGAATACTCAGTTCCAGCCTGGTGAAGCGTGGGTCGAGACCTGGGTGTGATGCATCTCTATCAGGTCCAGGTCTTATCGCATTAAGAGGCAGGGCGGAGCAGTGTTAGGGCTACTCGGTGACGCAGGAGTCTTGGGAGCACTCATTGGCAGGCTAGGAGGCGAGAAGACGGTACCATCGCCTATGCAGCCACAAAGCTGCTGCTGTGTAACGTCAACAAGGCTGAGCATTAGAGAGTTGCCGCTTAAGCGACATCGTCGTTACTGCCGAGAACAACGCACGGAAAGACTGGTCGAGTTGTGTAGGAAACGAAGCAGTGCTATTCTGGAGCTTCTCCTGGTAACACGATCTGCAAATGCTATTATTCTTGCTGAGATGCTAGGTATAAGCTGGTGCCGAGGGGTGCAGCTATCAGAGGGTAAGCTGCAAGCGGCATACTCCCAAAACAGCATTGCTCCGAGCAACAAGTCAGCAAAATGCTCAGCAAAGATCGGAGCCTGATGCTATTATGCACGAATGTTGGGTGTAGCTGATGCCACAGCTGGCAGCTGTGTGCAGCCTCGGACTCAATCACTGCATCACGCTTGGGACCACGCACTATACCAGAACATCACCCATTCGGCACAAATGCCATCCAGCAGGCTTGATTGGAAATTACTGACCGCCTATGTATCTACAACATCCAGATCTGACATCCGAGAGGGTCTCGCAGATAGACGAACGCCACGTCTGTGCTCCCACGGCGAGAGCGCTGTAATACTTCTTCTTCCATGGAGTAATGCAATTGACTCGGACTATCCGAGAAGCTTACGCGCCGGCCATCCAAGCCTTGCAGTCCACATTAAAATTACCTCACTTTCAAAGCACCTTCTGAGTCTCCCGTCGGCGAGCACTCCGGGCTCTGGGTATACCGAAGCGGCAGCCAAACGACGCAGAGTTGACGGTGCGCTGAAGAAAACGGCTTCTACGCCAGAATTTCCGCCAGATGATGAAGGAGATGTCATTGTGGTGGCACTCAAATGACCCGAGGCCTTGTCAGAGCGTTTGGGTTTGTAGCGAAGCAAACTGCGCGTGCAAGGACAGCATGGCCGTATATGTCCCTGCGCGAGCTTGCCTCCTTTGGTCTGGAACATGTCTTGGTGCAAGTGTGGCAGATTCTGAAAGGAGTTTTGAGGTGTCTTTGGCCCATGAGCTTGAATGTAGCGCCGCCGCTTATGGCTGCATAGTGGATTTGGCATCAGCAATTGATGAGTCCTCTCCTGTATAAGTCTCGGCTGAGCTAGAAGGCGCACGCTTTCTCTTGAGCATTTTCTCTGGATCACCCTGGTAGTACGGTGACAGACCAACAGCAGTGCCCACGGGCAGATCAACCCATCTGCTTCCATCCTTCCACTTATAAACGCCCAGCACTGCCTCGGGCTTCCTGCTTGCCGCTGCCTCCTTCGCCTTGGTCTCTCGCTTCGACATATTCCGCTCACTGGGACCATACGAATTGTACGCTTCAGCGGCACTGGCATGCCTGCCCAGCTTGTCTAAGTCCCACAAGTCCTCAGCATGATCCACTACAGCGGCTTTGAAGTAGAGGCCGTCGACCATGAGCTCAGCTTCTCGTCTTGTCATCTCGAGACGCAAGTTCGGCATCGTCTCGTCTTCCTCATCCAGCTCGGAGTCCGGAGGCGTAAGCACAGATCGGCACTGCTTGCACTTCTGTGGACCTGACTTCATGATCTGCTTGACCAGGCATTGATTGTGGTAGCCTTGATCACAGCAGGTAAGCTTGATCAACTGCGAAGTCGGACCTGTTGTCAACGGCTGTTTGCAGCAAAGACAAGTCGTGCCGATGGTCTCCGCAGCCAGATCCTCATGTGTCACCTTGTTCGACTTGACGGCCAGGATGCAGAAAGCTGGGCAATCTCGTAGCGATTGATTATGGCGAAGTCGCGGCAAAGATCCTGAGGTGTTTCGCGATCTGGAAGCGTAGGATGTGTGTAGGCGAGCTTTGATGGCGCCATTGCTGCAATGGTATGAGCGGAAATGCTGTACCAGTCTGATATGATAGCCTGACAACGATATATGGCGCTGCGATGGAGGAGGAGTAGAGTATTGGTGCCGGCAAGCACAGGACCTACGCCCGAAACGGCTAGTTCGCAAGTCTGCGCAAAGTGCATACATTCACATAGCATGTGCAACTCGAATCCGAGGCCTTTGGGCTTTGTCTCGGCTCACATGTGCCAGCCTGGTTGGCAAGCAGCGGAGTGCCATGGAGAGAAGCTCCAAGTTCGAATTGGATACGCTCGGAAACAATATATGTGGAGGCATTGGGCAAAATTAGTCTATATACCATGTGATGGGCCGTGAGCACAGGTAGCTTGACTGTCACTCTCACACTTATAGGAGAGGCGTAGGACATGCACAACACACCCTTGTTGGGCAAGCTGCATTACTGATCCTTGATTGTTTCTATCTTTGATTCCTGTGAACAATTCTCTGATGGAACGCAATAAACAACACCCTCGATGCCTTTCATGGAGCAAGCACAACGCCACCAACGCCAACAAAGGAAAATGGCAAAGCCGTCATCTGCACCGCGACCATCTACCCCACAGAAGTCTACGGCTTCTACGTCGGCCATCCCATTTCCCTCGTATACTCCTCGCAGATCACGAGCAACTCTCTGCATGCCGTATAAGCCACCACGACCCTTTCCTCCCTTCCAATACCCTCATCCAGCACGCCAGTCCGCCCCGTCCTCTTATTGATCTGATCGCTATGCCATCTCGGGCTCTCGATCCTCCTCAAATGTTTCCGCAAAGCCTTCACCTTATGGCTGTCTCTCTCATCCAGCTTGACCTTCAGCTTGAAGCGAGAGGACATGTCTGGGATGATCTGGAAGGTGATGGAATGGCCGCGGAGGAAGAAGGACTGAATTTGCAGGCCAGCGAGGTGGGCGTGAGTGATGGATGGGTGTTGCGCTGTGCGGAGGTGAGTTACTTCCTCGTCGAAGGATTCGGGGGTGAGTGCATCGCCGCCGGGATATGGAATTGCAGTTTCATCGGGCTTGAGCGTGCTCCAGATGTGTTGATAGACTCTGAAGCGGCCAACAGGATCTGATGGAATGCGTATGCCGTTCCAGTGGTTGACTCGAGCTGAATTCTGGCATGGCTGTGATGATGCTTGCGGTCTAGGCCCCTGCTTGAATTGCTGCGTCCGCTCACGTCTGCTTCTCCCATCCCTCGCACCAGCCTTTCTCACCGATGGCTGCGGCGTTGGTCTGCCCGATTGAGGTCTCGTCTTGGCATGCGCCCTGTTGAACTCGTGATGCGGTCTCCTTTCTCTCTCCTCTAATCCATTCGCCACTGATATGACTGGTGTCCAACCTGGCATTCCTCTGATCCAGCCTGGCATCGAATCTTTCTTCTTGAAGATTTCCGGTGTCTGCATCTGCTTGACACTGTTCGAAGGACTGCCAGCCAAAGATACCGCAAGGACTGTGTCGCTGGTACGCGGCAGTCTTGCTTGGCGGGAGAAAGACAGAGACATTGCTTTCGCCCTCATCATGCTTGCCGTGGTCAAGTACTGCGCATGGCTCCGTACGTAATTGTCCCAAGCCTCGCGAGATATCTCAGGCAGGCCTGACTTGAGGACGCGCTTGCGCTTTGCGATGTCCATCATCGATGGTGGCATGTCTGGCGCCAGAGGGTACTGTCGTAGAGGGTCCTCTTGACCGTGGTGATTGTACGGAGTGAACAGCCACCCAATGCGTGCTGGCAGGTTGTCTGGCGCCGCGCTCGCCCCGAACGGTAGCATAGCTGGCTTGACGACGAACCACCTTCTATTGGCCGTACGCTCGCCAACCCCTAGCAAAGACGGATGAAGTACGCTGAAGTCGTAGCCACATGTACAGCTCTGAATGCCAACAGTGCCGTTGAAGAGCTTGATAGTGGCTGTCAGGACATCGGTCGGGGCCATGATACCGCTGTGGCCGCACATCACGTTGGCGACATGCAAAGCACTGCCCTTTACCTGGATGCATAGCTCGTTCCAGCCGCCGTAGCCATACTGACGGTACTGACTCTGCTGCTGCGTCGATTGTGTTGGACCCGGATGCTGAGTGACCTTGGCAAGCATATCCTCCACCCAATCTGCCTTGGACTCTGCACCGTCAAGTAAAGTGCTGATGCGCTCGATGTAGGCCTCATGTGGTGTTGGCGCAATCTCTTTCAGCAAATAGTCGACCTCACGGACGTCATCGAAGAAGTCGAGCCAGATTGGGCAGATCTCGTTCAGGCCGCCAGGTCTTCTCGTCACGACTGTCTCGATGTCGGTGTCCTGTAGTTCTTTTGGCAGCTTGAACCAGTTCCGGCCGGGCTCCCACTGCAGGATTGCGGCGATGTAGAAGCGCTCTTCTGGAAATGGGCCAAGCAGATTGCGCTTGGTGTTGGTAGGCAGCTTGCGGTATTGCGTCTCAAGACGCACATATTGGTTGTGCACTTTGCTCAAGCGGCCGGAAAGTGCAATTGCAGTTGTTGGGATGCCTAAGAATGGCATGCTTACTGATCTGCCGTAATGCTGCGATAAGTTGTAAGCTGTAATTGGGAGGATGGGCAAGTATTCTTACTTGTTAATCCAGGATAATGAGTTGCGACTAGGTGGAGTGGTGATGATGGGAAGAGGTCACAGCCTTTTACCAAACGACATTGTGTTTCTCACTTAGTGTTTCTGCCAGAATGCGTAAACGCGGCCGCAGCCGTCTTCGTCACGCGCGGTCCTTTCACATGTCTCAGATCACAAACAATGCCATTGATTGTACACATTGCAGCACGCATTCATCGATCATCGCTCTGTCGCGGGCATGACTACTGAAGAACCTTGCCACACTCCTCCACCAATTCTTGCACCGCTCCACGAATCGCTACCACAAAGTCCCGACTGCCCAACCCCTCGTCAATGCCACCACTCTTGCCTGTTCTTGCATTCATCTTATCGGGATGCCATCTCGCCGTCTCAACAAGCTTGAGGTGCCTTTGCAGATGCGTGGTATTGTCGACCTGGATGGCGGCCAACGTGAATGTGAGCTTGCTATTCGTATCCTCGTTGATGGTGAACGGCACATCGAAGCCCTTGCAGAAGAAGACCTTGGCGTTGATTGTCATGATCGTGTGCTCGCTCCAGTTCTGGGTCTTGGCGGGAAGGTATGTCGTGTGCTTGGCGTCGCGTACTCCGGCTAGTTGAAAGTCGTAGGACGGGAGGTAGAAGATCTGTGCTTTTGGATCAAGCTGCGTCCAGTGGTTGTTGTACCTTTAGAAGCGAGTCGGGCCGACAGACTTAGATGGCGATGGAGCTTGGTCTTCAGGACTGGCTTTCTTGCTCGTTTGCGGTTGGGAGGCCTGCGCATTGCGGTCCAGCTTGCTTGCAGTGCCGTGTGGAAAGTGGCTCGTTGGCCTCTGATCGTTGCTTAGGATACCACCGGCGAATTGATTGAAGATGAACCATTTCCGCTTGCCCGGACCAGTTAAGGTACTCATTGGCGTCGCATGGAATGCATGGAGATCGACCGCCGCGAAAGCCTGGTCGATGGTCTTGTTGGGATACAAGGCCAAGCAGAAGTTCGTCCAGGTCTGCAGGATCGCGCTGAGTGATCGCGTCGACTTAATTGGATATGCAGTGACGCGCTCCATCGCCGTAGTCACATTCTTGACCTTCATCTCTGCCGTCTTGACCAAGTTCTCCAGTATCGGAATTCCTTCATCGGGAACGCCTGCCTTCAGCCAAGCTGTCCTCGATTGCTCACACTCGATCAGCTCGTGGTAGTATCCTGGCCATGCGGGGCGAATTTCGATTGTTCCGGTCGATATCTGCTCTTCCTTCGTCATCGAAACATCGTCTCTGGCGCTGAAGGCGAGGGTGCTGAGCCGATGCTCGAGGATGGCGGCGAGATAGAATCGCTCGCGTGGAAAGGGTAGGGAGAGATCGCGGCGTATCTGCACTGACAATGCTTGTTGCTGCTTCTCGAGGCGTGTGTATTGCTTCAAGACGTCGTCTATGCGAAGGCCAAGCGCGTCCATCTTCTTGAGATTCTCGGCGATCGATGTGGCCATCTTGAGATTGCTCTGTGGGGTCGATCGATTGGTGAAGGATAAAAGGACTGCAAGTAGTTCGCATGCAGGTGTTCAAAGCTGATATCGAAAGCCAAAAAGCCGGATAATGTGTAAGAAAGTTCGGAAGTGGCCGCGAAGCCAAGAAATTCACATGCAAAGTCGAGTCTCGCTCAAGATGCGGTTTCGCAATCGGCCTATAACGTGCCTTCGTTGAAGGTCCTTGACAGAGCAGTCTAGTGCAGAAGCAGCCCTGGCGGAGCTCGATCCAGGATAAAGTATGAGTCAAGGGCGAGTATACTCTAGCTGACGGCAATACCAAGGGTCAATAACTCAGTAGCAGTATACAAAAGATCCATCTGCAACCAAGATCCGCGTTGGAAAATATGGCTGGTATCAGCATGTTGTAGCCCCCCTGCGCAACGGATGGAAGACATTCTAGCTCTCGGAAGAGGCTGATAAAGACCAAATTTGGTGCTCGCTTGCTCGCTCCTATGTTCTATGCTATGGCTCTTTAAGCTTACGTGCAGCCCGTACAAACTCCTAAGCAAATGGAAGCAGCCAGAAGCACTCACTATCCTTGAGCTAGGCCGACGCCTCTGTGGAGGTCAACGACTCCCGGAAATGGCCGAAAGCCAGGCTGGCGAGAGACAAGATGCCTCAATAGGCCTGAAAGGGGCAAACACATTGCATTCCATCGGGCTGACCCATCATCTTCGACCACTCCCCCTCCTCACCTGCAACTCAGTGTGCTTACAATATCACACTCGTAAGATCAATCTAGACTTCAGGCATTGTAATGTAGATCAAGGGAGCATGATGCAGAGGAATGTCAGCTGGTGTCCGTGGTTTGACATCTTAGACACAGCACTCGATTGGGAACAGCAATGCCATGGCGAGACAACTTCGACTCCCAGACAGTAGTAGCTACGTGAATTAGAAGTGTTTGTCTGGTACCTAGCGACAAATATATGGTCCTTCGACCATAATCATGACCTCCGACCCTCTCCCTAAGCTTGCTAGGGCCCCCGCGCAAGTTCTCAACCGTGGACACGATCGCATCCACGCCCAATAGTGATGGTGCGACGACGTGAGTCTGCGACATCTAGACCAGCGCCATACGGTTCCTTCATGCGATCCGCATTGAGCTTGCCTGCAGGTTTGCGATGGCGCAAACGCAGACGGACAAGGCAGCATGTATGAGAGTGGCTGGCTTTCTTGACCAATACCTACCAAGCAGGCTTGCCTGTAGCAATCTTGCACAGTATCAGATGAGCTTAACGATACTGCGGAAACGGGAGTCTGGCCTGTCTTGCGCGGTACTCATCTTTGCCTCTCACCATGCAACAGCAATCCGCCTGCGCTGCCATAGTGACCATCGCAACATGCGCACCATTCCTCACCTTCTCTTTCATCTCTCAAAGCTTGCCAGTCCTGAAGATGACACCGCTGCCACCAACTTCGTCGTCAAATGCAGCAGTGGGGCTGATAGGTGTTCGCATCGGATGATGTCTCGGTAAGCTTGAAGTCGACCTTGCTTTGTACTCCGAGAACGGTTGCGTTCAACTCTTGGTCGCCGGGAAGAGAGCCGTACGCCTTGGCTGTCATATTCGGGCGCCAAGCCAGGCGTTGAGGATGGCATGTCTGGTCATCGTCGTCGTGACGCTGATCAGCAGTGATGCTGAGGTCGATCGGGCGGAAGAAGAACGCTGGAAATAGGAGCATTTCAGGTCCTCATACTCATCACTGTATTCGAGGAAGAGCGCTGTGAGATTGGCTGCTGACTTAAGGCTCATATAGACAGTGTATGATGAAGACAGAATTGAGTCTTCGCCATAATGAGAGATGGCCTATTGCTTTGGTCTGATACAGCGTGACATGGTTTGGTTGCTGTGAGGCAACCAAACTACCGTGCTTTGCTGCCAGCAGCGAGCCTCGTACTTCATTGATTCAGCTATCGTTCTGATGCTCTCTTGGAAACCTAAATCAGCGACGCCTGTGCCAGGGGCGGACGACCTTTGACCAAGACTTGGTGAAGGCCTGCCTGCCTACATCCATCGATTCAATTTCCAATTCCAGACTCTTGCCCTGCACCATGTGCCATCACACTGAAACCAACGATGACCCGCAAAGGACCGCGTTCTATCAAATCTTCTCTGTGTCCTGCTTCTCTTGCGCTGTCACCTCCAGGCGTTGTGACTTTAATTCGACGAGACTTCTCTTGGTAGCCTGACGGAGGGCGCTGGAGGCTTTGATGAGTCTTGCTGACTTGAGGTCTCACAATTGATTCAACTGTCCAGCGTGAGCTGAGCACAGTCTGCGAATTGATGGACCGCATTGGTCGGAGGTTGTCGTAAATAATGCTCGCGAGTTCTTGATGGATTGAGGTCAGAGGATAGCGGCCCAAATGGAGAATTGAGCAGGCGCTGGGAGGGAGATCGCGTTCTGAGTGGAGTATAGGCGACCAAACTCATCGAAGGAATTCTGAGGGCGCAGATGTATATTGACGACTTTGGTGGAGCAGGAAGTGAAAGCTGCCCGTTAATTTCGACAGCGATCAGTTGTTTGGTGGGTGCTCGAGCAAAGTCAGCTTACTTGTGAGGATCGGCGAAGGGTCTGCAAGAAGCAAGCTGCCCTCAAGGGTGGAGCTGCCGTGATTCGAGGCGAGATTGAGAAGAATAGCGTTGAGGCGCTTAGTTAATGGCGGAAGTAGTTTGATGGCTAGCGGCAGTCTGCGCTGTCTCAATGCTTATGCTGGCCTACTGATAGCTGGATGATGCACTGGTCGCCTTATGCTTGACCGCGTTGCCGCCAGAGAGCGATAAAGTGGTAACGGTGACATATCCTCCACTTTACGTCTCCGTATGATCATGCAATCAATCAGAGCGTGTCACAGCTGCCTCTTGAGCATATTAGAGAGCTTTTGATGCACAGTTAATGCCTGTAGGCGCACAATCTCGGTGGTTCCCCGGCACGCCAAGGGACAGTATATCAGTGCGGAAGGCACTTTTTCGACCAACCAATCAAGCAACCTCCCTCGGTCCTCAGCATGACCCAAAACTGCGTGACCTAGTTGGTAAGCCTAACATTTCTTTCATACTTGCTAATCAGGGTGCCGCCTTGGGCTTCAGCAACCCAAGGAGGTGCGTAACGCGTCTCAGAGTCCTAACGCCTCCGGGCTGCTCTGATGGGTGCTCAGGCCTGGCACCTCAAGCTGAGCTTTCATGCTCAAGACTCTACTGCTACCCTAACGTGTCTTTCATTGTCCTTCGCGAATTGTGGACCGGTCAGGTAGTTGTCATCAGTCCAGCCCGACATGTAGCGGCCTTCTTTTTTTTGGTCAATTTTTGGCTGGTGAATCAAAGAGACAGAGAAAGCATCATAGAGGTTGCGTGTTCGAACTGGTAGCTGCTTTTTGCACCGCATCAATAGTATCTTATGCAGTCCTGCGTGAATACATTCGAAATGGAAATACTCAACCGGAAACCATGCACAGATGAATGGCGCTCATCATCAGTTTTTCCTTCACTCGCATAGGTACATTGAGGGACGCCATCGAATTGATTATCATTTTTGTCCTCAGTTCGAACCTCGAACATTGGATGTTGACAAAAGTGGGTCCGGGAGGTGTTGCAGTCGGTCAAATCTCAAGCAACGCGAGCTCAGAAAGCGCAACATCACAAGCTCGCATCAGCAGGGCGCCTGAGTACCAGACAACGGAACGTAAGCCACCAAGATCAAAAGGGCGGCTGTTCATTGAAGGCCACAGCATCGACAATCCCGACATCAACGCCCCGACAAACAGCGCGAAGCCGCCGGCGCTCAAGTCCCTTCACAACCCGCCGCTGTCAACAACAAGCCATTACTCGAAGCAGCAACAAGTAATTCCCGGCTTGGTGGCAATGCCACACCACGAGAAAGAGAAGGCGGCTAAGCAGCAGGGAATGAGCATGGACGACGATACTATGACAGCGCGACGGACATTGAGGGAGACTTTGCCGGAACATCGACATTGGGGGAATCAGGGCTGGTTGGAAGAGACCGGAGAGGCTGGCGAAGATCAACGACGAGCATTGTGGGCGCTTTGACGACGTCTGCATCGACTGAATCGCAATGCAGCCGTATAAAGACACCTGCTATCTCGCAGACTACGACCAAGAGATCGCACCTCTTTAAACGCCACACCCTGATCAGCTCTGCAAGCTGTTGGAGCACACCACCAAGTACGAACTGACAATCTCACCACACTCACAGCCAATGTGCGAAGAGGCGATGGAGCTTTCGATGTCCCGAACTCCCACACATATGCGCCTTGAACGGCATTGCGATCGATCAAACTACACATTGCGAACCGACAAGGTCCTCCATTGCGGCTCCTGGTCACGCGAATGGCTGTGCGTCGGCCGACAGTCAACAACGGGGAATTCGCTTTGAACGCAGTGTGGCCACACGTGCTCGTAATGGCATCACAAGTTACCACGGAGATGTCCTGGGCGACAGAGAGTTGGCTAACGGGTACGACGCCTCCTCCGAGACCACCTTAGGTGAGTGCCTGCGAGCAGCATTCAGCCTTTCACCTCCTGGCCAAGCCCTGCTGACCTCGATGAATCTCAGATGACTGACTACGCGCCAGAAGCCACGATCGCAGCACTCGTACCGAAATGAAAGAGCTAGGAATCAATCTTCACCAAAAGAGTGGCCGCCGGCCCAACATCAGAGGAGCAGAATTGCGGCCGAAAGATGAAGACGAGAAGAAGGCGGATGTCTTGGCGGGAATCAAGCAGGGCCTGTTGGGCCGCAGGGGTTTGATGGCAGACAATGATACCTTGGTGAGGACGCTTCTACTTCTCATTCAAGACTTGTCGGCGAACAATGAGACCTGGGGGGACGGGCATATTCAGCAGAAACCAGCGCCAGTCATCGGCAAGCAACATTCAAAAGGTTATCATGGCGACCTATAAGCAGCTTTATCTTGGTTCTCGGGTCCCTTGCTCATCCGCACCAGTTTTGCAATACTGACGACTCGATCTCTCGCAGCTGTCAAGGGCTACGATCGACTCCGATATGCAATTGTGACTTCTGACCAGCGAGGCCACCAATTAGCTACCCACATTATATCAATGACTCATGCGCCCAGGCGAGTTGCAGCTGGCGGCGATCGACTTATTAAGAGTCACGCGGTTGAATTAGAGGAGGTGGAACATGGGAGAACACCAGCGGCAGAATCAACCGTTACGAAATCACGAACGCTCGCTAGGAAGAAATGGACATGATCAAGTTAGGCCACTGATGCTTGAGAAGTAACGCAAGACAGTCAGAGCCCATCAGAGTCGACGGCTGCGTTGCCGTGACTAGCTCGAGTGTCCGCCGAATTCCTCTTATCCCCAGTCAACTGGCTGTTGAATACACCTTGCCGAGCCCTCAGTATCTCAAGCTTTCTCGTAAGCCTTCTGCTAGGCAGCGTTAGCATCCTCGCCGTGATCTCCCTGTGCGGTCTCGAGCGCTTTACGAGCAGCGATCAGGTGTCACAAGAATGGCCGGACAACAGACATGCCTTTACTGCTTGCAATCGGCGCAAGCACCGTCCATGGCTGTATCAACCTGGGGCCGTCAAATGGCCATCAAAAGACTATGCTCGCGTACGACATAACCCAAGACAAGGACCGCAAAGGCTGAGGTCCCTAGTAGCGATGGCATGACTTGCACAAGTACGGACTGACTGGTTTGTGGAGTGTTTATTTCAATAAGTGGCATCTTTGAGATTTGGCGTTCTGAAGCAAGGGGCCCTGGATTCACGACCTTTTGCAGGTGCATATATGCTCTGTCCGCAGCTCTCACCAAGCTCAAGCGCTATCTGAGCTCAAATAACGTCTCTTTGGTGAGTTTCGAGATGGGTGACGTTGTATGTGCATCTTGAGAGTGACATCTCCCTCGTGGAATTGAGTCACGTGATGCCAAGGCTCACACTTCTGCCCAAGCGTCTGCTTGATGAATGCTCCTTGCAATGTTGCTGGTGATATATACACATTCTTTGACGCCTTTTGCTCAACGTGATGTCTGCGGCTGTTGATTTCAGCCCTCCTTAACCCCCTATCACAACCACGGCCTCACCTCCTCATCCAGCTTCTCTAACATATCTCCCACCGTACCCCGAAACCCAAAACGCTCTCTCCTGTACCCATCCGACAACCCCCAAGAGACAATCAGCCTCTTCCTGGGCTGCGTGATCTGCATGCTGCCCAGCAGCGTCTCGATTTGTGGCATGGCCACTGGTGCTGTCGTGATGCGACCTTCTTGCTCGAGGTCGAGGGTGACTTTGACCCTTCTTGTTCTTGTGGCGTCCCGGACTCTGACGGTCCAGTAGCCCATATTGGAAGCGATGGTGCCGATGTTGCTGAAATGCGGATTTATCCGCCACTCGAGAGGCTTCAGCGCGAAATGGTTGCCGTCGAGGAAGAGCCATTGGCGGCAGAGGGCGGAGTCCAAAATGGTGGCTCGCACAGTCTTCGTGAGGTGGAGGCAGCGGACCAGATCTCTCTCGTCGTCCAGCTGGAGCATAATTTGCTCGCAGATCTCGTAGATGTTGAAAGCCTTATTTGCGGCCATGATGTGTTGATTTGATATGATTGTGATGTGGACTGAGACTGTGCTTGAGCGATGAAGGAAGCACTGAGGGCCAAAAGTGTACAATATAAGAAGAACCACGCTAAAAGAACCCTGCAAAGCATTACCACATTAGCGCCGTACGCTCAGCAGTACGCAAGCATGGAAAATGCATGACCAGTATATATATGACAACAGACTGAAGTTCACAGAGCTGTAAGCTCAGAAGCACGACAAGAGAGAGATAACAAGACAAAGAGCACAACACGAGTATTTGCAACCATATATGATTGACAAGAAAGCATGCTTCAAGACTGCCTCGTCGTGCAGCTGCGTCTGTTATGTACGAAGAATCAAGGACACAGAGAAATGTGCGAAACAAACTAATGCAAGCAAGTCGTAGAGCGGACGAAAATCGGTTCAAGAAGATATAAGCAAGCCTGACAATGACCGGTTGTCTCTTTATGGAGCCAAAGACATCACAGCAAATAGACATGACGGCGCTGAACGATCTGGAAGAGCCGTGAGAACCCTAGCTTGCATCTCGCTGGTCGGTTATGCATGTTCTAACAAATCTCACCATACCAATGCTTGCCTGAAGACCTCAAACTGTGAAGACGCTGGCCAAATTTTAACGGGTGAACGTGATCACGCACCATTATTGACGCAGTGTTGAGCATGCGAGACCGTCGAAGGTGTACCACTGCGATAGCTCATAGGCACCGCATTCGAGATTACAGAACCTGGAGTGGTGCGTTCAGGTGCTGCAAGCGCTTGACAGCTGATACATGTAAGCCGTTCCCGAACGAAAGTGCATCCCGCTGGGCTGCAGCAGATTTCCGACGGGATTCACAGGCCAAAAGAGCGCCGCCTGCATGTGCAAGACTCTTGCGCAAGGCTCTCAATCAATTGCGGTCACGCACTCGAGCCGCATGATTGGCGCGTGAACCCACACTCGGAGGACCAGAACCGCACCACGGCCCGCCCTGCTCGTGCTTTGGCCTGTGCGTGCAGCTGCCGCCATGTATATAAGTTTTCTCTTCGCCCCTAGACCTTCTTCTTCCTCTCATCGACAACCTGCAATTAGAGAGGTACTCCCACCATCCTTCGGTTCTGTTTGATTCACTGACCCCTTGTCCATCAGCTTCCCTTCACTATCGACCTTCAGACATATACAAGAAGCATCAACCATACCACTACCATGCACTCCACCAAGATCGTCGGCGCCTTGAGCGTCAGCATGCTCGCTGGCATCGCTGTTGCGGTTCCGGCCGATCCTGTTGCCGGCTCTCCCGCTGTAAGTCTCTTCTGTCAGCCAGAAGACAGGAGTTCCATACTGACTCCCTCTCCAGGAGACCCTGCCGACATACGTCGACATCATCAGCAACCTGACTCTGGCCGACGATGGTATCGTCCATGCAAGCATTCCTGACTACCCCTTATCCACAACATCACTGACATTGTAACAGCTCGCCGACGATGGTGTCGCTCGCTCCTATGCCGGCAACGGCAGCGTCATCGACGCCGTGGCTATCGGCAACACCGCCATCATGGGCCACATCACCGACACCGCCCTCTACAACGAGACCGAGATCGCTCATCTCAAGGAGGTCTTCCACGGCGTCTCCGGCCACGATGTCACCAACCGCACCACCTTCCACGAGCCGCCCACCCACCTCCGTCCAGTCAACTTCCCGAGCAATGACAAGCGCGAGGTCGACGAGCTCCAGGCCGAGTACGAGAAGCTCGTCAAGGTCCGCGAGGAGCTGAAGGGTAGGCAGCTGTTCTGCATGGGGCAGAAGTGCACCTCCACTGGGGCCTGCGTCATCTTCGGTTGCCGCATCTGCACTGGAGCCGACGCGTTGCTCTCGTCGAAGAATTGCGTCGGTGTCGCAAACCAGGGACACATCCGCATCGCCAGCAGCACCTCCTGAAGTGACCCTGTCGGGCAAGAGCCAATGAGTCTTGGGTACCTAGGGCGGCCTTCTTGCAGTATTTGAGCAGGGCGTATTGGCGTTTGGGCTTGGGATTGCATATGCTGGGCTGCTACGTGACGGCGATTGTCGTCTTGAGTACATAGTCTGGCAAATCATACTGACTCTCATAACTCGCAATGCTCTCATCTACGTTATGTCCGTTAACTTCCTCCTCTCGTGTCGCTTTGCTAGTCATGATTGCCTGTGCGTGACTCGACAAGTCCCAGGGAGGCAAATATCACCAGGTTCGCTTTTGAAGCAGTAGCAGGAGAGATGATGGAGGTCAACGGCATCACGCTGTATTCGCTACATGCTATCATTGACAGTGCTTGCTCCCATCTCGTTGGCCTTTGCCCTACTGACAGGCAAGTTGCTAGTTGGGGCCCAATCAAGAACACGGATGCGATCTTATAGACTGATATCGATCGTACAAGATCAACGCATTGTACGCCAGAATCTCTTCTCTCAGCTTGTGATGGGTACGCCCAATCTCCAAGGCGCAAGGCCGAAGGCGTCCCAAACTCCCGTCAAGGTCTTCGAAGCTACATAAAAAGTCACCACTGATAAGCACGAGACTGAAATCGTCAATTGTCGATGGGAATGCACTCGGCTGCGATACCTACAACGATCTGCAAAACATTTGTTCGCGACATAAGGTTTGTGGTTCGGGCTTGCGAGCCCAGCGTGTCTCACCATTTTGGGCAAAACGTACCATGAGCGCGTCTCTTGATGATGCCTAGAAGGGAGGATCGCTGGCCGGACATCCAAGCTATGTGGTCAGTCTCATACCTCGAGCAGCTTTCCAGCCGAGATCGACCTCAAGCGAGCTGTCGATGTTCAGATCAAGGACCCTGAGGCGGTCTTTCTTTGCACGGTCGTCAGAGCAGCGATAATACGGCACAGGGTCTTGTGGAGAGAAGACTGCCCTTGGCCAATTGCGAGAGCGCAGCTGGGCGATCGTATGGGCTGATCCACAAGCAGCGAAGATACCGTTGAATGTACAGAGGTCCTGCCGCGATCAGCAAGGGAGCGTGTCGCATCGTTGTGGCAGTCATGCCTCGTCACAATGCTGTCTGGTTCGGAACCGTGATCCTGTCTCCAACGCAGTCTTTTGCTGTTTTGATGCCTCCAGTAGTAGAATTCCTAACGGTCGCCTCAATGCGCGTGGCAATGGTACGACGATGTTGGAGATGATTTTGATTGCTCGTTGTGCCTTCATATTAGATAGATCACGTCCCCCTAGGACGCAAGCGTTCGTATTGCGGTGGACCATCCTGGGAGGAGTTCGATGACCTTAAGGACTGACGAAAATCTGACATCGTATCGTTCCGCTTTCAGTATGTCTCGAATCATGTCGTACTGTGTTGCCGGGTTACACAGCTTTTCACCACTTGTCTATCTTTCCTTCTTGCCTCTGATACTCGTACACTGGCACAACCAGGTCCACTTACTGCGCCTCGTATCACCTTGGACCACGTTCATTCCTCCCGAATCTCCCCCTCCTCGCTCCCATCCCTCACAAACTCCCAGTCCCACGATCCCGGCGACCCATATCTCTGCGCCATCATCTCCTCCTGCTCCTCCTTCTCGCCCAACAACTCCTCGACCCTATCGCTCTCCTCCTCGTTGTCGATGTTCAACCCATCGTTCTCAGCCTCGAGAGCTTTCATCGCACGTTCGCAGACCGCACGGCGATTCCTCAACTCTTCAACGTCTCTCTTGCGGGTAACGATGAAGTCCCTTGCGGCCTTGAGACGATCGAGGAGGTTATCGAGCAAGTCGCGCTTCTCCACTGCCGTGAGGTGGAAGGCAGCCATTGCTTGTTGATCGGTGAATCCTCCACCCTGGCCGCCCTGAGCCTTGAACAAGATGTGCCGGCGTGCTGCTTCAATCCAAAAAGACACCTTCCGATCAACGTTGCGATCCGCCTCCCATCGCAACTTGCCGTGCCTCTCATCCAGACTCGCAAACTCCAGTCTGACTAATCTCGCCTCGAGACCCGCCAAGATCCACTTCAGCTGCTGGCGACCTTCGAAACGAGGCTCGAATCTCGCGTAGCCCGGGCTGGTTGTCTCGAAACCGAAAGAGGCCTTGCCTGATCTCTCTCTCTTGTAGGCGTAGCCATGGTCAGTGTCGGAAGCGTCCGTCGGAAGCCCCTCTGTCCCCCATGACTCGACCGCACGCCGCTCGGTCTCGGCAAGGTCACCTTGCAGCCTCACCTCCTTGTGATAGTAGGCCGCCAGGTTGCGGAGCGGCACAAGCACGTACTTTGGCAACCCTTTCCCGTACCACAAGGCGATGTCATATGTTCGTACATCCGCCCGCGAGATGACTGCGGCGTTCAGGAGGTGCGCAGAGAACTTGGCGTGTAGTTGCGCGTCGTTGTTTTTCAGCTGCAACATGGCATCTGTAATGGCTTGCACTGCTGGCTCCTCTTGGAGATAGTGGGCCCAAAGCTCGGCGGCGAGATCCTCAGCAAGCTGACGACGGGAGATCATCATGGGAGGTGCAAGGTTTGCCATTGTGCTTGCCGCCGGGTTCGAAGGTAGGCGTGAACCGGTGGCTGGGTTATAAGGAGCACTGGCAGGGTCGTACGGCGTGTAGCCCCAGGTGGGTCTTCTTCGAGCTCTTGCAGGAGACGCTAAAGCTGTGTGCATCACGTTAGTTGGAGAAGGATGCGGCGAATCCATGTCGGATGATAAAGTGATATACTGATGCGAAGATGTTGATGAGAAGAGGACAGTGTTCAGGAAGTGCTTACCTTTTATGGCGCAGCGATGTCTTGGAATTCTCTGCTCAGAATGAGACAAGCTGATTGCTGTTTCGTTGATCTTGTCTTGTTGATGATCTGAAAGAAGCAAGCAAGCGATCTTAAGATCTTCAATGGCTCGCCGTGATTTTGAAAGACTGTGATGGAAACAAAGAGGTGGAAATGGGTGGATGTGATGAGCAGCTGTGTGGGAAAACTGGAAGACTCTCGTGCGCGCTAGCGACTGGTCCGTGCGATTTTTTTTCGAGATCGCCAAGCAGTTGCCTCAGGCGAACAGCTCATGAGCAGACTCCAGCGTGAATATCACAATAGTTGTCTTGCTGAGTAGCGGCGGACCGTCGACGCTGCAGGATGAGTGCTGCAGGAAGCTGATTATGAGCTTCAGTTCCATAACGCTGACCACGAGGCATCCAGAGCATATCCACCAGCTTCACTACTAGTCGGACGTGATCGATTCAACGAGGAAAGAAGTCCGGATATCCCACAAGAGAGTGGCCTGGATCTGCCGCGATACAGATCCGCACCCTCAACCACTTCCGCTTCCTCCAGCCTGTATCACGTTGCCCAGGTGATTACTGATTCGCGGTGCTCGCTCCAAACACGATTCATCAACTATGGCGACCGTAGCAATCGCCTTGAATGCCAGCATGGGCGTGTACCTGCAACTCCATAAAGTTCGAGACCGCTACCTCCACCAACATATTCCAACGAGAAACTCTCGCCATTCTAACTGTGAGCCAGACTCGGTGCAGCCGAACGAAGGTCTCAACCAGCGGGTGCGGAGCATAATCCCAGGAGCCATACTTGAGAGTACAGAAATCAAGCCAGGAAAGTCTACTGGCGCGTTCCCCGAAATGGTGATCACTGCAACTACTGCTTTCTGGTGGCTGTCATCGCCGTCATCTTCAAGCGTTCGCGCAATGCCTGCTGACGTGGGATCTAGCTCGTGGCGGCAGTGGTCACACCAAATATTTTCTCATCGAATAGTTGGCAAAGACGATCAAAGGCTCTTTGCATTCGGGATCTGGAGTCGAGCGCAGTTGGCAGTCTGCTCCAACACCTGCTCATTCGAACACACACAGCGGACCGAGCCCAAAGGCCATAGTGACGTTCCTGCTAGAGTCTGCAAGAGTGCTGGAGCTTCATGGACTCTTCGTCAATCGGGCAAGCTGAAATGCTCTGCGCTATGCAGCATCTGCCCTCCTCGAAGTCTGCAGGCCGCTTCCCCGTCGATGGAATCCATGATTGCCGAGACCCTTGATGAGAACGGGCGGCAGAGGCTGTGCTGGAAGATACGAGTCTAGCGACAGTGGAATATCAGAGAATCAAGCGGTGCAGACAGTCCAGCTCCTCAGGCTTCAGGAGGTGAAGTCAAGCACCCGCGGGCAAATTCCGCAGCCCGGTCTTGGCATATATTGGATGCTGGGCATAGCAAGGCGCGGCTGCTCTCGCATCGTATACATCAGCAATTGGCATGGCGGATGGGCTACAAGAGATGTCGCTCTGGAAGGTTTCATAGACGCATTGAGGAAACGGTTGAAGGCGTGGGACCTTGCGCTGTGCTGGATCGGAATCTGTCATTACTACCACTCTCAATCTCTATTGCGAAGCCCGTATATACTCGGCATAAACGGAAACGCCTGCGGAAACCGCTCAGAGCAGGCTTACGATCATGCCCGAGTCACCATGCTCTACAAATGCTCCGGCAGGGCCCTAGGACAACAACCGTACTCTCAGCGCCTCACCTCACAATCCCCACTCACGCCCTCCACCAACTCCCATCCCTCGGCCACTCCGCCACCCAAGCCGCCAACTGCTCCACCTCCTTCTCAATAACCGCCTTACACCCCTCATTCACCTCCCCATTCTCGGTAAGCAAATCACTCGTATGAAACCCGCCCGGGACCACATTCACAGGCACCGCCGCCGAACTCTGCAACGGCCCCCCAGGCCTCAATTCACTCGACACAGAAGCCTCGCGCCAGGGATCATATCCTCCATTCGCGTAGATAAGGCGGGTGCTATTGTCGATGAACCAGCCGGCGTCGTAAGCATTGACATCTGCTTCTGTTTTGCCTTTCGCAATGCCGTAGGTATACCCATCTGGCGCGGTAGGGAAGTAGAGCGCGCATTGACGAATCCAGTAATCTGCGTCTACTAGACGTGAAACGATTGTCGGGCGATCGGAGGGTGCGCCGTCCTGCCAGTAGCCGAAGGGCTCGTTGCAGAGCATCCATTCCCATTGCCTGTCTACGGGGTTGCTGAGGGTGAGGTCGGTGAAGATTGGGGATGTTGCGTCGTAGGTGTCGAAGCAGTAGGTGTTGTAGGTGCCGGCGAAGACGTCGTAGCCGTAGGAGGCGCAGTAGTCGGGGAGGTAGAGGGTTTTCCACCAGGTGGCGTAGCCGTCGAGCGCTTTGGTGAGGCCGACGCCGGAGGCGGAGGGGCGGGTGGTGCTGTTGGTGGCGTTTTGCATGCCTTCGATGTAGTCGCACCATTGGAAGAAAGAGGAGTAGCCGGTGTAGAATCTGAAGAATGTCAGCATGTATCAGGGACTTGGGTAAAGAGTCTTACTGATTGCTCTGCCAAAGCCATGGTCCATTCTCCAAAGCAGCCATGAAATCGTCGTTGTGCGTGACATTCGTCATGCCAAACTTGGCTTTCAGATCGTAGATCTGCTGCTCGGTACCATTCATGAGGATGCCGTCCATGTAGTCGATCACGAGAGTAACATCCTTGCTGCAATTCTGTGGCATGCCTTCTTGGACAGGTAAGAAGTAACCCCAGTAGTCCGAGATGGCTTCGACAGGAGCGCTGGAAGCATGATAAGCCCAATAAGTGCCAGGGGCGACACTCTCGGTCCACGCGGAAAGCGCACCGGAGTAAGAGCCGCCCATCAAGACCCACGGCACGTCCCTCGCACTGCTACTGGCATGCGTGGCCCATGGCAGGTCGGCATTGTTGGCAAAGTACGTCAGATCGTGGATGGCTTGGTCCAGGGTGAGATACTTCATGTTCTCGGTAGTAAGCACATCGTATGGAGACGATGTACCCCAGTAGCGGTGCTCAAGCACGATTGCGGCGGCTCCAATCTTCTGTGCCGTGACGCCAGTCGTCGTGCGGTTGGCTAGGTAGCCCTGGTACCCTTCCGCAGCGACCTCTCCAGGTGTGAACATGACGACTGGCGAACCAGGTCCCTTCCAATTACTAGTGTCATAGTAGTAGAATTGGTCGAAAGTGCCTAGACTTGGATTGTTGTGGTCGATCAGCTGTTTGAATGTCGAATTGCCTGAAGTTGGGACATTTTGATAGTCTCGTCCGGGCATGTGCTTCCATCCTCCTCGCCCTTGATTGCCGTTGCGCCATGGATGAGCGGCGGCAATGGCCGCAAACACAGTAAGAGAGAGCAACATTGGAAGGGAGAGAGATGGCCACAAACCATGAAGTGACGATAGAGAGGCACAGCCATCTTGTACGAGCAGATTGATCGTCGTCTCCACAACACCACGGCGAGCTGCAAGTCCAATGCAACGTAAAGTAAATGCATGGAGCCGACTCTGTAACTTACCATCTCTGGTGCTATCGCCTGCACCATTGGCTGCATATCATCTGCTGTCCTTCCTGTTCCTGCCTAGCCGCCGATAACGGGTAGCCGAGGAGCGGAGTGGGGAGGCGTTGCCGAAGTTTGCGGGTACCAGTGGCGGCCAGTCACCATAAAATAATCGAATGGGAATTGTGGCGACCATAGTTCCTGATTTGCTGGTGTGCGGCGTCTCCGTTCAGCACTTCCGCAAAGACCATGTATACAGGAATTGAGATATGAGCCCGGCATAGGCGGTGGCGGTGGGCATCAGCGTGAGTTTCCAGCGTGCGCAACTTCGGCTCAATGCCACTACCAATATGTCGACCATGAGCCACAACTGAGCCTGCAGCATTACTGGGAGACGATATCAAAGAAGCCTGATGATGCGTGTGAGATGAAAAGACAGGATTTGAGACCTCGTGCGAACTACATTTGACCCGGCGCGGAATTGTTTCCGCCACAACGACTTCCTGTCTTCTCTCTTCTCCTTCTCCTCCTCTCATCCTACATCTATCATCATATGCACCTTGTACCAAGTCCATACTTTCTCAACCGCGCGAGAGAACAACCAAGGAAGCCATTCTTCTTTGTTTCTCGAACTCGACTTATGCTGAACGCTTACGTAGTCTGCAAAGTATTCCAACGCAGGCCTTAATGATATCCTGTCCGTCATCAAACGTCTTCGAGGATCTGGATCGCTTGTCAATGGTAGACACTTCCGCTTGGCGAATTGTACGAGTTTGGGGTGTTTCAGCGGAGTGGTTGCTAGACTGCCGTGCTCGCCAGTATGTGGGACTCTGTATCGCACTCTGCTCCACTGAAGTGACTCATGCGTGGACTCCTGTGTCCGATGCCCACGGATCATGTCGCTGTGGATAAAGAGCCATCGCTCTGGCTCGTGGCGAAGCTTGATCACTACGTCACTGCCTTCGAGTTGCACCTTGGGTAGTGGTTCGAGCATTGGATAGGCTGAGGTGCCGCTAGTGAACTCCATGGTGGGCGGGAGACGTTCAGGAATCGCTATGTCGGTACGCTTGGATAGTGATGGTGAAGGAGCCTGTCCATATCGGGAAGGTGCGCGGTCGGATGGCGGTCACGATATATGTCTGTCTGGCTGCGACTTTTGTCCCATGATTTGCGCCCGTCGCTGCTCCAACATCGCGCCATCTCCATTATCCGCACTCATCAACACGCCTTGAGCGTGTCAATTTCTCTGTACAATACCTCAATGCCCTCGCCGTCAGTATACACACCGCCCAGTCCCGATACCGGAAAAGCACACCACCGCCTCCCGCCCTCACCGCCGCTCTCGCCCACCAAATCCCCGCGTCTCTCGGCCGTCGACCGCCTGCTGGGAGTCTTGCGCCTGTATCGCGCAGGCAGACTATCAGGCGGACGCGACTGGCGCACCTTCCCTCTCTCAGCCACAGAACTTGTAAACTTCGAACGCCGACTTGCGGAGGATACGGCACTCTCCGCCTGGTTCAAGGACAAACCGCGCTACGACTACGACGGCAGGAGCTTCACGCTGCGCATGCCCTCTGCCGTCCATGAATCATTCATAGTCTCTGTGGAGGGTGCGATATCGGCTGCCATCTCCGAGCTCGCTGGACAGGTACAGGAAGGAGTGGTCAAAGATGCGCTAAAGAGTATCTGGCTCGGAAGGAGCACGACGTTGGAACTACACACACCTGCCTTGGAGAACAGCTCGCAGGAGTCGTCGCAGGAAGGTGCGATCGTGCGACGGAGCCCGGATGCCACGTTTTGGTGTAAGAATGCGGGATTGCCGAGTTTAGTGGTGGAAGTGAGTTATTCCCAGCAGAAGAAGGACTTGCCGAGGTTGGCGGAGAGTTATATTGTGGACTCACGGCATGTGATCAAGTGTGTGGTGGGGCTGGATATCCCGTACGGGAAGGGCGAGGCGAGTGTGAGTGTGTGGAGGGCGGGGATGGAGGTGGATGAGGAGGGGGAAGAGGTGGGAGTTTGCAGGTGTGATGTTGATGGCGAGGTGTTTAGGAGGGAGGATGGAGAGGCGGAAGAGGGAGTGCTGGAGCTGAGGGTGGGTGATTTGGTGCTGGAGAATTTGCTTGTGGATGAGACTGTGGAGGAGAAGATCAGCCTCCCATTCGCGAACCTCTCGGCTTATCTTGCGGACACCATGACTCGATCAACACCCAAAGCACCGATGAAAGCGACATACTCACAGCCCAAGAAATTCAGAAAGCGCAAGCGAAGTCCGGAAGAAGATCTGAGCTCAGGCCGAGAGGATGAGTACGCCCGGCTCGAAGCCGCGGAGCTGGAACGGGAGAAAGCAGAAGATGGCGCGTGGAGGGCAAGGAGTCGGAGGAGAGGTGAAGCCGGGGAGCCGATGCCTTTGAGGAGAAGTCGGAGGAGGAGTGCGAGGGCCGACGGTGGAGAGGCGGGATGAGGCAGGTCTGGCACGAATGAATTGCAATGAAGCTATGGCGTCACGACGTCCACGATGTTCGTGACTGCCATTTCCATGCTGATGATGGCATCCTACCCAGCACGGCGTCTGCGGTAAGCTGGTTCTGTGCAATATGAAGCAAGATGTGAGGCGGCTAGGCGCGGCGATCAGTCGGACCGCTCCTGCTTATGTGTCCAGAAATGATGATCACACAGCAACGTCGCATAGGGCCGTGGCTCGCGGATCGCCCGGCCACAGATCAGCGAACAGCACCAAGTGATTGGCGTCTTGTTATGTCCACTATTCACCGCCCTGAGGAGGTTGGAGTGGAGTCGCGGACTCGCAAAGCAGAAGACGGTGCTTGATGAGAACGTCAGACGATGGCATGCCAAGTCTGCCGTGCAACCGGTCGTGATCGGCGGATGAAGAAGATGGCAGCGGGCTCCGCAAAGCCGTATGCGCAGGATGCTGGGTCGTGTTCAAGTCTGGAGCATGTCTGCAGTCTCGCGCACCATGTAAGTGAAGGCAGGTTTGGTCAATCTTGCAGCCTGCGATACGGTAGCGCATTCCGTCTGATCAGGAGGCACGTCTTGGTAGCCTCGCTGGTCAACAGCACGGATGCAGATACCTTAGAATGAGGAATGTTATGCTCACAATATCCGCCGTCCCCACTCAATTAGGCTCTCCATTACACAAACCTAATAAGCAATAGCAGATGACGATCTTATCCTGGTCTTATATGAGGGGACTACTTCGTCGTCTTTTCGTCCACTTGGGCCTAGTACACAGGGCGGTCCTGCTCGTCGTTTGCCTGCTGCTTCAGTTTGTGCATTACTGAAACTGCATACCCAACTTCTTTTCGTCTGATGCCGGCTCCTTGATGCTTTATCACTTGCCCTGCTTTGGGCAATAGCGATCGACTATACTTAGAGAGCAAGACTTGTATGCGCTGTTGGCCGCATCTGTGGGTTTTGAGGAGACTCTAGAGGAGCGACGCATACAACTACCTACACGACAAGGATTTTGAGAGAGATCTATCTTAAGCTCCTGTCTGCTCGCTTTAGCACGATGGACTACATGATGAGGATTCGTCAGATGGAACCGTGCTCCCAACGACCCGCGCTTCCCACCGCATAAAGATCAGGCTGGGGCTTCCTATTTAGATGACAAATGTAGCGCGAAGCCCTCTGCAGCTAGCGTACTCAATCGCTCTAGTTAGCTGCTTGCTCCCCTTTGAGTAGCAGCAACCATCAAGCTATTTGCTACCCTTCCACCATCATCATGCTAAGGAAGCACTGCGGCTCTTGCTCGTCTGTACTACCCTGCCTACATTACTACAGCGTCGGTTTTCTCTGCGAAGCACTCGAGCTAATCGTATATAAATTATTCTTAGTCTGAGGGTATCGCAGAGCATGATCTTATACGTCTACCCTAGCGTAACCTTTAGCACTTACGAACGCATATATGGCTGTAGCGATATTAGGGTATAAGTGGTTGCGCAGCGCAGGAGTGGACTATTGGACGATTTTTGGTATGTCGATGTCATCTGGCTGGCTACCTCTGCTATCGGTGCTTCTGTCTATCTCGTGCTCTCCGCAATGCTATGCAACGATAAAAGAACAGCAGATTTGTTGGAGTTGACTTAATCCAGCACCTGTGAAGCAGCTATGAAGTATTCACGAGCCTAGGATGATGCAATTCTCGAAATTGACTCATATAAGCTGTGCTTTCACTTCGGGTCTCTATGAAACTTCGACTTCGGCTAGCAACTTTCGATCCTTACGACATCAACTTAGACTGCGTACACTTGCTGCAGCGCCGCCCTTTGCCTGCAGAGCCTCGACTCTGCGAAGCATACCATTAGGCTCTACTGCGTTGCCATTGGAATTTCGACCACAAGTCTCTGAGAACACTTCTCCGCTCTGCGGAAGACACCTGACACACTCTCCATTTCGAGCCTTGGCTACAACTCCGACTCATATCTCTAGTATCATGGCGTCCGACTCCTCTCTTAGACCACTTCCTAAGCTTCAGCTCGAAGACAGCGACGTTGTCATCAAGCTCGGCAAGGAGCCTGAGGACTGGCTTCTAGTACACAGCAATGTCATTCGAGAGACATTGCCAATTTTCGCGCCTGCTATAGAGCCGGAATGACGACAGGCCGACGTCGTCACCCACCCGAAGACTGGCAAGAAGATTGAATTCTACACTATCGCTCTGAGTTCCTTGGCTGACGAGGAAACTTTCTTACTTGAGGGAAAGGTAAGCTTTGTATAAGGTGAGGACGTCTTACACACGCTTACCATCAGCAGCTCCCCAACATACCCAGCGACGAGAAGGTCCCGGCTCAGCACTTCACCCTGTCCTCCCTCGCCACCGATGGCTGGTCCGATGTTGGAAACATTGTCGAGCGCGGGTTTTCATACAGTTGGAACCCCTCACGATATGCCGCCTCCACCATTGCCGGTCAAGCCGCGCTCGTGTATAAGGCTCTGTTCCTCATCTTATACGGCCAGCCTGTTCCTGTCGAGTCGCTTTGTAGACTTGGAACAGATACAGACGGTCGTGGTCGCAAAGTCTACGAGGAGGAACTCACGGACAACATTGCTCTGATTGCGGCCTATGCAGAGTACTATGGCTGCCTCGAGCGTGTTGCGCAGCCGCTTGTTGACATCTTCTTCGATCAGGCGGGCCTGTGGGAGGATGTTTCCAAGTCGCCATTCAGGTATATGCACCTTGCGGTCAAGCTCTGGCATACGAAGCTGTACTTTGATGCGCTGCGCCATATCATTGCAGCACACGAGCCTGACCAGAGACATGACCTCGAACGCCTCGACCTTACTGAAGAGGAATTTGAGGCCAAGTATCGCGACGGCCTCAAGCATCTAGAAACAAAAACCAGACAGCTCGAGCAGAACCTCCAAAAGCTCTCTCTGATCGAAGCTGACATCCCTCACCCCTACCATCGTGCAACAATCGTCACGACCTTCCTGAATATGCTCTCCTTCAAACCCAAAGACCGTCCCAACAGCGCGAAGGCCATGGAGCGCTACGACTATGTCGCCCGCACCACCTACGGCCAGTACATCACGCAACAGCTGGTCGGGCAGTACGGGTACCACGGCCACGCCAACAACCACGGTCGCTGGAAGTACGCTCGTGGGCTACACGAGCTCTGCAGGAAACTTGAGGTCGCTGCGAAAGAAGATGACCCGAGCAAGATCTTCGGCTTTAAGGCCGCAGGCAGGATGAGCAGCATCTTTCGTCTTGGTGCGGAGGGAGAGAAGCACGTACATCGCCTGCTGTGTGATCTCGTCAAGCAGGCGGCGGAGACCATCGAGAAGACGTTCGAAACGGAAGTTAGATTTTATCCTGAGATCACGTACCGGCGCTGCGAGTTTGAAGCTGTGAAGGGTGGGCACTTTACGTTCCTCCCGCTCGACGAGAACGATGTGCCGTGGAAGGATGAGGGGGAGTGGGAGGAGAAGAAGGAATCGCTAGAGGTCAGGATGGAGTCGGCGAGTGAGGAGTGGTTGAGGGCTGTTGTGGCGGCTGTTGGGACGGAGACTGTGGATAGTAAGGCGAAGGCTGATGCGGAGGCGAAGATGGTGGATTGTGGGTGGGGTGACTGGGTACCGGCACGGCTTCGAACGGAGGGATGAGGCGTTTGATGGGAAGAGGAGGGCAGAGAGTTCGAACAGGTCTCATGGTCAAAAGATTAACTTGCACGACAGACTTATGCAGGCAAGCATGGAAGAAGCAATGGTATGGCGACTTTCTTGTCGAAATCAGGATTCTGATATCTCGTTTTATAAAGTCAAATCGACATCCAACGCCTGACTCCGTCCCTCATGCTCTCCGCTCTAGTCTCATCCATCTAGAGCTTATGGCCAGTATTCTCAGACCATATATCGATCACCCCGATTTGGGAAGAGCACTCATCTCCTCCTCCTGCCTCCACCACTGCCCCGTGCAGCCTCGCGAGCTGCTCTGGCCTCCGCAGCCCTGCGGTTTGCCTCGCGCTGGCAAGCATCACAGCAGCTGGTCCGGATGATTCTGCCGGCAATCCACCTGTCGACGCAGGTGCAGCCGTCGCGGCCTTGGCCAACGCGAGGCTGAGTGCCGCCTATGCGGGCGTGGCGCTCGACGCAGCGGAGCTCGTCCATTGAGAAACACATCTTGTTCTCTGGGGTTGTGTATAGAGTGGGTTGGGATGGGTCTTGCTAGAGATGGTGTTAGCATTTGCCGAACCATTGAAGATATGATCTCGTACTTGGGATTCTGGTTGGATGTTGTTGAAGTGTTCTTTTGTAGAATAGTTTGATTTGTGGCTGATCTTGTTGTTCTTGGTTGTGGTTGTGATGGGGGATGGAAATGACCTGAGCAGGTGACAGGACCGGTTTTATTGATTATACTTCGCTCCAGGTATTACTGCGATGGAGCAGTGCATGTCTTATGCGGTCGTTACGGTAGATGCGCAGCCTGCGTCTATACGGCTTTGTAGGAGTGCTCATGAGTGAAAGTCTCGTACTTAGTGTCGAGTCTTCGGTGCAGAAAGGAGATCGGATTGAAGGAATAGGACATCGAAACCATGGCGGACGTCGAGCACAGGCTTCATGATGAGGACAAAGTATGTCGGTACAAATAGCGAGGGATGGAGCGTACTGTCTTGTCTTGATCAACGTTATATAATGCAGAGCTGTGACTTCACGGTTATGCTGGCTAGATGACTCTCTGTCCGGCTTTGCTATTTACGCGCAATCATTGCTCCGCAAAGACTGTACTGACTCACCCTCTGCCAGCCAGTTCATAAGCAGTAGAGCCTGGAGCGGCTACAGCACCTGCTCTTCTTGCCAGTATGAGCCACTCACGGCACTAGTGAGGTCGTCAGCTTGTCTAAATGATCTAGAACGCAAGACAAATCCGCCGCAACAATGATGGAAGCCAGAGTTCTGTTGACTGACATACCATCATTCTGCATCTTCATTATAGTACCCACCAAGGACCATGAAAGCGGCCGTCGTGTTGCAACTTTGTGTCTCGCTGAAGATGATGCCTATATAGGGAGAGAGCGAAAAAGTATTATGAGTCATTAAGTATCAACGAAAACCTTTGCAACGTCTTAGGTGCTTTCCGCGCCTATCAAGCAAAGATCGTTTGTTCCTTCGAACGCGGCAACCCCTTGAGCTGCCTGTCAAGAGTATGCAGTTGACGTCTGAACCATCATCGATCAGCTAGTACCAGGCCGCCGAGAATGGTTACCCCTTCTTTTTCTCATCGCTAAATCTCCTCGCCCTCTCTCTAGCAGCCCGCTCCGTCTTCTCTTGACACGTCTTACATCGGGTCTTTCTCGTGACCGTTCCGCCGGGCAAGACTTTGTCGGTGCAATCGCAGCCGTTTCCGCCAGATGGAAATCTGCCGTACATGCGACACTCGCATGAGATGCAGCGTTCTTCTTCGTACTTGATGCACATTGATGCCATGTTCGACAGTATTCTCAGAGTTGTCTTGGCTGTACAAGAGGTCAGCACGCATGGGCCGTATGAGAAGTGAAATAGAGCGAACACTTGATGTTGCGAGTTGATGTCGCAAAGATTGCGGATTAGATGGGGGGCGAACTGAACTCTCGACTTCTAATAATCGATCGAGCTCGTTGACACATGTTCACGGCCGCAATTTGTCAGAACGATTGGTCTGACGATCCTGGCCTCAGCTTCAGCTCTAGGATCCGAAGCGTCGTTGTCGTTTTACATCACGATCCTCGTCATGGAAGGTACATTTATACATATTGCGCATGGGTAACAATGAAATGAGAAAGGCATGGTCCTCTTACTAGGCGTTTATAGTGACTGCGGAAAAGGAAGTGCAGGAAGAGATTAAGCCAGAAGACATCGCCAGGGAGTGAGGGCTATCTGAAATATGAGCGACAGCTATGTGCTTCTAGAATGCGCTTGCTGGTTGGCTTGCAAAGTTGCTTCAATCGTCCCTCCCGGCCAAGCAATCAGGATGACTCTTCCCAATTTCAGGCGACGAGCAACCATCCTGATCGGAAAATCTGGAGACAGACGGGATATAGAAGCAATAAATGGACTGCTAGTGAAGGAACAAAATATATGGAAGACAGATAGGAATGTAGATAGCATCCACATAGGCTGACGAACTTCAGAAGAGTCGAGCGAGATGACATGAGATCTTTGTAGGTATCTACGTCCATCTAGGTCCCCGCCCGCCATCTCCCTCTCCCTGCTGTAATCAGATCTCCAAGCCACTCAACGCCATCATCCCATCAGCCCACACTCTCATGCCCTAGTCTCAACTAAGGCAGACAGCATACGTATTCCGGTATCTACCCTCTCAGGTCATCACACCTATGACTCCAACATCGAGCCCTTTACGAAGGGCTATTCGGCGGCGCTAGCGGCGGAGGCGGTGGGACCCTGGGTCTAGCTGGCTTCATGTTGTTTGATGAAGATGAATTTGTTTGTCTGATGGTGTTAGTAGAGCTCGAGGCAAGGGCAGACAAGCAGGAGACGTACTGAGGATCGTTACTATCTGATTTGTTGAAATTTGAGCTGATAGTTGGATCTTGGGTTTTGGTTGTAGTTGTTTCAGTTGGGCAAAGGAATCGATGCTGGAGATAGCTGCAGTTTTGTTGATCCTGCTAGACAGTGGAAACTGTCGTTGATAGTCGGTGACGGGGTAGGCAGAGAGTGCACGGGAGTCAAGCAATGGTTCCTAGAAGCCTACAGATCAAGGGAACGAGGCTTGATAGCGGGTGACTAGGGACGGATAGCATTGACGTCTGATCAACCTAGTCTGTCTGCTGGATCACTGTAGCCACACGAACCAAAAGCACTGCGTGCTTAATGATGAGCGCGACGCACAAGATCTCAGCAGGCGTTAAATCTGCCCGACGAACAGCTGTGCGCGCAGCCCATCAAGCACCATCACATCGCAAGAGCATCATCCGTGCTTGACTCATCCAAATGCTTGCGCGCTCACACCATTGCTTGCTTGAAGTACTTACTCACCGTCAGCAAATGACGAGGCAAGCAGAAACTGGCATCAAAACGCTACCTTATGGAAAGCAGAGATACTTAAGAAACTCCAGGCACTGTCTCAACTCCGCTGTTTCTTGACCGTAGAGCTTGTCACTACGTTGGCCGTATATCCCTAATGACAATGATGTATTAACGATCACTACAGACCAGTGTAGTGCCCATCGACAACCTACAATCATTGAAAAGGCAGCCCTGTCTAGCCTTCTACCTTCTTTCGCATTAGCTAGAACCATAATCAACTTCCAAGAGTCAATCAACCGAACTCTACAACCAATCTTGATCATCCAAACATCACAAATACTTCTCATCACAATGTTTCAAGACAAGTGCGGCCCTCTTTCTCCTCATACCCCGTTTCTCCCTCCTCGAAGCCTTTGACAAGAATCTGACTGACATCCCTTAAAGCAACATCAACTACCTTACCATCCTCGAGATGGGCGCAGGCGGTGCCCCTCGCCCTAAGCAACCCCCGCCGAGGCTACCGCCGCCGGCGCCGCCGAACAGTCCTCGCTAAGGACTTCCTCTCCCACGACGTCGATAAGAGGTCTCCTCGCTTGATGGGGCTACTCGCTTGATTTGGGCGAGGTTCTGAAGGTATTAGCTGTATGCTCGGGTGTGATGGCAATCGGAGCGTAGGCGTGAGGCTAGGTGTGAGGGGACATTTGCATCCATAGCTTTGTTTGGAAACTTCAGCCCGCTATCAACTTCAACGAATATCTTAAGTTCCTTCTCATGGGTATCGTTCAGACAGCCGTAATCATACATCTTGCAAATCGTACGACTCCCACACTCCATTCGCAGCAAGTCAACCCCATAGCTTCATCCTGCCGCACTCCGAGCAGTCCCACATTCATGGCAACACCACGGAAGCAGAGGGGTAGCACATCACTAAGAACTCCTCTTCCCCATCGGCTCAAACGGGAAACACGCCGCCGTAATCGCCATGACGATGTACAGGGCCGCGCACAAATAGATGGGGACTGAAGTCGAGGTATTTGCGTATGTTGCGATGACTGCGGACCTGTACATACCCACGGATTAGCCGACAGAGATTTGAAGAGGCAGTGCTATATTCGGTCGGAGAGAAGGCGGTAAACGTACATTATTCCCATCAAGCGATTGAACCCGATCGAAATGCCATTGCCCGTGCCGCGGTGTGCGGATGGCAGGACCTCAGGTGTGTAGGCGTAGAGGGTGCCGTAGTATATATTCTGTTCCAGTCACGTCAGCCAACGTCGCGCATACGATGAAAATGCTATATGATCGAATGCCAAACAAGGAAGTGCGCGGATGAGAAGATAGAGGTGACAGATCCGGGGCAGAATCGTTGTTTGGAGGTCCATCGAGAAGCGCGCTACCAGGCACAGGTCTGCGGGATTGATCGATCGTGTGGTCCAGAGATCCAGAGCGCTCGCCTGCATGGCAGAGGCAGGGTGTGTGCTGTGCTGACGGGATGTCATGGAACAGGTGCACGCGCAATTGCTTAACCGAAGCGCTTGAGGAAGGCCGGATAGACATTCCCACAGCAGAACGCATGATCCGGTCATGGCCGCTAGCCAGGAAACCATGTAGTTCTCGGCCTGGGGTAGACATGGCGGCCGATGAGAGGCAGACCACGTCGAACATTCCAGCAAAATGACAGTTGGCTACAGCCCAGACATGCCATGTTTCCCAGCTATAAACAGGACGTCGCTGCCTCGAGGGCAAGCGATGGTGCGCCTGGCCGCCACGCCTAGTTCCAAGTGTTGTCGCTTTCGAGATCGCATGGTCGCTTTCGATTTGCAGTACGGCCACGTTTCAGATATTCGTGCTGCTCGCAGCAAATTTGCTCCCTTCGACTTCACCACAGACATCTTCGCCGCGAATAAGGACTCGATGTAGTATCCGCCGCCACCTGTACATGCAATGACAAATGTTGTTTTCAGGGGCTTTGACGCTCCCTGGCCATGTTTCTCTCGACGCTAGTGCAGACACAATGATCGAAAAGCCGTGGCGTGCTCGGCCCCAGTCATCTGGTTCGTCGATCAAGCTTGGCTGATGTGAAGGGCGTCGCTGTCAAATTGCTGTCAAATTTGAAGCCGTCTTCCCTTGACATTGATGCTGCGGCTGCAAAGACCAGCAGTATGGTGCTCGGCCACTACCGAGACCTCCTTATCTCTGAGCTCCAGAAAGGATACCACCGCCGTAAGGGCAGGTGATGTAGCGTTCGGCCGCCACACAGACATCCTGATGCATTCGCTTTAGGTAGCGTACGCTGCTCTCCATTCCAAAATAGGCACTAGTGTACGAGGCAGGCAATGCAGTGCTCGGCCACCACCCGGACATCCAAGAATGCGCAATGACAACTGTTGCAGAAGGAGCCGACGAGCACACAGCAGTCGAGAAGCCGTGTAGTGCTTGGCCACCACCTAGACAACCACGTCGCTCGGATCCAGAAAGGACGTCGATCCTTTGAAGCTCAGGACCTGGCGCTGGGCCGCCACCCAGACATTTGTGTTGATCTCGGACGATATAATGTCTCTACTCCAAAGGCCTGCTGCGAAAGCAAGCAGTGTAGTGCTCGGCCACCACCCAGACAAGGATTCTTTTGTGTCACCCTCGGGTTCGAAGGTGCACAGTGATGGCCACCACCCAGACATGGCCTCGTGTGCTCCAGGAAGGACACTGCTTGCTCATGCAGCAGTGTAGCGCACGGCCGCCACCCAGACATCCGTGGCGATCTCGAAAAGGTGTTGCAGTCGGGTCCCGGACGGTGCAGGCCACCACCCAGACATCCCCTTCCCATCCAGACGAGTAAAAGAAAGAATCGGACTGCTACGCCGGCGGAGATGTCTTCGTTTCGTTTCCAGCTATCGACGTAAATGAGAGGAAAGTGATGTTCGAAGCGAATGGGATATGCCGGGAATGGCGCACACAGCCATGTAACAGTGTGGTGTCTGCCTCACGCCTGCGGCCATAGCAATGCTCCGTCGTTCCGGCTCCAGTGTGGGAATGCAGCAACCTAGATTCCCAAAATGATCCAACAAAAGAAAGAGGAGGACTCACCAAACAAAAGCTAATCGCGCATGTGAATCCCAGATTCTCAGCGTTGCTCTTGACCTGCGTGTAGGCGAAGAAGAAGGCCTGGTCACACTTAGGGTCAGCACAAAGTCCTACACGTAATCGACACCTTCCAATCGTCTCGTGATGAAATCGCAAAATACCATCTCCAGTGCCCCCACCAGATGAAAAGCAATGAAATCCAGCCATGCAGCAAAGTCGAAAAGGCAGAAAGCGCTCTGCCCTCCTCACGCGCCGCCACCAGAACCACCCTTCTCAAGAACAAAAAGAAAACTGCAAACTCACCATCGTAACCAAAGCCCCCACAATCATCGTCCCCCTCCTCCCCCAAAACCACCGACTCTTACACATAAATCCCGCCAGAATCGGTGACGGAATCGAACACACATTCGCAATCGCATAGTTCCGCCACTGGTCGTAGGTACTTAAACCACCTAGTGCCGCGCCGCGGGAGGAGAGGTATTCGGGGAGGAAGACCTGCTCACACATCCAAATTAGCGAGAGGATTAAAGGGTTTTTGGGGGAGGGGGGGCGCTTGCGTTGTAGAGGGGGTAAGCGAGACCGATTAACAGCCAAGACCACCAGATCAGAGTGGTGGAGAGGGCCATTTTGCGCGTGGCGTAGAGGCCTTTGATGTGGACTCCGATTTCTTTAAAGGAGAAGCGATGGCGCGCGTGTTCCTTTTGGCCGAGATCCGTTTCGCCGCAGGCTTGCAACGACTCGATCGTCAAGCTGCAAGGGCGGTTGTACTTCCTCGCGATGAATTGGAGGGTATTGACGACCTCCTGATCTTTACCTTCACCCAAAGCGAACTTGGGTGTCTCCTTCAACCTGATGACAGTAATGCGGAGGATCGACATCACAAACACCAGCGCGCCGTTCGCGAACCACACGTACCGCCACCCAGGGTTAGTATTCCAGTTGCAAGCCTCGCCGGTTTCGGATGGGAGACCTGGGCAGGAGTAATTCGGCAAGAACGCCCAAGCAAAGAGCCCCGCAATCAGTTGCCCGAGTCCCCACCACGCCGCCATAAGCGTCAACAACCATTGATCCTGACTAGGCAAATACTCCAAAAACACCGCCGTATCTAGCACCAGGTTCCCGCCCGACCCGAACGCCGCGAGACACGTAAACAATCCCAGAACAACCCAGTTGGGACTCGCGCCGGCGACGATACAGAATATACTGCTTATGAGTAAAGAGACGTTGAATGCATATTTCCGCCCGATGACGTCGGCGGATAACCCCCAGAAGAGGGCACCGACGAGCATACCCACGTAGACGGCGATGGTGAGGCCGTTTTTGAAGGAAGGTTGGAATTCGTAGTAGGCTTGGGTCGCGATGATGGATTGGATGAGCAGGAGTTGGGAGTCGACGGCGTAGCCGAAGCCGTTGAGGCAGAAGAGTTTCCTTTTATATTACATAAGACTTAGCTTTGGGTGTGCAGGTTTTGGGTGGTGGATGGGTGTATGATTTACCACTGATACCCCGTCATCCCAATCTCGTCAATCGCGTTATTGACCAGATGCATTTTCGCATTCAACACTGGATCCAGCGATTCCTGCCCGAGGATATCGCCGTGTTTGAGCGAGGGGGATGTCTCGCGGCTTCCTGCGGCGGCGGCGTGGTGTGTCCATGGTCGCGACTGCTCTTGGTCGGGTTCCGCGGTGGGATGCGGCTGCCATTTCTCGGAGGCCATGCTTGCTTGCTCTTGCTCTTTCTCCTATATGTCGTATCGTGTGGGTATCGTGTGGGAGGTCAGGCGACTCGCGCCTCGTGTACTACTGTGACTGGTGAGGGAAGGTGCGGAAGAGGAGGGAAAGACGAAGGAGCGATGGAGATAGTGTGGTACGTGTTTCTTGGGAAAATGTTGAAGAAGTGATAGACACGCGCCAATCTTTTTGGTTGCAGATGCGGGCTGCTGCCAGAGCTGACTTGCCTTTGCCTTTGCGGCTGTCCTTGCGCCTATCGTGCAGGGTAGGCGTGGTGTTGATCGTTTTGCGCCAGCCTGGCTAGGCGCCCACGTGCGAAAGAGCGATACGCCTGTGTTACCATGACGAATCCATCTATTTCTGCCATTCTTGTGGTCGCGTGATGAAGCATTCAATGCGAGTTCTTCCGACATACCCGCGACCCAAGCATATTCTCACAATATGATAATGGTAGTAGATAGCAGCTATCACAACAATCTTCAAACTTCAGATGAAGCTTTTCGTTTCTGCCGCCGACCGAGAAGAAGTGGGGTAGCTTGAGATACAAGGGTCCAGCGAGAAACGTGTGGCACGTGCGTGTGTCTCAGCCGCGCCGGTGGAGCCGCTACTACGGACATGGCCGACGACTCTTCAATCTTCATCGACAACCAACAATCTGGACTTCTTTCTTGACGCTGGCTTGTGTAACATAGATTTGTCTTGGCTGGCAGTACGTCGGCGCTGGATCTGCTAGGAAGACGATGCCGCTTCCCTCTCGCTGCGTTGTCACAACGGCTCTCTAGCGCCATTACTATCCCCTCTATCAGGAGCGGCTTTGGACGTCGAATTGACCCCTGTATGCTCTCACAGGTGCATTGCTGCTTAACGACTCATTCCACCTCTCCACACCTTCTGGGTCGGCGTCTCGTTCAAGCGGGACAATCTTGTATCTCCCTAATCGAGAGTTGCCCGGCCTAGCAACCCGTCTGCTTGAACTAATTCCCGAGACAGCAGGATTGAGGTGGTCTCATTGCATCCTGTGGTATCTACGTCCCGTTAGAGATGCTTCTAGAAGCTAGTCTGGAGGATTTGTTCCCGACGGAGAATATCGCATTTGCCTATTATCGCCTCGCTCAGGTTCTTCTAGACCTCGTGAAAGTAGTGAAGCAAAGCTGATCATGGACCGGATCTCTACGCTTCTTACCGGGAGCATGCTGATTAAGTTAGGAACACGTCCGATATGGGCACATACGACGGTTTTGGCGGAGCCTCTCACCAGTTTTCCTGGATGCTAGCGTCCCGAGATGCCCATATAGGATGTATCAGAATCTGATTAACACACCATGCAAGTTGATCTGGACTGACTAGAGCGCTAAGCTGTCATCGCAATAGATGACTCCGAACAATGTTTCAAGAATTTGCGGGCCTCGTAGGACCATTCCTGGCTTTCGAGCAGTACCTTGGCCTCGCCAGCTATCATAGTGTCAACCTTGCCGTCTTGGCAGTCTGATCGCTGCGATGATCCGGGTTAAGACCCCGACTGCCACGCCAGAGGCGAGAGGCGACGGACAAAATCGAGATGATTGTTCGCGCAGCTTGGCAATGGCCAACGTTCACGGCAGCGGGAGATGCTCATTAAGCGCGAAACGTGGGCGTATCTCTTACCCGAGCTTTTTCGCCACAGACTCTCGGTTGTCGAGTGAACTTTCTTGTGCGTGTGCATGCGGACTTAATCATTGACTTGGAGAATTTTCTTCCTTGCGAACGGGCGGATTGAGAGGTAAGGCTCTGCTACGGACTTCTAACTTGCTACTATGCGATTTGCGGACCCGGGTTGCGATCTTCATTATGTTTGTAGTGTACACCACTTTTATTCAACTCAACTACTCCTCATTACTCTCACAAGTCAACGCACCTCATTTCCGCAGCTGCAAGCCCTTCACAGCTTGAGACTGACCGCTGTCTCCCTTCTGTCCGCGCGCGGACTCAAGCCTCGTCCGGTACGTCTGAACGAATTGATACTGGATACCTGTCAGCAGTGCTCCATGTACAATAGTGAGGCGAAATATGCGAGGGAGCATGTTGTGTCTACCTTCGAGGGCGGTGTGGAAGTGCTTTAGAAGAACGTAGTATCTGAAGCGATATGAGGGAGGCTAGCGAGAGAATTATGTATGAGGTGGTGTGGTGGACAATGCTATTGTTGCTCGGCTGGCTGGGAGAGACAAGGGGGGAGTTGGACAATGTACGGATTTTCAAAGGCAGTAGCGAGCAAAGTCTCGCTCGTTGTTTTCTTTGTCCTCATGATGGGGCAGAAGGGATGGTCTAAGAGGCGACGTGGAATATTGACTCGGTGGTTTTGAAGGCCGGGACCGGCTTTCAAGAACTTATGTTTGGATATCTATTTTGGTGATGTCGAAGAACCGAAAAAGAAAGATACTATACACCCAACAGAGTCTAGAGTGACCGTCCACAGAACTTCCCTTTCGAGGAGATGCTCTCCTCTGCTCCAACACTCGTCAGAGTACCCGACAACGCACATCCCCAACCAAAAACACGAATTCCTTACCATATCACTGCCTTCCCTAAACCTTCCGCACGCTACTCATTGCTTCTGCTGACTTCTAAGTACGGCGCGGAAATGCAGCGTGCCGGAATTTGTGTGGAGTCGTGTCATTTCGAAAACTCACTTGCTGAGAGCGGAAAAGAAAGGAGGACGTACGTGCGCTACTTGCGGAGGGGATGGCTAGGTACTGCGCGATGCAGGGGAGAGGAGGAGACAGGACACGTTTGCTCGTAGATTCTCCGCCGGATTCAGGAGGTTGAAGGGGATCGCTCTAGTATGCGGGATAAGGCAGAACAGAGATTGTCGTTTATTACAGCTCTACTGTCGTGCATTATCGCTCAATAGAATCGAGATGGGAAGAGAGAGGGGGAAGGTGTGACCTTATACAAAACTCTTCTACTTTGCGGTCTGCTTTAGCAACAGGGTACCTAAGAATTTTGTGGTCCGGGACCCACGGATGGTCAAGATTGACTTTGCAGAATGCCTTTATCTGGTCGCCACGAAGACACAACATACCGGAAATCCAAGTGTGCCCGTCAAACCTCTATCTAGTAAGTGACATACACACAAGGGTTGATAGTGGCCACTAGATAAACATGCCTTGGTTTCATACTTAGCACTCTCTGCGATCTACTGTTTCATGCATTGTGTCGTTCGACAGCTTACAGGTATCCTGAAAAATACGAGAAGCGGTGACAGTCGACGAGGTCATCTTGGAATTAGAATTGTACGCTTATGTTCATAGACGGAGTTGGGAATACTTACCTCCAATACTTACCAAACCCGTCAAACTCCTCAACTCCTCAACTCCTCAACTCCTCAACTCCCGATCTTCAAAAGGAAAACTTACCTCGCATCATTCTTCCTCGGATTCCTCCCAGCACTCCTCTTCCCACTCTTCCCCATTCCTTTGTCAGCAGCAGACCCAATCTTCGCTTCCGCAGCCGAATGCTTGAGCATAGCATTCAGCACCTCGCTTACCTCTCCCGCTTTCGCCTTGTCGTCCGCTTCGCTGAAATTCTCACCAGCAAAAGCCGTCTTCATCCCCTTCAGCTCTTTGGCGCTGTAGCCCTCAAATGCGGCGCGGATGGCGCATGGGCAGGCTGGGAGAGCGCGGGTTGGGGCGGTGCGGAGGCAGGAGGGTTTACCGCAGGGTATGGCGGGGGGAGAAGGAAAGGGAAGGGTGGAGTTGCTGTCGAAGAAGGATTTCAGCGTCGTGGCGTAGCTGGTGCTTAGGTCGATGCCGGTGGGGGTAGCAGTAGAGTGGTCGACCTTGTCTAACACCGTTTTGTGTGGACGATGGGAGCGCGTGGCCACGGTGGCGTTTAGGTCGCGCTCTGCAGTCTTGGCTTGTGCTTGTGCGTTGGCGTGGTCAGACCTTGCTGAAGCCAAGTTGATCAGAGCGGTCGTAAGAGCAGCCCTGTTGGCATCGCTCTTGTCAGCGTTGTACGTCGCTTGTGCGGACTGTACGGTGGTGAGAGCGGCGTTCACTCGGAACTGACACGCTCGTGCGAGACGGGATGTCTGCACTGTAGTGGTGCGGAGGGCGTCCATCGAGTTGTGGTTCGAGTGACTGATGGTTGTGGGGATGTTTGTAATGGTTGTTGTTGTTGATAGAGTGTTTGGACTGGCCAAATTGTCTGTGTCTTGGTTGTGTGTGTGTGATGGTTTGCGTGCGTTGGATAAAGATAGCTAGCGGGCTATCTTAGTCTATGTTTGTGTGTGAGGATCAACCTAGGAGAGAGAAGGGTGGACTCATGCTCGACGATGCTGTATTTATGCTGGACGGTCGGTCGGAGTCGTAGAGGCCTATGACAATGGGGGCCGCTATGACAAAGACGCCACCATCTGTTGTTCGCGAAGGCCTCAAAGGCCTAGCGGGACGATCGACAATGGCAACGGTAGCCATGCTTTGATCAACAATGAAGGATTGTTCACACGGGTAAAAAATCGCATTGTCGTCGAGCCAGACAGGTTTTCGAGGGCGAAGGTTGACGCATGATTGTTTCCATGCAGTAAGTTGTTCTGTTTCGTGCTTCTCCACGCCAATCAATGCAGTTCCACATCTCTAATCATAGCCGTGCTTGATGCAGGCTCACAGTTCTAATCATAGAGATGGATAGACTTGTTGTGAGTCCTCTAGCGATCATGCGCTGACTTGCTCGCGTTGCACAGGGTTTGACGGGACTTTGGGACCTCCACCATGCCGTCGAGTTCCTTGAGAACTCAGCTGTACCGGGGTTCAGTTCCATCCTATGTCCACTCGCTCGTGCTAATTTCTCCATGGGCGATTGACCAGTGACGACATGGAGACGTGTAAGATGGGGTGTCGGAGCGATGCTGTGCAAGTCAAGACTGGTTTCCATCTTGATGTTCGACGTCCGAGGCTCTGCACTGTGCAAGCCTAGAGGATGCTACCGCTAGCCGATGAGACCGGTCAGCATTGTTCCCTTTTAGGAGTTTGGTCTGCAGCACTGCAGTGACCCTGCAGGCTGACACAAGATAAGGACGTATCTTCACGGATCTATGTTGGTCTGCACATAGCGCAGGAACATCTGATTGGGCGGATATCGTGTCAAGCCGAGCTTCCTGCACTGGGAATACTCGATTAGTCGCATGTGACCGGTCAGAATGTTGTACCAACTGCTCCCTTGAGCGATCCACATTCCGCTTATCGACAGCTCAGGTCACACAAATGCAGGATCCTGCTAAGCGACATCTTGGGGAGATAGGCCTAAGCGACACAGCTTATGCAAGATGCCTTAGGGCACGCACACCAGACGGGGATACGCAGGAGTCAGCTCGTGCGGTCGTGCATATGGTTTGCAATGAGGCTGCGTGTTATAGATCACTCGATACGGCCTCATTCCTCAATATGAAACTCATCGTCACAGGCTCAATACGTTATCGAGTCCGTTGAAATCCAGCATCATGGCGCAAGAAGCCCATATCTCGTCATCCAACATTAATGTCATCGACATGACCACGGCTTGCCCAAACTCCTCTTCCCATCGATATGCAGCATTGGGGCCTGGAGAGATCCGCCTGCTTGAGCTGTATCCAGGCAGCGGCAACGACGACCTTCGAGGTGACCTGTCGATTTATCGCCTTCCAAATCGCAACGACGCAAACAGGCTCAAGTATCAGGCCGTATCTTACGCGTGGGGCGAGCAATCATTCACTTCGGTACTCTACTTGCAATATGGAAGCCTGCAAATCAGATCGTCCCTTGCTGGAGCTCTGCGCAGGTTTCGTAATGAGCGGGAAAGCGTGCTCTTGTGGGCAGATGCGATCTGTATCAATCAAGGAGATAAGGAAGAAAAGAAGGTCCAAGTAGCCATGATGACCCAGATTTATAGCCATGCGAACGAGGTCTGGATCTGGCTGGGCGAAGCGGCCGTCGAAGATACGGAGCACTTCTGTATCCTATCGACTCTGGCTCAACATTATAACCAGTGTCCACCAAGAAAGGGACGCGGGCCTATGGCTAGACCTGATCGTTGTGACCGTGGTCATTCTGAAGGCAGGTCTGATGCTGCAGGCTCGAGGGATCAGCAAGACGCCATCGGATGGGAGGCAAGCGGCACAGACCCTGCGTCAGTCATAATGGAAGACGAGCCGCAAGCCGACAAACCTATGCAATGCGTGCAGTGTGAGTGCTGTGGTCTTCCATGTAGATTCAAGACTATTACCTGGAACGATGCTTGTAAATTTGTTCAGTTCTGGGAGAAACCCTGGTTCACACGTCTTTGGGTCATTCAAGAAGCCGTTCGGGCAGATCGTGCCTGGCTGCACTGTGGAAGTCATCGCATCGACTTTCGAACATTGAGGAAAGCTTGGCATCGACTCAGAGCGTATTTTGATGCCCAAAAGAAGTTGGAGGAACAGTATAGTGCCATGTTCCATGCGCTCCAGTCTCAAGCAACCTGGGGAAATGGGGAGTCCAAGGCGATGACTGCGGCGGACGCTGTGGTGTTCTTGATCCTAGAGACGGCAGAGAAGCGGTGCAAAGATCCTCTGGATCGTTTGTATGCCATCAGGGGCATTGAGCACAAGAGCTCCGACAGAGCCGGACATGAAGTGCAGTTCCCGATGCCTCCCCCGGACTACTGCATTACACCTCAGGCGTTGTGGACCAACTTCGCAAGGGCCATGTTGACCACCAAGGAGCTCTGGGACCACGTGTATGTCAGCTTTGACTCTCCGGCCATGTGGTTGGTGTATGCTGGTGAGCAACACGCCGACCAGAAAGGAGATTTGCCGTCGTGGGCTGTAGACCTCGAGCAACTTGCTGCGCGAGACGCCGAAAGGTGGGCAAAATGGCGACACTATCACATGAGTGCGAGGACAATAGCTGCTGGAGGGCGTACATGTGACCGAAGTGTGCCCACAGCCGTGGGAGAGTCTGGCATGCGCTTTGCAGGACTGACCTTCGACACCTTATCTCACGTCAGCGAAGACACCTCTTGGCCGGGTCGTCCAGCTGACTGGGAAGGAGGCATCACAGTCGACTGGGTCACGAATCGCTTCATACCATGGATCTCTAGCTGCAGGAGATTCTTGACCGCTCGACTCCGGGACCTTGCGCACGCCCTACACGACCTTGGAGCCATACTGAATGTCCTATTCCCCTTTCACAAGATCGTGGAGGGCTTCGAAAAGATCATCGATATGATCAAAGCCATGCTTGGCTCGACACTACATCTAACAGGCCTGGATGATCTTGCGTCCGAGCTTGCGGCCACGCTTAAGGAGGAGATAGGTATGTTTCGTTTTCACCACAATAACAAGAGCACGACTCTGGCAGAGACTTCAGGAGGGCACTTCTGCTGGGTCCCAGCGAGCGCAGTTGTAGGCGACCACGTTTGCCTTTTCAGTGGTGTTGCGATGCCGTTCATTCTGCATCCCGTTGGCGGCGACCATTATAGGCTTGTCGGCGATGCGTATGTTCATGGTGTAATGGATGGCGAAGCGTGGCCGCAGGACGATACAGAGCTGGACTCCTCCACACGGGTCTGAAAACGTTCTCCCAATGGCACACAACGACCAGCCGGCCTTCTGCTCCGTTGCCCGCGAATGGCGCGCCTGAGGTAAACCGGTTTGAGCGTCGGAGGAGGGGTTAGATCATGAGGATGAACGCTTGAGTATTTCGGACTAACGGTACGATGTTATGAGGCCGGGACAAGGCGATGGGCGCATGTGGGTTTTAAGTTCACCTCTGCAGACGAGGAGGCGGAGATGTTTCGGCATCAAAGTCAATATTTGTAGAACAGCAGCTACGGCGAGAGGAGCAAGGAGTTCGGGTCCTTGCATCAATATCGACATTGTTATGTCGCATAACAACAGATTGCTAAAGTGATCCAGTTGTGAACTCTTCCGTATGGTCTTTCCTCTCGAGACTGCCGCCATGCTTTTGTGGAGACTAGCCTACGGACCGTTAAAGAGCGCGCCGCAACAACATTGGTCTCGAAGAATAGTCAACATCGACGACGTGCCGTCAAGATATTCCACTTACCCGACGCTTTTTATCTCTACATTTTTCCACAATCATGCCCTGCTTTCCCAAGCCCGAATATGTCCCGCCAACTTCCCATTCCCCTCCCTCCTCCTCCCACCAGGCTAACTCACCTCACCTCCACGCCCCATCATCCCCTCCTCCCCCAATCCTGCCATGCCCCGCGAACCTCCTCGCACTCGCGCCTCTTCGCTGTGCCGTTTCACCCCTTCCGAGCCTCGAGTCCCAGCCCGGTCTCCCCCGCACCTGTTCGTACTGATCCCGACTTTGATCATAGCCCTGAGGGTTAGATTGAGTATAGTAATAGTAATACCCACCCCTCTCACCCCGCTGCGTCATATTCTCGCGCTCGTGCTGCTGAGCCTGAGCGTGTAGGAAAGGCGAATTGGGGTATGGTGGTGGAGCGACCGCGGCAGCTGAGTGAGGTGATTGCACAACGCGGCCATCTGGAGTCATGATGATGGGGCTGCGGAGGTGCTGCTGTTGTTGCGCCTGTTGATGGAGAAGAGCTTCCCGTTCACGCTGCTGCAAGAGCGCGTGCTCGAGCTCATTGATGCGGTGGTGGTGCTCAGATGGAGAGTTGGTGGAGGTGGAATGGGAGGTAGAATGCCTACGGTGATGATGGTGGCCATGAGGTCTGCTGTCGTGGCGGGGCTGGATGTTCGGGCTGCCGAGAGAAGAAGAGGTTGAGGAGCTTCTCGTCCTGCTGCTAGAAGACTTGGCGCTGCCGTGCTTGGATTTGTGGTCCTCGCGATTGTTGGCGTGGGAAATGCTTGTGCTAGATTTGGTGCTGCTGCCGCGATTCGACTTGGATTGATGACTCCCGCCGGACTTCGAGCTGCCGTGGTGAGAGGATGCAGCGCTTCTCGTCTTCATTTGAGCAGCCGAGCTGGTAGCAGACGAAGCCCTCGTCAACGCAGACCTCGAGACGCCACTACCGCTCAACCCACCCTCCCTCGTCCTCCCACCCTCCTTCTGATCATCCCCCAAATGCTCCTCCAACGCCTCCATGAACACCCTCTCCGCCTCCTCATGCTCCCTCTTCGCATCCACAAACCTCGTAAACCTTCCCTTCCTCTCCACTTTCTCCTCACCACCACCATCCCCCTTCCCCTCACCACAAGCACCACCACCACTCTCCTTCCCCTTCCCCACCCTAACCCCCTCAACCCTCCCCGCAGCCTCCATATCCCGCACCGCAGCCCGATACCCCTGCACAGCCGCTTGCGCCATCATCATCCCATCTACATTCGCATTGCGGAGGACATTCATGCCTGCAACGGCGGCACCTTTGCGACCATTCTTATTGCGGGCGAAACCGATGGCGGGGGTGAGGGGGACGAAGTCGATGGTTGGATGCATTTAGCTTGTGGTGGAGTTTGTGGTGTAGTTTTCGGCGATGTTGGACGAGGGAGTCGGGAGTTGGGATTTTGCTGTTTGAGACAGTTGATTCAGGGTTGCGACGATGTTTTCGTGGATATGTTTTGCAGAACGGAAGTTGAGGTTTGAGTTGAACGTTGGTGAAGGTTACAAACAGGCAAGTGTTTGCGAAAGGTCGGATGAGTCGTCGCTGCATTCACATGTTTTCCAAATGGCGCACAGCCGCTTTCACGCACGTGTCTGCTGTCGCTGCGAGCATTCTGGATGGCTCATCTGTGAATGTCGGCATCGGATTGATAATGGAAAGCTCCGGTAACCCTCGCCGCGTTGTGTCGGCCGAGCTTGAGTGCAGAGGTATGCTTCTTTCAGGCCGCTAGGTGGCATGTCATGTTTGGCGGATCTGTCAAAGATAGCCACCCACCATTGTCTTCAGCCCGTGCTGTGAAGCTGCCAACTGGGTATATTTTACCATCCCAAAAGCGCCCGCTAAAGCCACATACCGACTCCAATCGCTCGCTAATAATACACATCAATTCAAATGAAGTCAAGAAACGCCATCACTCGACCGCACTGTCGTCTGATTTGGCATCCTCCTTCCGTTCCCCAAACGCCGAAAACTGCGCAAAGATGACGCCGTCCTCAACCATAGTTCCCAGACTGCCAATCAGCCACGGGAGATTAGTCAGGAAATACTGCTTCTCAACACTGTGGAAGAGGATCTGCATCATGTCAGCATGAACAACACGACCACATCAGACTTGAGGTTTCACCTACAGATGCACCATACGTCCCATTCCCCACCAAACTCAACAAGAAGAACAACAGACTCAAACCCTCGCAACTCCTCTCCCGCTGGTTCTTGACGATCTGTGGAATCCTCGCGCCCAAGTATGCCACCGCAGACAAGTACCCCAGCACCTCCGCCCCAATCGGCGTGTTCTCCTCCCCAGCTGAGTCAGAATCCGTGGGCGTCGGATTCCACGCGCCAGTCTTGTACGCGATGAACCAGCCCGCTGTACCTGCGAGGAGAATCGCGAGGATGGAAACGGTATTCTTCAGCCACGCCGATGACGAAATGCTACGAGTCGCACTTTCCTGCTCCGGTATCTGCTCCAGCCCATTCGCCGACGTCGTCCGCACATGCCTCTTCGCCGAACTCCCCGTGCTACTCCGTCTCCTACTCCCCGGCAATCCCGAATTCTCCTCCGTCACATCCCCAAACGAACTCCTCTTCGCACCACCTCTCCCACCTTCCACCTCCCCACCATATCCATGTCCATTCGCCAACAACGCGCTCCTCTCCCCCACCTCCTCCTCCACCGCCTCCTTCTTCGCTCCTTCCTTCCCTACAACCCACCGATAATACACCACCTGCCCCACCAACACGGCATCCGCAATACAAAAATACACCGCCAGCGCTATCACCGTCGGCACGAGTCCCGCCCACACCGCTCCTGCCAGGTTTGTGACATCACCGATGAACCAGATCAGCAGGAAGGTGAGGGAGATGCCGTCGGCGGAGTGGTTGGTGTAGTTTTCCAGGAGTTGGGGGACGAGGAGGAAGATCCAGGAGGCGAGCGAGATGGAGCCGAGGATGCCGCTGAGGGCTTCGTTCCAGGTGAGGGGGGTCATCGTGTGAGTGCGGTGTGGTAGTGGTGAGAGTGGGAGGTGCAAGGAGCGAATGGGCGTTGAGGTAAAACTTGCGCCGGGATCTGCCAAGGCGGCACGCGAGCAGGCTGGGATCGGCGTTTGGGGTCGCGTGAGCATGCCGGATTGGGTGTACGGTGATAGCGATAAGCCGATGCTTTCCATCTTGACTTTGGTCTTCACTTCTTCTCTCCATCCACATGTTGCCTCGCCTCCAGGATCACGCTATCACATCCACACCGTCCGGCACAATGATGCATGAGAGTTCTCTCGAAGCGCTATCAGCACGTACCTTGGCATGGCCTCTATATCGGCCTTATTGATCACGGCGCAGGAATGCCGCCGATGGCTTAGCTATGGCGCCAAGCAATCCTTGCGGATGATGAGCTGCTTCCATAGCCCTGCGACGAGCTTTCGACATGGCCATGTCTCGTGAAGGATGCATGGACGTGCCACGGGTGCCGGCTTTATCATGGCGCAGTCGAGACACGACGCGGATCTGCCCCATTGATCTTGATATCTCGCCATATTTCAGCTATCCTGGCTCCGGATACTGAGTCTTTATCGCCATCACATACATCATGGCCGCGCAGCGAGCCACTGATCAAGACATCTGGAGCCTGTATCGTTCGGCGCCCCTGGAAGATGGTGAAGTACGCATTCTCAACCTCTTACCAGGCCAGTACGACGACGACATTCGGTGTTGCCTGGAGATTGTCGATCTTCGTGACTTCCCAGCATCAGGGTGTTCAGAACGGATCAAAGCTTGGCCGGTGCAGCTCGCACGCCACGAAGAAACTCGGGCTGTCTTGCGACAGAAATGTCACCACCGCCATTTCTGCCCTTTTGAATCTCCGCACAATTGCATCTGCTTCGAGGCTGTGTCGTACGCCTGGGGTGGTCGCCAACCAGCACAACATATTGCGGTCAAAGCATTGGAAGGATTCCCGGTAACCCAGAACGCATTCGCTGCTCTACGAAGCCTGCGCCTCACCGACGCACCACGGAGGCTGTGGCTCGATGCTGTATGCATCAATCAGCTGGACATCGCAGAGCGCGAGTGCCAGATCCAATTGATGAGGGACATATATAGTCTGGCACGTTGTGTCGTAGTGTGGCTTGGCGAGCTGGATCTCGGCCACGAGCGCGCAATATTGTTTCGGCATGGCATAATTATTCGTGACCTCACCTCCACGCCTGCCGATCCGAAATCAAATGCATGGGAGGCCACCAGACACGTTGACGACTGGCTCCGTGCTGAAGCTCAGTGCGAATTGCTATACGAGCTTGATCAGTCGCCTGGCCCCCACTGGTGGAAGCGGCTTTGGGTGGTTCAAGAGTTCTTGCTGGCTCGGCGTCTCATCATAGCCTTCGGTTGCTATGAGCTGTGGGAATGGGACTTTGCCGACTTGATAGAAAATGCTCTACCACGTATCGAGACCGGAACAACACGAGCGGTAAAGTCTGGTCGAAGATATCGCGTGGACTCGGGGTATAAAGCAGAGCGGAACCCATACAGTTTCGACGCCAGATATGCAGTCCTCCAACGGCTAGAGGGCCAGGGAGATGGGGCGCCCAGGTTCTCGCTTGCTAGACTGCTAGCCATCACCTCGGGTCTCGAAGCTACAGATCCTTGAGATTCTCTCTACGGTCTACTGGGTCTCGTGGACCCCACCAGTGCCGCTATGATTAAGGTCGACTACTCAGCTCCCATGCCCCAGGTTCAAATGAGCGCCATGCACGCTCTCGTGGCGGAATCGGACCGCCTCGATTTCCTGTCGATCGTCGTGACGAGCCGGCCACACTCGATCGAAGGTTCAGCCCCGAGCTGGTGTCCCGAGCTTGCGCGTCGTGGCCCGTGTACCGGCTATTTGAATGTCTTGTACGACCGACTACAGAAGACGATCCAGGATTGCCTGCCCGTCCAGGCTGTCTGCCTTGACCATGTCGTGAATGACCGCTCGCTTTCTGTACATGGCGTTCGGCTTGGACGCATTTCTCGAACCCTGGACAAAGCACAAGCACCTCTCTCCGATTTCAATCAGGAAGTACTAGAGATCGTTGCTCGTACTTTCGACTGCTTCTCGAGACCGATCCCTTACGCTGCTACTACTAATCTCACGCTACATGGCAGAGCGACGGCGTCCGGCGGACTGGACGAAATGCTCGATCAGCTGCTAGCCATATCTCGCCCCCCAGCCCATCGTGAAGCCGAGCTCGCACATGCTGATCGGAAACCGCCCCGCACCTCAGACCACCAACGTAGAGGCCGCAGGTTCTTCGTAGCGGCGACCAATGCATGGTCCAGCCGCTTTTACTATCATGAAGCACTTCCCGACGCTCACGAGAGCCTCCATGGGAAGCATCGCCCAACTTTCTTCGACGAAAGCCTCGATGACTAGGGTGTCTATTCGGACGCCGTGAGTGGCTCCATGCACTATTTTGTCACTGACACTGGTTTCCTCGGACTGGGTCCTGCGTCGATTCAGGAAGGCGATTTCGTCATCTTGGTTAGAGGCAGTAGTGCGCCTCTTGTTGTTCGGTGGGAAAGCGGAGAGGCGGGATGTTGTGGTCTGGCTTACGTGCATGGGGTTATGTATGGTGAGCTGAGTATGTTAGGGTCTAGTTTGCAGCTAAAGGTTGAAGAGTTTGTGATTCGCTGAGACTATTCCGACAGCTGGACTTTACACCTAGCACCGCACGAGAAACAAATCCGATCCTCTGACAGGCTTTGTCGTAACAGTGATCATCGTTGTCGCATCGCGCTTCTTCCACGCAAAAAAAAATAATGATGTTGTACTGCAAGCGCAGCATTAGACAGCAGAGTGGTGGAGAAGTCAGCCATACGACTTCAGGATAAGTCGTAGGTGCGTGGGAGGCAAAGCATAGGATACTGTTCGTCACGTCGTATCTGTGGCGTTGTCAGAGGGTCGCGTGGCGCAGCGTGTGATTATATTGCATACAGCGTCTGCCTTGGCGCTACTCCTGCAGGCGCCTCGAATTCCTCAGTGGCTGTGGTGCACAGCCCAGCATTCGGCTTTTTCGGTTCCGCACCCAACGATAACAGAGTTACAGCTTCCTAGCTCGCATTCAGCAGCGTTTCGCTCTAGTTACACGCCATACGAGAACTCCTAGAAGCTGTACCACTCTTTACACTTGGATCAGATAAACGAGGATTGCAAGATGACTCTTACAGCTACTGGAGTCGGCGGTGCCGTGGAGCAGGCTACGGGTAATGTGCAAGATCCTGGTCAAGCGAAGTCAGAGTCCTCATACTTGGAGAGACTTGCAGCATTATGTGGAAATGACTGGGAGATTGTGCAGTCACGCTTGTCTTCCCGCTTGGGAGAATGCTTTCTCGTTCAAAACGGCGACCTAGAGAGATGCTCGATAGCTACTGCCCGCCCTCACATGGACTCTAGTCAGCATATCTGCATATTTGTCGAGAACATCGGTGCCAAATGGATCGAGGAAATAGGACCACGATTCGACATCGATCCTGCGTTCTTCCGTGACCATTTGATCAATGGCAAAGACGTAGATGAACCGGACGTGTCGGACTCGTCAACAGGAGCAGCCGAGCCAAGTCCAAATGTCTGGCGAGAATGGCACGGGACTATACAAGTTCAGCCTTATGCTCGAGGTCGCGTGTCTGGTTACTCATCAAGTCGCGTCTGTACGTAGGGCATTTCTTTATGCGCACTTCAACGAAGCACGTCTGACCAAACCTAAAGCTTTACTCCTGTCGACTGGTCAACCTTTCGATGTGATTGATGAGGCTCCTCTAGGAAGTCCATGGAGTCTACCAGGTCTAAGACTGATATTCTTCCCGGCACACATGGAAGTGGAGGTGTTTATGGCAGATGTGTTCAGATATGCGCTCCTGGTGAAGCATAAGTTTGCAGAGGATATGTGCTGTCTGCCAGAAGTCTCCAACGAAACGTTCATCAATCGACTCGGCTGTATCTCGGTCTTCCTGGTCTTCGACATTCACGTGCAGGACCTTCAAGAACAAGTTGAGAGCCTCGAAGACTTGGATATCGTCGAATTGACGGAGGAGAATCTCAAGCGTATACATACTTTGAGACGCGACTTGTCTTTAGCAAAACGACATTTGGTTAGCGCACATGGGCTGGTCGGTGACGGCCTACAAGGAGGCCCTGACGAGAGGGCTATCAAGAAAAAGCTGCTCCGCGACTTTTCGTCCAGCGAAGATAAGATCTCTGAGCTGTCCGAACGTCTGAGCGATCTATCCCAATTCTTCATCGGCGCCACAAACCTGCGAGACGCCAAGCGCGGCTTAGAAGAGGCCATTCTCAGCAGACAAGAAGCGTTGCTAAGCAGAGAGGAAGCACGGCGGAGTAGAGTCCAAGCTGAGCGGTCCACCATGCTCACGATCCTCGCAGCCATCTACCTGCCGCTCAACCTCGTCACCTCGCTCTTCGGCATGAACATCAAGGAGCTCAACGGCGGCGCACCGAGCTGGTGGGTTGCTATCGTCGCGCTTGTAGTGATATCGTTGCTTACGCTGCTGGTCTTCCTCGTTGCGTGGTATTGGATTAGGAGGAAGCGACGACCTGCAGAGGCGGATCTTGAGAAAGCCGACTACCGGGAGAGACAGGCCGAGGCCGAGGACAATGAGAAGAAGAATAAAGGCGCCGAGCAGAAGAAAAAGACGGTTTGAGGTGCCTTCCACGTATCCGAATGCTGTATAGCGAAGCGCTTCTCGCTCCCTTCGGGGAATCGATGCCCGCTGCACCGCACGAGCTCGCACAGAACCCAGCAGAACGACGACAGAGACTGTTAGACAAAAGAAATCTTCTTGAGCAGGCTTTTGCATCAAACGTTGCGGCCAAAGCTCAACAGCATATAACACATACCAGATATGATAGCCAAAGTATGTACAGATTTCTTCTTCCGTCCCCAGGTCGGCGTCCTAGCTGCGCTGCTGGATATGACGGTATCATGTCGATCCGCATAGTCTCGAGCGCACTCATGCATTTCAAATACTCTTCGTTCCCAGAAAGTGAGAAGAGAGTAGGCTGAAGCCATGAATGAATGGTTAGATTGGAAGTGCAGAGGTTGACTCGAATGAAGGGTATACGCAACATCGAGCCAATGCAAGCCAAGTCATCAACCAAGAAATGTCTCCAAAAGTCCAGGAAACCCAATCTGTAACCACGTTTTGCCAAGTCATGCAATAGATCCATATCCCATCACTCGTATCTCATCAGTCTGTTGCGACTGCAGCCGCCATTAGAAAATCCCCAATTGGCAAGAAATTCAACACCTCTGCCCTACTTCGCCCTCAAATCACTCCCATTTACCGGTCTTCTCTTCAACAACTTCCCCATTCTCCCTCCCTTCTCCTCCTTCACCCCCTGCTCCCCACCCATCCCACCATCCCACTGCCCTCCGAAATCCTGCGTCGGGATCTGATACTCCGAGCCACCATTCGACGTTGTAGCTTCCAGGCCCCGGTCCTGCCTCAAGCCAGCCATCTCTCGCTGACCATTGGACAAGACGGAAGCATTCTTGGCGTTTGCGGCGGCGGCCTTGTCGGCGTTGCGGCGCGGGTACCGGTTGTCGATTTCATTGTTGAGGGTTCCGCGGAGGGTTTCGCCGACGCCCTGCCAACAGATCAGTCTCTGTTAGCAAGGGAGTGGCAGGGAAAAAGCGAATGATGTGGTGTTGTGATTGGGCACTGTGATCACCGAGCCAAGAAGAAAGGAGAATTTGTGCGCCGTGGTGTGGAGTATGATGGGTCTAGATGGTAGAAGGAGGAGGGGCGGCGGGTATGCTGGATTGTTCTGGGGCGAGGAACAGGTGGAGCAGGGAACTGTGAGGCTTGGATTGCGGCTTCACGCTCACAGTCCGGACACCCTGCCACATGCTCATGCTCCACTCCTGCTTCTGCGCCCACAGTGCCAGGTGCTGAGTCTGTGTAGGATACGATAGACGGCTCACGTACATGCAGGCCCACGGCTGCGGCCTTAAGGTTCTCAAAGGTGCTTTGCTGCTTCGGCTCTCCTTGTGGCATTGTGTTGTTGATCGCACCCGCTGGCAGATCTCCGCGTAAGTTCTGATTGGAGCGAGATGGGTAGCTGAAGTTCTGGCGGGTGGGCGTATCAGGTCCGACGGGTGAGACGGGATCGGTTATGTTGTTCTCTTCCCTACTCAAGTTGCGATTAGGGTTGCGTTCTGGGATCGCCATCGATGGGCCAGCAGTATTGGAGTTTTCTTGCTGCTGTGATGGCGACTTACGCGGATTGCGTGGGTCGTAGGGGATGAACTGCGGCTTGCTCTTGGGCTCGGCGGGTTGTGATTGCTGTGGTTGGTAGGAGTTTGTGTGATCGTTGTCTTGCGAATACGGCGCATCAGACGGCATGGTCGGCACTCTGCTGTTCATGCTGTGTTGTGGTGGTGCTGGCGAATATGGCATCTGCTGTTGGGAATATGATGTCTGCGGAGGCTGTGCCTGAGGTTGCGAGACAGGCTGCGGCTGCGCGAGAGCCGGGTTTGGGCTGACACGCGGGCCACTAGCAGGAGTATCACCTGGTGCCTCCACCATCGCCGGACCACGTGCGCTACCATCTCCCGGCGCCGTCTCGACCTGCACATTGGTCGTCTTGCCGCCCTTCGTCTTGGTCGTGGTGGTAGTGGTCGTTGTCGTCGTGACAGTGACCACTTCACCGGTATCTTCATCCACGACCTCTCCCGTATTCTGGTTCATGGCCAGGTTGCGGTCGTCGTTGCTGGCCACCGGAACCATGTCTTGCGATCTCTTGGACATTTCATTTTCGCTGCTGGCATAGGCGGAGTCCACTGGACCGCTGGCGCCGGTGCTGGTGGAGGGATGGACATTATGGCCTGAGGATGAAGCCTCGTCGTGATGGCGGCCGAACAGCTTGCCGATGCGGCTCTTCTTCTTGTCCGATGCAGTCGACATTGTGAAAATTGTATGTATGAGACAATCAGGGAACAATGCGAAAGAACAAAGACAGAGCTCAATACCTACGGTACCTGATTGTGTCCCGCCCAATTCCAACTTTCCAGTCCTCCTCGCTGGGTGACATCAGCGAGATGGGGAGTTCTGGGATAGATCGGCGCCACAATGACGCTTTGTCGATCCTCCACGCTGCGGGGCACCGCTGGTCTGGGCCGTCCATGGCGTCGGAATATATTGCTCATTTGGACTACGTTCCTTCCGAATGTGGATCCGAATGCTGTGCGAGGACATCATACTGTCTCGATGGGATACGTGTGGAGTGAGAAGTTCACATGGGTGACCAGGAACGCTGTCCACCGGTCTTGACAAATTCGCCGATCGGGCCGGCGCGCGCATTCGGCTATTCCACTCCGACCCCGACTTCACCTTGCTCATGTGCTCTGCATACCTTTTTCAATGCCATACATCGATACTATGGAAAGCTGACAGCAACGTGCAAAACTGCACTGACGCCTTGACAGGATTTGCGGGCCAGGCTGTCTCTCTTCATAGCATCCTTCCCGACAGATCTACTCCGATGATACAGAGTCTAGGTGCGGCGAAAACAGCGAACACACCTCGAGGAAGTGTCATTGTGTCGCGTATTTCTACTGCGTCAAGCCGTCCCGTTAGTCGATGACTCACAAGTCTGTGTCAGCCTAGACAATGGCATTGTGAATCACTGAGCCATAAAATGGCCCTGGAGCCATGCCGCATAGTGTGATACATATGCGTGTCTCTGATCCAAGAGCATACGCCGAAACGTTACTACTCGTCAGGCTCAAGTCTGCTATAATTGAGCTGTAGCCGATAGTCGCTGCTAGCCAGAAGGCCTGAGGAAGGATCGCACTTTCTTTCATACTGTGATGTTTAGTCTCTAGGTTTGTGGACAATGCATTGTCCTCTATCGACAGACTTTTCATATAGGCAATGCCATTGTCGCTCACCTAAAAACTTACATACGGATGTACGGCCAATCCTATGATCTTCCTTTCCTCATCGAAACGCCTTGCAATCGACCGCTAGGCATATCGATTTTCTGCGAGTAACGCGGCGAACACGAACGGAAACCATTCATTGAGTTGCTGTTCAACCCAATTTGGGATCACATCCCCAGCCGCTCGCTTCAATCATGCCGGACATGGTGATCCCCGCCTTTGCAGGCGACAAGGCTGGTCGTTTCATCTCAACACTAATAACGATCACGCGACAGATGAGACACGAGTCGTCCAGTGTTATACTGAGGAAAGCTGATCGAGCTCCTGTGCAAGATCAGTCAACATTTCGATCGCGCAATGACGCTGGTGAAACTCTAGAGAATGCTGTACGTGGCGCTGACATAGTATAGGCACTTCTCCCAAAGTATCATGTCTTTCGGAAGGCTAGTGCTAGCCCGGTTCACTACATTCGTCCAGATCCCAGGTTTGCACATCATGAACCAACAAGTCATGGCATATTTGCTTGAACGAGGTCGCGGCAAGAATGCCCAGAATGTCACTCTTGCCAACCCGAAGGAAATCATCGACTATGCCACCTACGGTCTAGCTTACGTGTCACCGGCGGCCGGAGAGAGAGCATTGACCAAGGAGCTAGCGCAGCACAGTCTTGCATTTATACCAGATAACAGCTCTATCACGTTCGATTTTCAAAGGTCACCAGATAACATTTGAGCAAGTCAGGCAAAGCGAGACAGACGATGTTTCCAACCGGGGTCAGTGCAGAGACGGTGAACTGACCCCAAAATACATATCCTGCACTTCCCTCTTCGGAAGCTCAAACCACGTCCAGGAATTTCTGCAGGACGTGAGTGCGGTTCAGTTCGCAGCTGAAAGGGCGAGCGATGTTACCAAGATCTACATCCTGGTGACAGGGGTTGTTGGGGAGCACCGCGGGAGCGACAATGCCGGGACCTGGCTGGCATAACGCTCGACGAAGACGTCAAAGCAAGCCTAATCCGGGATTTCGCCATGTACCTCGACCCGAAAACGAAAAGGTTCTACGCGAATCGTGGTATCCCTTGCCGTCGAGGCTACCTCTTCTATGGACCTCCTGGGATGGGCAAGACGTCGTTTTCGCAAGCCATCGCAGGCCACTTCGGTCTCGACATCTTCGTTATTGCCGCTTCAGACAAAGATGTTCTCGCCGATCAGACTCTGCTGACTCTGTTTGACGGTTTGCCGAGCAGATGCATTGTTCTGTTTGAGAATATTGACCCTGCAGGCATCTCGAGAGAGATCATGAAGGATGAGGGCAAGAGTCAGAAGGATGAGAGCAAGATTGATGATACTTGCAAAAAAGGCATCACGTTGTCGGGACTCCTGAACGCTTTTGATGGCGTCGAGGCTGCTGGGGGTCGTATTGTCATCATGACTACAACCGAGCCTGACAGCCTGGACAGCGCCTTGATTCGGCCTGGACGCATTGACAGCAGAAATTTGTTTGGCTACGCGTCTGCGCATGTGGCGGCGAAGCTCTTTGAGCACATCTACGTTAGAGCAGAGGATGAGATCCCCGATGGCGAGAGCGCTACCACTGACGGTATCACGGCTCTCGCAAAGCAGTTCGCAGCCAGCCTGCCAGCGAACCAGCTTACGCCGGCAGAGCTCCAGGGATATCTTCTGAGCAATCGCAGTGATCCGCGTAAGGCGGCGAAGTCGGCTGCTGCTTGAGCGGCGAGGACCTTGCAGAACAGAGCCAGTGGCCTCAACGTTGGTGGAGCAGTTGCTGAAAAAGAGGCAAGTGCAACCGGCAAGGATTCCGCGGTGGGAGCGTGAGAGCGGGTGGTGTCTGACACCGGGCGATGAGGAGAGATAGCTGAGGAAGCGAATGAAGTGCCTCACGCGAAATAAAGTGCTAAGCTAAATCGCAAACACTGCACTGAAACGTATAATAGATTGTTATTGGTCCATATCATGGATTGGTGGTTGGTCCGTGTCATAGACTGTTGTTGGTCCTTGCCAAACAGAGAGAATTGTTGATGTCACAAATTGCATGCGACACGCAAAGCTTTGCATTTCTTTGCCTTTCGATCGTCGTACCCTCTCTATCAATTGCGTCCGCCCGAGTGGTTCACGAGGTAACAATCGTCGCTCGTACGCTGATAATCTGGGCCGGTCCTCGGCATATTGTGTGATTTTGCGTCGAAGAATTTCCGGTTCACAAATGCCATACAGACTCTACAATACCATCAAGTTGACCCGGGGGCTGCCTCGAGATCCCGTGCTTGTACCTCGAAAAGACGCTGCTCATAGATCGTCTAAACGTCGCCTGTCCTGCTCCCGGACTTGCCGAGTGACGGCTGTACGGGTCGAATACATCAATATAGCACCTAAATGCAACCAATCACTCGATCAGTCCCGATTCCAATTCCTTCAGCCTCGGACGAATGGCTTCTCGAGATGCTGGCATTTTGCACAAGTGGGTGCCGTCAGGCCCGCCGAGCTTGTTCTCTGTTGGCTAGTACATGACATAGGAGCTCGGCTTCCTAAGGGGAAGCATCCTCATCCTCATGTAGCGATCAGAAGCATCTGAAATGCTGCCCTGACTATACTTATGGTGCGCTGTCCCGGTATGATAGAGTCACACTTTCGCCAGCAGGCACCGACGGTCGCGCCACGTCTGCCACATGGCGCTTTTTTTGGCCGCTCTATGTCCTGTCTAGCAATTCGGAGAGTTGCTGTTGCCGTCATGGTCCCGACGGTCAAGCTGCAAGGCAGCTTCCGGGCGTTTCCCATGCGTCTTCTCTTTAGCCAGTTTCTGCTCGGAAGTGCGGATGGTGAAGCTGCCGATACCCGAACCGCTCCCCGGAGTCATTGGTGCTCTCGTAGCCCTGCCGCGACACCAGCTAGGTCGCATCGCCACGCTCGCCGACCTCCTTGTCCTTGATATGTGCACCTTCGTACATATTTGGATCCCCTTGTCTTGCTGCAGAGCACTTCAGGCGCCAGCAAGCCACATGCACCAGTGGCAAAAGCATATCACCATTATGCCGTAGGTCTCCACGCTGGCAGTATCGAACTACTGTCCGCGGCACAGCCAAGACTGGTATTTGCGAAGAGGCCGTCAGCACCTCGAGTCACCCAAACTACCGGCTCACACAATCCTTGTTCAAGAGTCCCGCGGTCCCGGTACTCCACCCTGCCGATGCACCAGACCCCTGTCGCGGCCATGCATCGGCGGACAAGCAGCTCAGACATTCTACGTCATCTTGTCTCGGTCAAGCCCAATTCAATCCTATCATGAAGATAGCGTTGTGAACATACCGAGGCTGTGCTTTAGGCCTTCTTGAAATTCCTGTTCATCACCCGTACAACGCTTTGGTGGCCTCTTTGCGTGTTTGTCCTACCAAATCGATCAGACGACCGCAAGTCATGGGAGCCAGACACCTCATTCTTGTCTTCCACAAGGGCGAGTACAAGATCGCGCAATACGGCGAATGGGACGGATACCCAAGTGGTGAGCTTGTAGCATTTGCAGTCTTCAAGGGTTTGCGGCTTACCGAAGTCATCAAGTCCAAGGTGCCAAGATCCTTGACTTCATCCGCAGCCAGGAGAATCTCGCAAGACTCATAACCGCACTCAACACTCCCGCTCGGATCTACAACGCCAGTCCGAAGCAAATCGAAGCGGCCGAGGTAGCATGGGACTTGTATGTCCCGTCATTGCAGCGCGCTGAAGAAGACAATGTGGACAGCTTCATGCGCAACTCTTTGAGGCTCAGAAATGAAGCCTGGGCGTGGCACGGTGGTGAGCAAGACGGTCTCAGGACCCTGGTGAGAAGAAGCGTAGGCAAAGACTCTCGGCTTTACGTTCCAGGACCAGATGACAATGTGGTCAAGCCAGAGGTCAGCCTGATGCGTGACACCAGCGCGCACATTTTGGATCTTGTCGCCTATGCCAAGGAGCCGGTTGCTATCTCGAGGAATCTTTTCTTCATCTCGGACAATGTCGCCTGCGAATGGGCGTACGTCGTCGACTTGGATTGCGGAAGATTTGAGGTCTATTGTCGCGGTGTTGAGAGACCGCAGTGGCGATTTGGAAGGGAAGAGGGCATCATATACACTCGAGGACCTGGGCTCGTGGCGGACTTCCAGTTGGGAAAACTACCGGGCAGGGAAGAATTCGTGAGAGCGTGCAAGCCGCCGAGTGATGGTTATTTCGCGCACGGAAGGTGGCCAGCATGAGCGAGAAAAGTTGTGAGATCCGGGGCTTTGGTAGCAGGCCTGCAGTCGACCCCTGTCTAGGCAGCTGCAGGCACCCGCAGGCCTGCACAGGCAGCTTCAACAGTTCGCGTCATGCGTGCTGCCGCCTGCAAATTTGACGTATTTTTAAATGATCCTTCGAAAGCACTATCTTTCGATCGTTAGCGTCGCAAATCATGGGCAACAGACACCTCATCCTCGTCTACTACAAAGGCGAATACCGAATCGCGCAGTACGGTCAGTGGGATGGCTATCCCAGTGGTTAGTCATCACCGCCAAGGTATCAGCCCTACCACGTTGCTCACCCATCAATGCGCAAGTCAAGGCGTCACGATTCTCAAATTCCTCAGCAGCCAAGCCAACATCGCCAAGCTGATTGCTGCCCTCGACGCCCCCCGTCGCCTGTACGAGCCAACCGAGGAACAAGGCAATGCAATCTTCGCGGAATATGCCAAACTCGAGGAAAAGGTCCTGATGGACAGGGTGTTGCATCCATCTCCAGCAGAAAAGAGCACGTGGCCGGGTGCGACGTTATCCCGTAATACAGGCGCGCACATTCTGCAGCTGGTTGCGGATGCGACGGAGCCGGTGCCAATTTTTAAGAAGATAAATTTCATTGCTAACACGTTCTTCTGCGAGTGGGCGTACGTCGTTGACCTCGATGCCGGAAGTCTGGAGGTGTACGAGGGCCGGAGCGGGAAGGAGCAGCATCGCTTTGGTGAAGCGGAAGGCGTGACTGCGGGTCTCGGGCCGGGATTGGTGGCGGAGTTCCAGCTGAGCGCGTTGCCGAGTGAGGAGGAGTTTTTGAAGATATGCGAGCCACCGGCAGAGGAAGAATCCGATGAGGATGGGATGTAGTGTGAGAGGAGTATCTCGAGTGAATGGTATCACGAAGCAGAACCGTCACCAGAATAAGCTTGACCAGTACAATGGATACCGCCTTCGATCAGAATAACTGGTGTCGCAGCCAGGGCGGCACATGTGTTGACAACTGGCAACTTCTACCTCAGCGACATGCTTGACTAGTCGCTTCTCTCACGTCGCAGCAAATGCCTTGTCCTTCTCCATCGTGCCACCAATGAAACTCCTCAACGCCGCCCATCTGTCCGCTTGACTCGAAGCAGCACCTTCCTTCTTCTTATTCGCACCTTCCTTCACAGCCACCTGCTCCTTCCCAATCATCTGCGCCAAGTTCTTTCCAAATCGTTCTATCTCGTTCTGCTCCATCTTCCGCTTCCGCTTCATCGCGCCCGGTCTGTGATTCAAGCTGCGCATCACCATTTTGCCGTCGCTCGCTGCTGCTCTTCGTCGTCGCCTCGCCTTGCGCATGCCCGTCACATTCGTACCTTCCTCCTCGTCATCATCTGAGATGCCTTCCCAGTCGTCGTCCTCGTCCATGGCGCCTTCCTCGTCATCGACGTCAGGCAGCGCATCCGCCAAGTCACCGACATCTGCCTTCAGCTTCTTCGCGGGCCGCCGTCGCTTGAGTGTACGCTTCTGGATGCCGCCTTCTTTGACTTTTGCGAGGAGAGCATTGTGTCGGATCGCGCGCTTGTCTTTCTTGTTTACCTTGAAGCCGCCGGCGGAGCTGAACGCGAAGGCATCGTCTGCAGCTGCAGATGGTTCGGTTACGCGGGAGTCGAGGGATCCGAGGTCGTCTGCCGACGGAGGAGCGTAGATGCCGCGAGGGTTCTTCGCGGATCGCACGGCGCGCGAATGCTTCGTCTGAATCGGTGCCATTATACAGAGTAGGAAGCGATGACAATCGTACAAGAAAGTTACGAAGCTCGAAAATCCTAGGCTAGCCGGAGCTAGCGCGGAGATAAGGAGGAAGATAAAGCTTAGATTTAGAGCCTAGAGAATAGAATACTAGTAAGTACTAAAGACTTACTATTATCTATAAAGATATTTTATAATAATTATAAGTATTTTTTATAAACTCTTTATATAACTAAAACCTTTAACTCTAACCTTAAACCTAAATATATTTATATATATAATATCTATTTAATATTAGATTTTAACTTTTTTAAGTTATAAATTTAACTTTTTATTTTTATATAAATTAGTATTTTTAGTTTTTTATAAAATAGAAAAGTATATTAAATAGTATTATACCTTTAGATAAAAGTCTATTTTATATCTTACTATTTATAGTAGTCTTTATATTTAATAAGGTTCTTTTCTAACTTATATATATATTACTAAAAAAAGAGAATATAGTATTACTAAAGCTACTTTAGAATAGCTTAGCTCTTTAGCTTTAGATTATTATAGGTTTAAACTATATATACCTTTTAAAAGTATTATTTTAAATATCTACTACTATTAAATAGATATATTATTTAAGTCTATTATAACTTAACTATCTTTAATATAAAGAGCTTTAATATATTTATAAAAGAGTATACTACTAAGAACCTTCTATTTATAAAAAAAGAAATAAGATATAATATACTTATATCTTTTTAATACTAAATAGAAGTCTAATTAGTTAAAAGTTTTAAAGAAATATTAAATATAAATATATATATATTTTTAGCTTTTCTTTAAAGAATATATTATAAGAAGCTAGCTAGTAACTTATTTATATAAGAGAAAAGAATAGCTTATATTAAAAGCTTTTAGTATTTATTTAATACTTAGTATTATAAAGTTTTTAAATAAGAATATCTTATATATTAGTCTATAATAAAAAGACTACTTATAATAATACTATATATACTTAATATATTATTAATTATTATTTAAGTTAAATTATTTAGTTAAGATTTATACTTTATTAATATATATTAGATTATACTATATAATCTAATTTTATTATATATTATTTTATTATAACTAGCTAAAAGTATATTAGATATATTATTACTTATTCTATTTTATAAGGTCTTTAAAAAGTAGGTCTCTTTAAACGTTTATAGACCTTTACCCTTAGGTTTAATAAAAGTTACTTATTTAAACTTAGATATAACTTATAAAGGTAGCTTAACTAACTATTAGATTTTCGTTAAAGTAGATAGATAAGGCTATAAAAGCTACTAAAGTAGAAATAATAATAGAAATATTATTAAAGACTATAAGGTAACTTATCTACTATATAAAGGATATAATATCGCTAAATTTTTAAGCTAAAAGTACGCTTTCTATATATAGTATAATAATACTATATAGTAAGCTACTTAACCTATAACCTTAAACTTAGTTTTTATAAAGGCTTAAATTATCTAATAGTTTTAGAGTTAAGGTTAAGGTTAAAGTTAAATAAGATAAGTAGTATTACTAACTATTAAATATTTTTATAAGAAGATATAATTCTAGATCCTTTTAAAGATAAGACCTTTTATTCTTTTATAGAAAAAATAACTTATTAGAGCTATAATATAGTTTTTATACTTACTATACTATATATAGTCTACCTACTATTAAGAACTTTACTTATATTATATATAGATATATATATATATATAGTTCTTATATAATATATTAGTTAAAAGTCTTATTATATTTTAAAAGTAGAAAAAAAGAAGCTAAGTATATTTTACTATTCTATAGTATATAAGCTATATAATTAGCGCTAGCGCTTTTCTTAAATAGATAAATAGTCTAGATACTAACTTTTTAGATTAAAGTTAGAGTTTTAGGTTTTAATCCTAATACTTTTATTATAAACGTAAATATATAAACTACTTATTTTTAGTTATTTATACTTAAAGCCTTTAGTAAGTATAACTCTTATATTTATAAATAATAGTTAATAATATAAGATACTTATACTTACTCTTTTATTTTAAGGTAATCTATATTTTCTTTAAAAGTACTTAATAGATTTATATTTAAATAGTATCTATTTATTATAAAACCTAAAGTTATAATAGAGTACTTAATATATTAATAAAGTATATATTAGGAATTAGTATAAATAAGCTAAAGCGTAATTAGGCTATAAGTAATAAAATAGAATTAAACTTCTATTATATTAAACGCTAAAAAGACTACTTTCTAATCTATAGCTTAAAGTAAGAGAGTAGCTATAGGTTACTCCTTCTATTCTTAAAAGAGTATAAAGAGTATAATAGAGTAAAGCTAAGTAATAGAAGATTTTAATTATATATAAAAATATAAAATAAACTTATTTAAACTATATTTAACTTATATTAGTAATCGACTAATTAGAATTAACTATTACTAAACTATTATTATTTATTATTATATATTAGTACTTTTTCCTTTTTAAAAACTTATCTTTAAAAGCTACCTACGCTTATCTATTTAAGTTAAGATATACCTTAATACGTATAACCTACTAGTTAGTTATTAATACTTTAAATACTCTTAAGTATAAGTTCTATATTAAAGAATACTTTAAGGACCTTAGCCTTAAGTAATACTAAAGGATTAGTATAAGTAAAAGTTATAAGAAAAGACTTTACTATAAAGGTTACTAAACTAGATTTCTATTATAAAGATTATATTAAGCTTAAGGATTAACTTAACTAAATATAGTTATACTTCTTATTTAATAATATTATATAAAATAAGACTTTATTTACTACTATCTACTTATATAGTAATGCTTAGAAATAGATTAAACTCTATTTTACTAAGTACCTTAGTAATAGTACTAATAAGAAAGGATTTTTTAAAAACTTTAATAAGTTTAAAAAGGAACTTAGTAGAATCTACAAAGTCTATAATAATAAGAAAGTTTTAATTAAAGTTATTTAATACTTAGTTTAAATAACGTTAGTATTTAATTATACTACTAAGTTTAAGTAATATACTTAAGTTATTAAATAGAATAACGATACTTTAATAGTTATATTCTAATAGAGCTTAAAGGATAACGTTAAGGATAAACTTATATATAATAAAGCTATAAATAACGATTTAGACTAACTTATTTCTAACGCGATTTAGGGTTAGGGTTAGGGTTAGGGTTAGGGTTAGGGTTAGGGTTAGGGTTAGGGTTAGGGTTAGGGTTAGGGTTAGGGTTAGGGTTAGGGTTAGGGTTAGGGTTAGGGTTAGGGTTAGGGTTAGGGTTAGGGT